>OX377622.1:103787243-104387243 GCA_947397865.1 Polietes domitor
CTAATAATAAAAAGACTAAAGGCTATGGAGGCTACATCTGAACCGATATCCTCCATGATTTGCCTAAAATGGCTAAAAAAAATACTTATACCAAATTTCATGGCAATCCATACAACAATTGTGACCTATAATGTGCGAACAAGCTTAGCAGACGGACGGACAGACAGACATTGTATATATCAATTCAGCTGGTGATTCTAAAGCCGATCTGTATACTGAAAAGTGGGTTTAGCTCGAATATTATAATACCCTATTCCACGAAATGGTGTAGGGCATAAAAATCATCTTACTCTTTTAGTGAAATCTACAAAAGTCGCTGCCTATGTTTTTGGTTATTGTAAGTGGGAATTTCCAAAATGTTGGTGCCTCGCCACAACCCGGGACTTATTAGTTATGGCTTAGGAAATAACACAACTTGTTTAATATCACTCACAAAAAATATGGTATCATAAAATACCATACCTCATACTGTCCAGACTTTCTATATTTTTATAACTCTTAAATTTAGTTTTTAGACTGCACTTTATCACATAAATAAAAATTTTCTTTTTGAAATATCCGAAAATTGCAAATTTTGCGATTCAAAGAAAACTAACTTTTTTCATTGAAGACATTTACATTTTTGTGAAAAAAGACGGTCTTCTTGCTAGTACCGCTAACTCTCTTGTACTAGCATTTATCATTATATAGGGTCCCGCCATCTAACTTTTTTTTTTCAACTATTCAAACGTTGGACTATTATTTGTGGGGTGCCCGAGGCAACCCATTTGAATGAAATTATTTTCCATTATTAACCGGAAGGATTGTACTTTCAAATAAAAAAAGAAATTTGAGAAAATATTCAGTAGTTTTTTTATATTAAAAAAAAGTTTTTTTGGGTTTGTCACTAAAAATTAAATTTTCGCACACTGTGCCTTTGGCAGGCAATGTTTTGGAGAAATAATATATGTAACTATATTTGGTGACACTATTAGGGATATTGTAAAGTAAGCAATTTTATTTGCTCCAATTTAAATAAACAAGGATAGCAACCTTGCCGGTAATATCAGATTCAAATATACTTTTAAGAGTCTGTGGACGATATTTCAAGGTATTCCAAAACAGAATGACGTGTTGGGTACGCTTACTGCTAGATTGCGGGTATACTACAAATATTGATTTTGACTGTAATCGAACTTGAGAATATTTTTGAAATAAAGTTTGACTATAGTGGAATTCTCGGCAAAACAGATCAAATAATTTTTTTAACATTTTTTTGCTACTTATACAGAGCGCAGTATACTGCTTTGAAGGGGGGTAGTCCGTTGCGTCGAAATTTCGCACACATCAATTATATCGTCAAATTAGATCAAAAACAATTTTTTTGTTAAAATCCGCCCACAGCCACGTCCACCTCCCATGTAAGTTAAAATGAAAAACGTCATAAATTTCTTATTTTAATATATGTCTATGGAGAATTAATTTAAAATTGTAAGCGCCACGCCCAAGGTCCAAATAAAATTTTGTTTTTTTTTTACGATTTTCGAAATTTGTTATATAATTTATTTTATTTTTAATCGATGAAACATGGCTATTATAGCTTTATACTTAACTTAAGATTCATATCAACCTTACATCCCTAAAGTATGCTTTAAATAAATTTTCCAAAATACATTAACAGATAACAACGAAGAAAGTATTGTTCCATTTTTGGCTTAGAAGGTTTTACCATTTAAGTAATTAAATCGATGTTGGCAGCTATAAGCAGAATATTCATTTTAAAATGTATAAATAAGACAATAGTTTAACAATATTTGTAAATGCCGAGGCATCGGTCGGCCTCGCGAATATAGTTTTACACTGTAGAAAATACCACTAAATATATACAACCTTCAGGTAATCCTCTGTCTGAAAAGGAAAGCAAAAACGAACACATGCAAATGAACACCTCAAGAGCTCCTATTTTCTATGAACTAAACGAAATTTCAAAACGATACATGGTTTCCGAGATACATTCCAATAAAATAACCTCTCTTATGATGAAATTTGCAACTATTTTAGCATTTATGAACTTTAAATGCATCCACAGCTACAATTAACCGCGATATTGGCAAAATCTTTTAGAATGTACTTAATTGGAATGTTCTTTGCAAAAATCAGATTTTGGCGCATGAAATTTGGGAGTTTTTGCAGCTGATAATCCACTGTGCGTCGTTTCCGTTCCGGAGCTGAATTTAAATTAAATTCATTTTTTATTAAATACATAGCAACATACCTTTCGAACGCGCATCAAAATATCTTAACTATGTCAGATGTAATGGAATTTGAAAACTGTATCTTCTATCACTTACCCCATTTGTAGTAACATAAACTTCTAAATTGGGCAAAAACACAGGAGAAATAATTCATCATTCGATTGCCTTAAAGATTGCATATAGTGACATCAACGCCCATCATCACCCTTTTTCAAAATATTTTATTTTGGGACAACTTCTAAAATATATCATATATACGATTTTCAATGTTAATAACAGTAACAAAAAGTTGCGACCCAGTCTAGTGTTCAATGTTAAAAGTATTGTTTTTTATATTATTACCCTAAAAACGCAATTTAAGTGCTACATGCTTTAATGCCAATTGGATATTAAGGACGAGCCACAAAAACTCTAATTTGTATTAGTATTTGATATTGGTAACAGTTGTTATGAACACGACCAACGAATTAATCTCAAATGGGGCGGTGATAGGGTTTCATCGTCCTACCTGGAAGGAAGCTTATGCATGCTCACTATTCCTTCGTGGTGGTGTTCCATCCATCGAAAATAATAATAAAGCATCGGACGATTTTTTTCGGGTTAATTCCACTTTTAAGTAAGTATACAAAACAAAAAACCTTCCATGTACTGAAAGCTCTCGATTATTTCTTAGTAAGACGAACTGTGAATATTCTACTCCATAGAATGGCGTAGGCTTTTACTACAGATTTCTGTATCGGATGTGAGCCAAATTTTACCAATTCCTGGTTGCAACTCCTTAATTTTCCAACATGTCGATCCAATAGAAATAAGTGTCTGCATTCCTATACGCATATGGATGTATTACATCCATATTATGATTTACATCCCGTACTGCGGTAGTCCTATTCCTTACTTTCCTTAGGCCAATTATTTTAAATCTCATTAGTGGCAATCCAGATAGGAAAACATTTAAATTTGCTGAACATGAACTTAGTTACCCAATGTTTCGCTTGTTGAAGCTATGCATGACGTTTTATTTACAGAAATGCCTGAATCCATCACCTCCTGCGGCACCCCCACCATCACCGCAAAAATACAAAACAAAAGCCGAAACAAATCCATTTCCTACTGATGTTGGTCACGATGTTGCTGCTGTTGCAGCCACTGTTTGGCATTGCTGCCGCTGCCGGCTGTCGAGTTGTTAAAATTTATAGCCCATATGCAATTATCGCAATGGAAAATATGCTGTAAAGCCAAAACCATACGCAGATGCACATATCGCCATCGACAGGAATGACACGCACAACAGGCGTTGCAACGTTCAGCGCGAATGCGCCGCACTTTGATTACTCACACCCCCAACGTATGCTGTTGCCTCCCCCCACACACACACGTACATCCCATCATTGTGGAAAATAGCGCTTAAAGGGTTTTTGAATTAGTCATAGTTGGGGGAGGGCAGAAGCCATGTTAGACCTTAGCAAAGCCTATGGGCGACGACACCCAATTGTATTTTACCATGACGCAAAACACGTTGTTCGTTTCACCCATAAAAGCTGAATAGGGGGCTACCACCTTCAGAAATCATCATAGTCACCAGTAAGTGACAGAGTACAACGCACAGTGTTTCTAAAAGGATGTGAACATGCTAAAAATTATGTGATTTCCGAAGAATTGAAACAAATATGTTATATACAAGGACGACTCACAGAAAAATGAAAATTTCGCCACTAAAAGCAACGATATATTTTCTATGATTAGTCTAGTCCTTTAAATGTGGAATTTACTAATTATAGATTTTGTTATCGGGTAATTTTGCATACAAACTGAAAGTATTTTATACCGTTGAAACATTCATTATATAACTTTTAATATCAGCCTAAACCTCTGGACCGATATTATTGTAATTTTCACAATATCTTCACGGTATAGATATTGTGAAAATTACAAAATAACATGCAACATTTTTAATTAAAATCGGCTATAAAAGAAAAAGCACTGACTATCATTTCAAATTTCTGTTTTTTTAAGGGTTGAACTTTGTTATTTAAGAATGGAACACAATATTATTCATATGACTACCATGACTGGCTCGGCAGTACTCATCTATCAACCCAATTTTTAAATTTTCTTCTTAAAGAAGTGCGAGAAATATTCAGTTCCTGATGACAAGTTTATGTTGATGGATGCTCTTGGACTTTCTCTCCCACAGCAGCAATGTTTTCCAATGAACACACTCGACGAGAACGTACACGGGTTGGTTTGTCCAATAACGATTTATTTTCATGAACTCGCTTCACAAATTGACGCACAAACTGAACTGATGGACGATCTATTCTCGAAAATTTTCCACGTAAATTTCTTAAAGTTTGCGTTAAAGACTCACTACTTTAGAAGTATGTTTTTAATATTTCCCAATTTTGTTCGAGCGTCCCGTTTTGCAAATGTCTAACATAAACCTGAAAATAAAAATAAATATTTTCTAAAAATAAAATTATTTTTCATATCATTTTATGAAATAAAACATATGGGACTTAGATGAATTGAATAATATTACAAATATTACCCCCAATTAGGGTATTATGTCTTTCTGCATTCGTTTGTAACACCCAAAAGGAACCGTGTTAGACCAACAGAATCACTTTCTGAGTCGATTTAGCAATATCCGTCTGACTGTCCATCTGTTGTTGCAATCAAATTACATGTCGCAATTATAGTTCGATCTTACCAAAATTAGCACAAGTAATTTTTGTGGATCAAGGAAGAACGGTATTTAATTTGAAGCAAATCGGTTCCGATTTGGATATAGCCCGCATACAAATGTCGCACCCGATTTGACTTTTCCGTTCTAGATACCACATATTGTACCCGATTATCTTTAAATTTGGCACAGCATATTTTGATGCAACTAAAATACCTATGGTGAAAGCAGGTAAGATCGCTTCAGATTTAGATATAGCCCGAATATAAATGTTGTTCCCAAATGTTTAACCGATTTTGGCAAAACTTTATGTATTACATTTCACTTATGAACATAGATGGTGAAAGCGGGTCACATCGTTCCATGTTTCAATATACCCCCATAGAAATATCCTTTCCGATTTAACATTTTTTTGTCAAACACATACAATTACAGGATACAAAAATACTTCCCGATTTCACTTTTTTACCGAATTAAATTGTTATGGGATAGAAAGTGTAGAGTATCATATAGTAGGCCCCGTCCGACTTTAGCCTTTCCTTACTTGTTTTTAATTAGCGTAGACTTAATCCATGAAGGATTTACAATAAAGGACTACTACTGCATAATTTCGACATTGTGAAGTTTTAAAATAAATAAAATGTAAATTTTTGTAGAATAAATGATTTAGATTTTCTCAAATTCGACTTTTTTAGGATTCTTAATTTTTTCTTGTTTGCCCGCTATGAGCATAGGCGTAGGAAGGCGGGGGCTGGGTGGTCTAACAACACCCTAGAACTATTTTAGCCCTCTAGTCATTTTAGCTAGAATTTTTTTAATTTATGATTGCCAATATTAGAGAGTTTTTAAACATCACATGATTATAATTTGCAATTAATTTGGAAGTAGAAATATGATTTATGAGATGTGGAAGTGAAGATTGTGTTTTTGTGAAAATAAGATGGAAAATATACCAATAGTTCGACAGTCTTAAGGTTGTGCAAATGTAATGTCGGGCTACAAGAATGTACTTCAGATGAAAATAAAAGAAACATGTAAAATGGCGTTAAGTTCGGCCGGGCCGAACTTTATATACCCTCCACCATGGATTTAATTCCACAGAGGCTGTCGATTTTCGTAGAAGTGCTATAACATTTCAGGAAAATGTCAATTTATTTTAATGTAGTCAAAACAAAAAAATAAAATATTATATAGAATGCAAATTTATTTACAAATGACATTTTTACTTGGCTGCAGACTACCACGATCATGATTTCGACCATGTCAAAAGTATTTTCAAGTGGCTTCGCAGCGACTTTTCAACATCAAACCCGGCCTCTATAAGGAGATGATTCTCACAAACGAACGAGAAGCACTACAGCGTTGGCACGGCAGAAGTATTGCTGGGTAACTATACCTGCATATACACATACTTACATATGCATCTCAATGAGATGCTTGTAGGATGCCATGTGTACTTTATTACTTGGTGCGATTTTTTAAACGCAAATTCGGCAAGTGAGTTGTGCTTCTCGTTCGTTTGTAAGAATCACCTCCTTATAGAGGCCGGGTTTGATGTTGAAAAGTCGCTGCGAAGCCACTTGAAAAGACTTTCGACATGGTCGAAATCATGTTCGTGGTAGTCTGCAGCCAAGTAATAAATGTCACCATGCCATTTGTAAGTAATTTTTGCATTCTATTAAATATAGATGCAAAATGGTCTTGAGCCAGGACAATATCCCAATTCAAATCAAATATTGATTACAGACCACAAAAAAAAAACACGAAAAAAACTAAAAAAAATATTATAAATAAATATAACATTTTTCTTATTTCAAACCACGCTTACGTTTATACCATATATGGGCATCTCCCAGTGGCCGGACGCCATTCGCACGCCTTAAAATACGCCAAAAACAAGAAAGAACCCGAAAAAGTCGATCAGGCTAAAGAGTACTACATTTCAAATATATCGTCAGGATTAAGTTCAATATTATAAACAATTTTACATTGAAACTGCCGCTACAAAAAACAGAAGTACTTTCGAAGGTCTTATATTTTTCCATATATACATGTGTTCGCAGATTTATAAATTATGATAATCATCTCTTAGTTCTTTTTAATTAGGTACAGCAGAAATACGGCGCGCAAAGCGGACTCTACTATTATTTCCAATCCTAGTAAAAAAATTACTAATTTTCGTTATAACACTTCAACTTTTAATAAAAATAAAAGAGAAAAAGTAAACTTCAAGTTTTGTAATAAAAAAGTTGTCGAAATAAGGAGAAAATAAAGTTAAAATCTATTAGTGTGGTCTGATTTGGTTTTTTGGTAGACCTTTTTTGGGAGATGCCCATATACCATACTATATATATATCGAAATAATACTTCAAGTCAATTCAAAAAGCAAACATAAGACAGCAATCTTCAAAAAAGCTTAAATATCAAAAATATTGGTAGAAAGTGGGTGCTACCGTTGGTTGTATTTCCATCCTATTTTAATTCCAAAAGTACAAACAAATACAAATATTGAAATAATAATTTTATAAATAAATATAATTTAATTTATTATTTCAATTAATTACTATTTATAAGGCATGGCTACCAATACCATTACATCTCGAAATAATACTTCAAGTCAATTCAAAAAATTAATATTCTTCTATTTATATTTTCAAAAAGCTTAAATATTGGTTTGTAGTGGGTGCTATTTTATATCCAAAAGTACAAATTTTGAAAATCAATTATCTCACGTACATAGTGTAAAATAACCTAACTTCAGATTCAACCAATATTTGCCGTAAAAGTAAAAAAGTACGATTTTGGAAAAATCTTTTTATTTTGCGTGTCTATATAGTCAGAGGAATTTATACACCGAATTCCATGATTCTAGCTGCGGTCATTTGGTTGGTACTATTTTTATCCCCTTTTTCCTATTTTACCCCCTTAAGAGTACGACTTTCTAAAATCTCTTTATGTTACATGTCTACGTAATTAGAGGGATGTACACTAGGGCGTACCTCAAAAAAAAAGTTCGCCGTACACCTTCGAATATGAAGTATTATTGAAAGGTAGTTTCAAAAAAAAAATTTTATTTTTTTATGCCGAACGTAGGGGTCGCGCTTTTACATTTTTCTATATAACTTGTATTTATAAACGGATTTTAAAGTGTGATACATCGATGTTTTTGTCTCGACGAGGCCGATTTTTTTGTCTTTGAAGTCATTGAGCTCAAGCACCCCCTTCTGGTACTTACCCATCATTTCTCAGTTGCTACTACCCTAATGTACCACTCTAATAATCGAAAATTAAAGCTCGCATAAAATCATGAATCATGTTTGAGCTCAATGACTTCAAAGACAAAAAAATCGGACAAAAACATCGATGTATCACACTTTAAAATCCGTTTATAAATGCAGAAGTTATATAGAAAAATGTAAAAGCGCGACCCCTACGTTCGGCATAAAAAAATAAAAAAAATTTTTTTGAAACTACCTTTCAATAATACTTCATATTCGAAGGTGTACGGCGAACTTTTTTTTTTTTACTTGTAACCTGGTACGCTCTAATGTACACCGAATTTCATCATTCTAGCTTTAGTCGTTTAGTTGTTACTATTTCCCTCTGTACCCATTGTATCCCTTGAAAGTACGAATTTGGAAAAAACTCGTTATTTTTCGTGTCTACTCCGAATTTCATGACTCTAGCTGCGGTCATTTGGCTGGTACTATTTTTATCCCCTTTTTCCATTTTAACCCCCAAAGTACGAATTTCGAAAAATCCGTTTATTTTACGTGTCTACGCAATCAGAGGTACAGCCGTTTGGTTGGTACGATTTTTAACCCTCTATTCACATTTTACCCCTTACAAGTACGAATTTGGAACAAATGCTTTTATATTATGTATTTACTCAATTAGAGGAATATACACACCGAATTTCGTGTTTCTAGCTGTTTTTGTTTGATATGTACCATTTTAATCCTTTTTTCGAGTGGGGATAAAACGGGTTCCAACCAAACGGCTGCAGCTATAATAATGAAATTCTGTATGTACATTTCTTTGACTGCTTAGACGCTAAAAATAAAGTGATTTTTCGATATCCCTACCTTCAGTATCTAAATGGGATTAAATTTCGCACCAATCAATATTGACATTCGGCGTTTGCACTAGTCTGACTTTATAAAAATAAATTCGTACTAAAGGAGCAAATGGCTGTAGCTGAAGTCATGAAATTATGTGTGTACATTCCAATTTGAAAATATTGGGTCTTCAATATTAGAACTTTCCCTATCAAAATGATACATTTTTTAAGATTGCTGCTTAATGTTCACTTTTGGATTACACTTGAAGTTTTATATTTATATAGAGGCCTATTAATATTATAATAATGAAGCATCACAATTTTCCTGATTTTGTTGTGCACTTCTATGTAATGCCAACATCCTCTAATTTGCCGGTAATACTGTGAAATGCACTCTGTGGTAGAGGGTATATAAGATGCGGCCTCGACGAACTTAACTCCTTTTTTACTTGTTTTCAATTAGGGTTATTTTTCATACTTTTTGTCGATTTGATACCTTTCTTGGTATTTTTATTACAAATCACCCAACATTTGTAGGTGGTATTTAGGCCGATTTATGTTTTAATAAATTGCGTATCGTTTATTGTACCTTTAAAACTTTCAATGACCGTAGTTTTTAAATTGTATATCCTAAGAGGCTTGAGGGATTAAGTGAGGTTTTTGAGGTTTTTTTGCGCTGAATTTCTCAATTCCATGGTTGAAACTCTATCTGTGGAATGTATTGGTATGGGTCACAATTAGCCAAAACCACATTATTGGAAGAAGAAAATTACCAACATTTTATCACCCAGACTTAAGCGTTGGTACCACTGTGAGCTGTCTGCTAACGACCACCACAGGACTACTTAAGCACTTTGGCAACAAATTTCTTGTTACATTTTCAATTTCAACTATTTGACTCTCTTTTCGAAAAAGAAAAAACGAAACAAAAACAAAGCATTTGAAGCTTTTTCCAATATTGGATTCGCCATCGTCATCATCATCTTGTGTTTTAGTTGCTTGTTTTGGAATTCGCGCAAAAACGCACGTTTACGTATTGGCGTTTATTTGTCCGCGTTGTCGATTCGTTTTTTTTTTTTGACCAGGATCATTGTTGTTGCATCTGTTTGCCACATACACACATCATTTGTTGTAACAATGTTTTATCGCTCATGCTGTGGCTGTGGCTGTTGCTGATGTTGTTTACAATTTCAGTTGTGAATGCGTTTTCCATCATGATGTGTCGACTGCGTCGTTTTTCAGTTATATTTAGGCGGCCACACTGTCAATGTTTGCTCACCTCTATTGTTTGGACAGTAAACCAGACTGGGAACAGCAGCGTCAACAGGAACAAAACCGCCAAACCTTACAATGAAATCGAAACAAACAAAAAAACTGGTCAAACATAACAAAACGTTGCCTTTTGTGTCTGTTGCATGCAACAAAACAACAACGGCGGACGACAAGCGGCAGAAATAGCAAATTGCATTTGGTGATAACAGTGAAAATGGAAACGACGAACAAAAAATCCTTCATAAAGAAATGACAACAATGAGTGTGGAACTGGCGATTGGACACGCGTTAGCAACAGAGAGGGACAAACGTTAAGCTGAGTGGGACAGTGTGGTCAAGGATATTGGTTTATTGGGCAAGTAATAAACGAATACAATTAAGTATCGATGATTTGAACATATTATGAAAATTCTAGTGTATTTTAAAATTTAAGAGGTGATTTATTAAATCTGCTCGAAAAAATTATCAGTTTCGATCAACATTATGCGCTGCTCATTTCTGGCTCAATGGCTACATCCATATGCAAAATTTTCCTATTTAGACTTCCATATTTCTTCTACTTATCGTACCTCACATTTCTATAGGTTAATGACGGATACTTTTGATATTAAAGCATATCGGTTTGGAGTTAGATATAGTGTCCATACAAATAACACTCCCGATTAGAAGATTCATTCGTCTAGAGGCGAAAATATTTTTCACAAATAGGGGGGGTGTTGAATATTCTAAACTGGAAAATAGTACCATTATAAAAATTTTAATATTTATATATATTTCCCGTACAAATTTCGCTCCCGATTTTACTTTTTCTGCCCTAGAAACCACATATTTTGACAGATATTCTTCAAATCATGCAAAATATCTTATATTTCAACTAGAAACACCAGTGGTGAAAATGTTAGATCGCTTCAGATTTATATATAGCTCCCATACAAATTTCGCTCCCAATTTTATTTTTTCCGATCTAGAAACAACATATTTTATCAGACTGTCTTCAAAATTGGCAAAATATCTCATATTTCCACTGGAAACACCCATGGCGAATATGTGTCAGATCTGTTCATATTTATATATAGCCCCCACACAAATTTCACTCCCGATTTGAATTTTTCCACTCTATAAACCACATGTTTTGACATATCTTCTTCAAATCATGCAAAATATCTTATATTTCAACTAGAAATACCCATAGTGGAAATGAGTCACATCGGTTCAGATTTATATATAGCTCTCATATAAATTTCAATTTTTCAAACCACATATTTTCACCAAATTTCTTCAAATTGAGCATAACACGTTTTATATGAACTGGAATAATTTATTTTGAAAGTGGGTCACTTCATTCCATGTTTGGATATAATCCCCGATACAAATATTCTTCTCGATTTGACAAATTGGGTTAGGTTATATCAGCCTATGATTAGGAAACATAAAATAATCCTAATAAATAATCCCGACTTTAGCCTTTCCTTGGTTTTAAACTCTCCACCTCCAGGATGGGTGTATATTCACTTTGTCATTCCGGTTGTAACACCTTGAAATATTCGTCGGAGACTCCATAAAGTATATATATTCTGGGTCGTGGTAAAATTCTAAGACGATCTAGCCATGTCCGTCTGTTTGTCTGTTGAAAGCACGCTAACTGCCGAACGAAATGAGCTAGGAGGTTCAAATTTTCCGTAAATGTGTCTTATTGTTGTAGATCGTGGGATTGGGCGAAATCGGCCCAGAGGGAAAATTTTTTCCCTAACTAGGACTGAAAATACCCCCTAATATTTAGATTATTTAAGCATTTTTTTAATATTTTTGTTTTTTTTTATACACTTGATATTTGTTGCGTAAAAAATTAAAAAAAAAAATAGCAGGTTAAATGGGACAAAAAGGGATAAAAATGTTACCAATGATACGGCAACAGTTAGAAATTCGGAATGTACATCATCATTATTATGTAGACACGTAAAATAGAGGGATTTTTTCGAAATTCGTACTTTTAAGGGATACAATAGTAAAAGAGGGATAAAAATGGTACCAACCAAACCGCTGAAGTTGAAATCATGAAATTCGGTGTATGCATTCATCTGGCTGTATAGACGCAAAACATAAAGGAATTTTTCGAAATTTGTACTTTTACACAGAAAATAGGACAAAAGGGGATAAGAAAAGGTACCAACCAAACGGCTGCATTTAGAATAGTGAAATTCGGTGTGTACATTGTGCTGATTGTCTAGATGCGAAAAATAATAATATATTTCGATATTCGTACCTTAAGGATCAAAACGGTATAAAATTCATCACCATGATTCATCATCATGAATCATGAAATTCAGTGTTTACACTTCTCAGTCTTCGTAGACACGCAAAATATGAGTATTTTCCCAAATTCGCACTTTCAGGGTCAAAATGAAAAAAGAATAAAAATGATACCAAGCATACGGATGTACCTAGAATCGTGAAATTAGATGTGTA
The DNA here is from genome assembly GCA_947397865.1 of Polietes domitor. Classification (NCBI taxonomy): domain Eukaryota; kingdom Metazoa; phylum Arthropoda; class Insecta; order Diptera; family Muscidae; genus Polietes; species Polietes domitor. Next base: position 103,799,959 of record OX377622.1, read on the forward strand.
CATTCCAATGTGGGCCCGAAATATAACGAATCTTAGAAATGTGTTCTATTTAGCCACTTTGTCTGTAACTCAATCAAGAAATTGCAAATGGGGGGAATGTTTCTCCCTAATGATGCCTGACAATACACCTAATATTTAGGACACATTTTGAATTTTTGAAGATTGCTGTCTCATGTTCACTTTCTGATTACAATTGCAGTATTGTATTTATATATAGCAAGACTATTTTTTATTCTGATAATGAAGCAATGCAATTTTTTAAAACAGTGCGCATAAGTATGCCTTATAATTTCAAATAGTAAACAAATATAGTAATGTGCTAAAAAAATATCACAATTTTCCTAATATGATTCCGCACTTCTATGTAAAGCTGACAGCCACTAATCTGCCGTTAATACTGTGGAAGGCACTCCGTCGTGGAGGGTATATACGATTCGGACCGGTCGAACTTAAAGCCTTTTTTCTTGTTAATTGTTTACAAACATCGGCGAGGTATTTGTACTCTCATATTGGCTTTATGAGTCTTATCATGCCCAGTTATATGTTGAACAGATGACAGAGGTAAGCGCTAAATCTGGATATCCCCATCACTTCGAAGTAGCGGTTTAGGAACAATCACCAAAAAAGGAAACAAGTAAGGAAAGGCTGAGTACACCACTATATGACACCATACACCGCTTTATTACTAGGTTATGATTACTAAACCCAGGTGTCTTGATATCGGTGGAGCGATTTTATGCAGTCGATATAAATCACAGTCCAGTATACCATAAATTCTTCTTTAACCAAATTTCAGGTAACATGACAAATTTGAAGAGGCAATATCATACATGTAGGGTAAAGGGGGATGTGGCCAATTTCCCCAATATTGGCTGTAATAAATTGAAAATTGCGATGTGGACCATGTGATGGGGAAATTAAATATAAAATCCAAAATGTAATATGTGGGTTTTATAACGGTAATAGGGCAAATGGAGGGTATATTTGAACGGAATCTATATCAACACAAGTACCCAGAAAACATGATCTTTAAAATATGATGAAGATCCGATGTAAAATACCAGCTTTAGAGCAAAACTAGTTTAAATTTGGGGGTCCTTTTGTATGGGGGCTACATAAACACATGTACCCATATAGTTGACTTTTGCAGCGGGTGATTCTAAGCCGATAGGTATACTTAAAGGTGGGTCTAGATAGATTATTTCTTGGTGTTACAAACATTTGGCGTGAAACTAACTTATAATACCCTATTTCACGAAGTGTTGTAGGGTATAAAAACAAATTGTATATTGTTGCATATTGTAAATGGCGAAAGTGGGCAAGATCGGTTCAGTTTTAGGTATAGTCCCCATACAAATGTCGGTTCCGATTTGACTTTTTCCGCTCTAAACCCCATATATTGAGCCCGATATTCTTTAAATTTGGTGAAACGTCCTACAATCCTACTATAATCACCTATGCAGAAAGTGGGTAAGATCGGTTCAGGTTTAGATATAGCCCAATACAAATGTCGCTCCCGATTTGACTTTATCCGCTCTACAAACCACATATTGTACCCGATTTTCTTTAAAATTATCACAACATTTTATAATCGAACTAGAAACACCTATGGTAAAAGCGGGTAAGATCAGTTCAGATTTAGATATAGTCCACTTACAAATGTAGCGCCCGATTTTACTTTTTCCGCTCTAGAATCCACATATTGTACCTGATTTTCTTTAAATTTGGCAAAACATCCTACAATCCAACTAAAATCACCTATGCAGAAAGTGGGTAAGATCGGTTCAGATTTAGATATAGCCCCCATACAAATGACGCTCCCGATTTGACTTTATCCGCTCTACAAACCACATATTGTACCCGATTTTCTTTAAAATTGGCACAAAATTTTATAATCGAACTAGAAACACTTACGGTAAATGTGGGTAAGATCGGTTCAGATTTAGATATAGTCCCCTTACAAATGTAGCGCCCGATTTTACTTTTTCCGCTCTAGAATCCACATATTGTACCTGATTTTCTTTAAAATTGGCACAACACCTTATAATCTAACTAGAAACAGCTATGGTGAAAGTGGGTAAGATCGGTTCAGATTTAGATATAGCCCCATACAAATGTCGCTCCCGATTTGACTTTTTCCGCTCTAGAAACCATATATTGAGCCCGATATTCTTTAAATTTGGCAAAACATCCTATAATCCAACTATAATCACCTCTCTAGAAACCATATATTGAGCCCGATATTCTTTAAATTTGGCAAAACTTCCTATAATCCAACTATAATCACCTATGCAGAAAGTGGGTAAGATCGGTTCAGATTTAAACATAGCCCCAATACAAATGTTGCTCCCGAATGTTTAACCGATTTTGACCAAACTTTACATATTATATTTCACCAATAAACATACATGGTGAAAGAGGGTCATATCATTACAGGTTCAATATACCCCCATACAAAAGTCCTTCCCAATTACCATTACATAATTCAAAAATCCTTCCCGATTTCAATTTTTTGCCGAATTGAATTGTAATGAGATAGAAAGTGGGGTGTATCATATAGTCGGCTCCATCCGACTTTAGGCTTTCCTTACTTGTTTGGGAGATGCCCATATGTCCAGACATTGGTATAACCCCAGTTGGGCCCCATTCTGCTCTATTACAGCTGTAGAAACTACATCTTACATCGGATCTTCATCAAATTTTACAGATCATTATATGTTTCAACTAAAGAGTGATTTTTTTGAGGTTAGGATTTTCATGCATTAGTATTTGACAGATCACGTGGGATTTCAGACATGGTGTCAAAGAGAAAGATGCTCAGTATGCTTTGACATTTCATCATGAATCGTCTTACAAACGAACAACGCTTGCAAATTATTGAATTTTATTATCAAAATGCGTGCTCTGTTAAGAAAGTTCATTGCGCGCTTCCATTTTATGGTCAGTTTAATCGACCCACTGAAGCGGCTATTCGGGCTATTGTGACTAAATTTCGCACCAAATTTACATTGTTGGACATTAAACCACCAACACGCTTACGTAGAGTGCGAACTGAAGAAAATATCGCAGCTGTATCGGCCAGTGTTAATGATGACCACCAATTTTCGATTCGTCGCCGTTCGCACCAATTGGGTCTCTGTTACTCAAAAACGTGGAAATGCCAAAATTGGACTAAGCGGATGGACCACCTAAGACGCAGCCGCGGTCAACATTTAAATGAAATTATCTTCAAAAAGTAAATGTCATGGACCAATCTAACGTTTCAAATAAAGAACCGATGAGATTTTGCAAATTTTATGCGTTTTTTTAAAAAAAAAAGTTATCAAGCTCTTAAAAAATCACCCTTTAGGAATACCTACCGTGAATGAGAAATATATATGCGCATGTTTTGGCACAGGCCTCAAGTGTTGTTATAGGCCCCCTTCAAATGTCCGTCCGATTCATCCTATTACCGCTGTATAATCTGTATTTATCATTTGATCTTGTTCAATTTGAATATATATAATATCTGCTGGAAAATTGGATCAATTACTTTATTATTTACCATTCTCATTAAATTTATATGAACTGCATAAAATTGCTCCCATGGAATACCTGGGTTTAGTAATCAAAGCGAGGTATATACGCAGGGAGTGGTGTAGGGTATTATATAGTCGGTCCGCCCGACTTTAGCCTTTCCTTACTTGTTTTTTGCATGTGTATGTCAAAATTCGTTGCAATTGTTGCAAAAATACAAAATTGATGGTTGCAATTGCACATATTTTTGTTTTCTCTCCGTGTTTCTGAAACTATTCGGTAACAAATATCCCCTATTTAGTCAGCAATCATATGGCTACAAATATTGTAGTATTTCCTATATAATCAAAATGTTACGCGGTTTTTTCAAATGACACTGTTTAAATTTTTTGCCTGAACAGCCAAAATTTATCATATTTCACACTTTTTTAGCCTGATAACATGTTAAAAAATGATTCCCCAATGGACCAAATTATTCCTGAGGGCAATTCAACCACCAACAAGGAATGATTGGACTCAATGTCAAATGATTTCATCACGATGAATGGAAATCAGAATTTTGCTATCAATTTGTGTTTCAGGGATATGACAATGACAATGAAAATTCTAAAAATCTTGATTTTTTGCAAAGTTTGAGGTTATTTGCGCAATCCAATCAAACGATATACATTAGTATACGATATATTCATTTACGATATATTCATTCGTTTCATTTATGCCGTATCGACTTTTTGTGACTCGGAAAAGTAAAAGCATAAATTATTATAATATTGGGTGATTATAATAGTGAGGTTTGATTTTCAATAGGCATTTTTGACAGATTGCGCATGACTCATATCAAACTGCTTTGACATTTTTGTTTGAGTATCGTTTGGCAAGTCATCGTGGAAAGACTCACACCACAAAAGCGTCTCCAAATTGATCAGCTGTTCTGTAACAAAGAAGAACGTGGCGAATCGATTCGTCGTCGTTCTCAGCAGCTTGACTTGTCGCATTCGACATCTTGTCGTATTTTACGTAAAGATCTCGGCCTTAAATCGTACAAAATTCAACTTGTGCAACAATGGAAGCCAGACCACTTAAATTTGCATGGTATTTGCAGTGAATGGGTTGATATGCTCGAACGAATCGCTCATTTTTAATTTAATAAAAATTATAACATTTTAAATTCACTTTTAAATTTGTGTTTAATTTTACATTTTAAAACAAACCTCACGATGTATCACCCTTTAAATTAGTCTTAAGCTGTTTTTATTTTCTTTTAAATAAATAAATTAATTATAATACAAAATAAAGTTGTATTTTAATTTTGAGGCAGGGATTTGACAAAATCAAGAGAATTTAACCCGTAACCCTCACAACTCGTCTCTTTGCAAGGAAAACATCTGAAATATACTGGGAATCATAATAAAAGAAAATAAACACGAATTAAGCAATTCGTTTTTATCGCGACCTCCTCTATTAACAACGAACATATGTATTAATAGATAAGGTAGCATCTAGGTAACGACAACAATCGAAGTTCCCAGCTTCCGTACACTTTTCCTGACGGGAAATCACAAAGAAATTTTCCACACGTGCCGTTGATTTGTCATGCCGGATTATGGAGCACAACGCGAACACTCACACTAGTCGGGCAATTAGAAAATAGACCTCAAACACAACAAAACAACGGAATGGGACATGGGTCTGCCTATTCATAGGCGATGTGTACTGGCATTCACTGCGATGGAAACTGAAACTATACAAAAAACTTCGCTACAAAATTGTAATTGTGCGTAAAATGCAGAGGTCACGTTTGTCGTGATGCTTGCTTGTTGGTGTTACTCGCATAACCACCGAATCGATTGCCCTGCTCGGCCATTGCCTGTCCAATTGTTTCCATTCATGCCACACCAACTGCGGCGGCAATTCCTGAAATCCCGATGTCCAACAATATACGAACGAACAATATGGCAAAGAGTAAATGAAAGAGTTTCTTTAATAACCAAAATGGATTTATTTTGCAGTGGTTCAGCGGGACTACAATGTTTTTAGATGGTCGCTTGGTCCTATGTGATTTTACTGATCCCAGTGACGGTTAATAAATATTTATTGGCACTTACGATTCAAAACGGTTGTGAGATTGCTGATGATGTTGTGACGAACTGTTGATGGCCGTCAGGCTGCGAAAACAGAGTCAAAGGTTTTTATGGAGGAAGTGGTGCTGTGGTGGTGGCGGTTGTAGTAAATTGGACATAAAAATAAATATGAAAATTATGATGATTGCCTGGCATAATAATAACAATTAGAATTCTAAATGTTGGACGGCTATGAGATGATTATACACATCAGCAGATTGAGTGGTAGTGATAGTGGAAATATGGACAATGTTTAAACCAGAAACGATTTTTACATAAATTTTATTAGATTTTATTTAAATTGTGGTCAGCTAATGTATGGTGATAATTATGGAGATGGCATGGCTGAATATCAGGGTGGTTCGGGCAAGATTTTGCAAATGGCTGGAGAAATTGTGAAGGGGAATAATCTAATCGATTTGGACGCAATTTTGCACAAACATTCTGCTACACTCAGAAAAATAGCATTCCTAAATCTAAGTAAAATCCATACTACAATTTAGTTCAACAATTTACTCCAGTTCAGTAAAAATTTCCTAAAAAGTTGGAAATTAACTAAGTATGAGTAAAGTTTCTTTCTTTTAAAGACATAGTAAATAGTTCATTTACTAGAAATAGGGTAGTAAATTTACTTAAAATTATATCTTTGGAGCTAATAGAAATTTCTTACATTTGAGTAAATTCATACTTATGTGGAAAAATATTTCTAAGGTTTTAAGTAAGAAAAAAATTCAGAAATTTTTTGCATGGAAAAAATTCCATTTAGAAAATTATAACTTAAAAATGAGCTTTTTCCTAAAATTAAGTTAACGCGTATACTGAAATTTATGCCGAGTTCTTCATATATTTAAGTATTAATGAACTTATAAAAAATCTCTTGAAATTGTTTAGAAAATTCTTGAATATTAATCTAAGAAGCAAGTCTCGTTGGTTTGCAGAGACTCATTTCTTAAATACTTCAAGTCTTTTTCTAAACAACCACTATCTTACCTTCGCAGCAATCATGGAGTAATAACTCAGCTCTTTATGGCAGAAGTATAATGAAACTTTTGAGTAATATATCATGTTGTCATTTTTTGTATCAGTTTTGCATACTCTGAAGCAAAGCCATTTGATTGATTTTTTTAGTTAAATTGAAATTATTTTAATTTTTAAGTCCTTGTTTTAAGTAAATTTTTCCTCAGTTTAAGTAAAAAATTACTTGTTTTAAGGAAAAAATCAGCAAAATTTTTCTCAGTTTAAGTAAATATTTGTTTCATTTGAGTAAAAATTTTCTTACTTTTAGGGAATTTTCAACTAAATTTTACTAAGATTTAGTAAAAAATTAATTGATTTGAGTAAAAATTTACTTAGTTTTAGGAATTTTACTTGGATTTTACTAAGATTTAGCAAACATTTAATAGGTTTGAGTAAAAATTTACTTAGTTTTAGGAAAATTTACTTGGTTTTAGGAAAAATTTAATTAGATTTTGGAAAATTTCAGCAAAATTTTACTTAGATTTAGTAAAAATGTACTTGTTTGAGAAGAAACTTACTGCAGTTTTCCTCAGTTTGTGTAATATTTACTTGGTTTGAGGAAATTTTAACTAGAATCAAGTTCAAAGCATGTACTAATTTCAAGGAAAAGTTTGAACTTGATATGAGGAAATATTGCTTTATCGCTATACGAAGTTCAATTTTCCTAAATTTTAGTTCATTTTAACTCATTATAGGGTTCATCTTTTTCTGAGTGTAGTGTTTTGTGTGTTATATGGCGTTTACCTTAGAACAGTTTTACAGTGGTACAAATTTGACCTTCTTGAGCAACTATTGAACGCGAATTCAGATTTTAACAACATTTGTATCGTTTTAAATATTTACTTGTCTTTTTTAAGAACTCCTTGTGGATCAAGGAGTCCAAAAAATGTCCTTAATCCTTAAATATCATGAAAACTATCCTAAACTTTTCTCAATTTCTTATATAATCTAGCTTATGTTATTCTCCACAAGATATCAAAATTTCAGAAATTAAAATTATTTTTCTAACTGATTTACTATTTCAGCAAGGCAAAAATGGACTTTGTACGGTGTTTACAGCTGCGATTTTGGGTAAAATAAATATAGGAAGAAAAGTAATACTATATACTTAAACTCTAACAAATTGCTAATACATTACAGTGGACCAAAATATTCCAAGAGTGCGAGGCAAATGATAGACGAAGAAGTTAGGAGTCAATTTCGATAGACTTAAGTGTGCTGAATCCGAATGTGATGTCAAATTTGTCTCAGAAATTCGCTATTAACCGAATTTCACGATTCTGGATACAGCCATATGATTGGTACCATTTTTATCCCGTTTAGCTACGTTTTCTCCCAAATGTACAAATTTCGAAAAATACCTTTATGTTGCTCATCAACACAGTCAGAGGAATGTGCAAACTTAATTTTATGAATCCACCAATTTTAACCCTTTTTTCTCATTTCCACCCTTAATATCGAAAAATCTCTTATTTTTCGTCAGAGCGACGTATACACATAATTTTATCATACCATCTACATCCGTTTGGTTTATAGTATTTTTATCCCCGTTTGCCTCATTTTCACCCTAAAAGTAACATTTTTGCAAAATCCCTATCTACACAATAAGATGAATGTGCATACCATTTTACTACTTTAAGGTAGGAATTTCGAAAAATTCTTCTATTTTCCATGTGTACGTAATTAGTTTTTGTTCGTTTGATTGATACAATTTTCATCCCCTCTTCCCAATCTGTCCCTAAAAGTAAGAGTTTTGAAACGTTGTTCTATGATGCGCTTCTATGGAGTGTTATTAATGTACACAGAGCATTTTATGATTCCATCAGCAGCCATTTGTTTGACACCAATTTTATCCCTTTTTCCTCATTTCACCCTAAAACTACGAAATATCGATAGGATTCATATTTTTCGTATATACGCAGTCAAAGCGAAGTTAAGCCAAAAATTATTACTCCGTTTGGTTGGTACTATTTGTATCACCATTCGACCCATTTTCACAGAAAACAAGTAAGGAAAGGCTAAAGTCGGGCGGGGCCGACTATATAATACCCTACACCACTCCCTGCGTATGTACCTCGCTTTGATTACTAAACCCAGTTATTTCATAGGAACAACTTTATGTAGTTCATATAAATTATACAGTTGCTATAAATTCATCTTTAGTCATATTTAACGAATATGGTTAACAATATGGTAATTGATCCAATTATCCGACAGACAAATACAAATTATACAGTAGTACTAGGATGAATCGGACCGACATTTCAAAATGGGTCTATAACAACATTTTGGGCCTGGTCCAAAACATGGGCCTATATTTTTCTCATTCTCGATAGGTATTCCTAGTTGAAAAATATAATGATCTGCAAAATTTGATGAAGATCTGATGTAAGATGTAGTTTCTAGAGCTGTAATAGATCAGAATGGGGCCCCATTTGGGTTATACCAAAGTATGGACATATGTGCATCTCTCAAACAAGTAAGGAAAGGCTAAAGACGGACGGACTTTCTATCTCATTACAATTCAATTCGGTAAAAAAGTGAAAGCGGGATGGATTTTTGCATCCTGTAAATGTATGTGTTGAAAAAAAATTGTTAAATCGGAAAGGACATTTGTATGGGGGTATTTTGAAACCAGGAACGATGTGACCCGCTTTCACCATGTATGTTTATTGGTGAAATATAATATGTAAAGTTTGGCCAAAATCGGTTAAACATTCGGGAGCAACATTTGTATGAGGGCTATATCTAAATCTGAACCGATCTTACGCACTTTCACCATAGGTGTTTTAAGTTGGATTATAATATGTTGTGCCAATTTTAAAGAAAAACGGGTACAATATGTGGATTTTAGAGCGGAAAAAGTCAAATTGGAAGCGACATTTGTATGGGGGCTATATCTAAATCTGAACCGATCTTACCAACTTTTAGCATAGGTGTTTATAGTTCGATTATAAAATGTAGTGCCAAATTTTAAGAAAATCGGGTACAATATGTGGTTTCTAAAGCGGAAAAAGTGAAATCAGGAGCGACATTTGTATGGGGGCTATATCTAAATCTGAACCGATCTTACCCACTTTCAGCATAGGTGTTTCTAGTTCGATTATAAAATGTTGTGCCAATTTTAAAGAAAATCGGGTACAATATGTTGTTTCTGAAGCGGAAAAAGTGAAATCGGGAGCGACATTTGTATGGGGGCTATATCTAAATCTGAACCGATCTAACCCGCTTTCGCCACAGGTATTTCTAGTTTGATTATAAGGTGTTAAGCCAAATTTGAAGAAAATCGGGTACTATATGTGCTTTATAGGGCGGAATAAGTCAAATCGGGAGCTATATCTAAATCTGAACCGATTTCCTCCAAATTCAATACCGATGGTCGTTGGCCAGAAAAAATAACTTCTGCCAAGTTTCATGACAATCGGACAACAATTGCGACCTGTAGAGTGCGAACAAGCTTAGATGGACAGCAGACGGACAGACGGACGGACGGACGGACGGACAGGCAGACATCGTTAAATCGACCCAGCTGGTGATTCTAAGCCGATCGGTATACTTAAAGGTAGGTCTAGCTCGATTATTTCTTGGTGTTACAAACATTTGGCGCGAAACTAACTTATAATACCCTAGTCCACGAAGTGGTGTAGGGTATAAAAATAAAATTCCGCATAGTTCTACACAGTTATAGAAATGTACACCCTGAATTTCATGAGTTAATCTTCAGCCGTTTACTCTTTTCCCAGTTTACCCCTTAAAAGCATAAATTACGAAAATTCCTTTATTCTCTATGTCTATATGTTTCTATAGGGTGGGCCATTTATCATTTTAAATTTTGAACTACCGATTACTTTGACTTTGAAAGATAGAATAACATTCATTTTTGTACATTCCACGAGCGTATTATGTCTTTGTGCATTTGTTTGTAACACCCAAAAGGAAACGAGTTAGACCCACCGTTTATTATACAGATCGGCTTAGAATCACTTTCTGAGTCGATTTAGCAATGTCCGCCCGTCCGTCCGTCTGTCCATCTATTGTTGTAATCAAATTACAGGTCGCAATTATAGTCCAATCTTAACAAAAATTGACAAAAGTAAGTTTTGTGCATCAAGGACGAACGCTGTTTAATTTGAAGCAAATCGGTTCAGAGTTAGATATAGCCCCATACAAATGAGGCTCCCGATTTGGCTTTTCCACTTTATAACGCACATATCCCGATTTTCTTTAAATTTGACACAACATCTAATAATTCAACTAAAAACATCTATGGTGAACGTGGGTAAGATCGGTTCAGATTTAGATATAACTTTTTTATATATACACAAATGTTGCTCCCAAATGTTTAACCGTTTTTGGGCAAACTTTACATATTATATTTCATCTATAAACATACATAGTCAATGCGGGTCACATCGTTCCATGTTTCAATATACACCCTTGCAGATGTCCTTTACGATTTAACATTTTTTGTCAAACACATACATTTACAGGATACAAAAATCCTTCCCGATTTCACTTTTTTACAGAATTGAATTACACTGTGCAACATTTTTGAAGTCATTTCAAAATAACCATATACGGACACCGCTACATGATAAAAGACCAAAAAAAAGACCCGTGTTTTTTTTCCCCAAAGTCATGCACTTTTTTTTTTATGGGCCCCCAGAGATTTGAGGCCTCTGTGTAATTTTTGGAAAAAAGTGATCATATTCTCAGGCTCATATCTTGCAAACCTTTCGGAATTTTGATTTACTCTCTGAGGCAAAGTTCTAGCTCTAAAGAACAAAAATTGTGAACATATAAAATCAAAAAACTTCATCTTCAAGGTCAAAATCGCAAAAAACTTAAAAAAATTCGATTTTTTTTAACCTTTTTTCCCCTGTTCAGGTCCATAGGTAGCAAACCGTTGAAAATTCAGGGAAACAATCAACTACAAAAATGTACCTAAGATCTCAATAAACAACTTTCTAGAACATATGAACTTCCTAGGAATTATTCTTAACACCGTTTAGGTAGCCGCAAAAGTGAAAAATTGTTTATTCCAGTATTTCTTACCCACACGACATCATCGATGCCATTCAACAATTTGACCTTGCGATTTTGACCTTGAAGATGAAGTTTTTTTTTGATTTTATATGTTCACAATTTTTGTTCTTTATGACAAGAGCTAGAACTTTGCCTCAGAGAGTAAATCAAAATTCCGAACGGTTTGCAAGATATGAGCCTGAGAATATGATCACTTTTTTCCAAAAATTACACCGAGGCCTCAAATCTCTGGGGGCCCATAAAAAAAAGTGCATGACTTTGGGGGAAAAAAAACACGGGTCTTTTTTTTTGGTCTTTTATCATGTAGCGGTGTCCGTATATGGTTATTTTTTTTCGTGTTGCACTGTGTTATAATTGGATAGCAAGTGGAGTGTATCATATAGTCGGCTCCGTCCGACTTTAGCCTTTCCTTACTTGTTATTTTCAGGTTTATGTTTCACATTTGCAAAATGGGACGCTATACGCTCGAACAAAATTGGGAAATATTAAAAACTTACTTCCAAAGTAGTGAGTTTTTAACGCAAAATGTAAGAAATTTACGTAGAAAATTTTCGTGTTTTCAGATGGAGCTCAATTTCATCTAGGTGGATATGTCAATAAGCAAAATTGCCGCATATGATGTTTAGAGAACCCACACTTGATGCACAACGAGTCACTGTGGATTTTGGGCCGATGGTATCATTGGGCCATGTATTGAAAAATTGGTTTGATCGGGTGAGGTACTGGCGAGCCAGTCGTGGCTGTCTTATTAATGATATTGTGTTCCATTATTAAATGACAAAGTTCCAATAAAATCAGAATTTTGAAAAAATAATCAATAATCTTTTTATACCCGATTCTAATTTACAATTTAAAATGACCCACTCTATAGTAGTTTTCGTTTGCTTGGTACCATTTTTATCCTTTCTTCCTAATTTGAGCCTAAACGTAGGAATTTCGAAAAAAATCATTAATGTTGAGCTTATGCACAATCAGAGGTAAGTACACGCCGAATTTTATGATTCCAGCTGCTGTCATTTGTTCGGTACCAATTTCCCTCATTTCCATTTTAAAAGTACGAATATCGAAAGACCTCTTATTTTTCCTATATACACAGTCAGAGTCACGTAGACACAGAGTTTTATTATTCCAGCTACATCCGTTTGGTTGGTACAATTTTTATCCCCTTTCACCCCTTGTTCACCCAAATTTCGAAAAATTCGCGTCTACAAAGACACACTGAATTTATTAGTAATTAGCATGGAAGTTTATATAGTTATAATTTTATAATATATATTATATAGTTTATATAGTTATAATTTTGCCAAAATAATTTTGCAAAGAGTACGTACCAAATTTCAATTGAATATAAGGCAAAATTTTAAATACTCCAAATATTAAGGGGTCTTTCAGTCGTTATTTGGGGAAAAATGTTTCCCTGTGGGTTGATTTCGCCATATTCCCGACCGGTCTGCAACCACTAAACGTAAATGTTGATAATGTTAGCCCAATGTTGGCGTTCCATAATACATAAAACAATATGGTTAAAAAAGTACTCGAAAGCAAATTTTTTAAATCATAACCGTCAGATTTCAGATGAGAATTCACTGGAAATCGATAATAGAGCCCCAATTTCCCGGAAAATAACCTTATTTGAATAATAAATAATATTAATATAGTAATATGTCGTTCTACTCTACTAGAATGTGGAATGTATGTTATTAAAATAAATGTGCAGATATTCTCGAGAATTGAATTACCCCAATGTAAATGCCACTTAGTTCGCATACAAATATTTTGTGAGAACTGTATTTACAACATAAATATTTTTGCTACGCAAAATAACATTTCTTTGGTCACACGTTTGCTGCAATAACCTTTTCATATTTAATTTCCCAGAACTTCCCATACCGTCCATTCGCTGTGAAAGCCACAAATCTCATTTACATTTTCTTTCATGCGAATTATACTTTTTCGCTCCATTTTTCATTTCCATATAATTTTCGCATGACAAATGCCATACGACGACACACAAAAATACGAAAATACAAAAATAAATAAGGGGTTAATAAAATCATTAAAAATTCGCTTGAGATATGCGCTTAAGCAACTCTTAACGCCCACAGAAAATATTGAAACTTCAGATGAGTGACTGGTCTCAAAGGAGACCAACGAAGCACGGGACAAAATAAGGATTTACATGGATTTATGCCGTAAACACGGGACTTAAACATATGGCCTTTTTGTATGTTCACAAAAACATGTGTATGTACTCAAGTACATTAGTGTGTGCCGTAAGATGGAAGCTGTATATTTTTAATCAGGTTAATCAGTTAATAAATATCGGAGTTAATTGGCTACAGCAGCTGGAGTCTCGTTTCATTGAGAAAAATCAAAAGATCTTAGCGGTAAGAGAATTAATTAATTTGTGTGTTTACCCTCCGAGTTCACACTTAAGCAAAATTTATAGGCTACAGGGTTACTACATTTTTATAAGAATACATGGACAGACAGACTGACAAAGGCACATAAACAGAGAGAGACTATTACAATAGTCACAACTTCGGAATAAACTTATTGTAAATTATTCTCGTTAGTTGGTTCCAAAAACTTCAAACCTGGACTTAAGTATATTCCCAGTCGATCTACTTTAGTTAGAAGTTTAGGTGCAAAATTGTGACCTTCAAGATATCTCATAGACTTACATACAGACCAGCACTAAGGATCCGATCTCAAGTAGACAGGACCTCTGGACCGATTATGGTATTTTGCAAATCCAACCCATATAAATATACACTGGTGGCCAAAACTAAATAAACTGAAATCGATCTATTATATATATTAGGTTTATAAAAAGTTAAATATTAAACATAAACTAGTCGTTTACAGGTTTGCAAACCAAAAATCAACAAATTGTTTTCCTAACGTTGAAATATTTTAAAATTATTAATTTACATTTTATGCCTGGTCATACTAAAACAAGTTTTCTGCAAAATTTTACGATTTTCATAATTATTGGACAGTGTAGTTATATATTATATATAAATTAATAATTTTTGATAGAAACATAATAGCTACCCTAAAGTTCTGAAAGGGCATGCTTTTGTTGAATAAACTCATATTGGTTCAAAGGTTTCATATTTTTATTTTATTTATTTTATGAGGGTAATTTTTTGGAATATCTGAACCCTCTAGCTTCTCTCTTACACTTTAATATAAGGATTAAAATGTTCTACGAAAAAATCCAGAAAATTTCAGTGGATTCTTTAAAGTTGTATAAACTTGCTGTATATACAATTTGTATACTTATACAAAAAATTACTAGGGACCTCATTTTTTGAAGATCTTTTTCGACATGGTAAACAAAAAATAAAAATTAGATATTTTTGCAAAATTTTCATTTCGCGAGCTAAAATGATATTTATGCATACTATTTATACACTCCACTAGGGTATTATGTCTTTGTGCATTTATTTATAACATCCAAAAGGAATCGAGATAGACCCATTGTTAAGTATACCGACCGACTTGGAATCACTTTTTGAGTCGATGTAGCCATGTCCGTCCGCCCATCTATCCTCGTAATCAAAGTACAGGTCGTAATAAAAATTAGCACAGATAAATTTTGCGGCCCAAGGACAAACCCTCTTTAATTTGAAGCAAATCGGTCCAGATTTATATATAGCCCCAGACAAATGTAGCTCCCGATTTGAATTTTCCGCTCTATAAACCACATATTTTACCAAATTTTCTTTAAATTTGGCACAACATCTTATAATCCAACTAAAAACACCTGTAGTGAAAGCAGGTAAGATTTAGATATAGCCCCGAACAAATTACGCTCCCGATATGACTTTCTTCGATCTAGTAACCACATATTTTACTCCATTTTCCTCAAATTTGGCACAAAACATTATAATCCAACTAGAAACACCTACAGTGAAAGCGGGTAATTTCGGTTCAATTTGAAATTTCGCTCCAGATTTGACTTTTTCCGCTCTACAAACCATATACTTTAATCGATGTATGCAATCATATTATATTTGAAGTATAAACGGATATGGTAAATGTGGGTTACATCGTTTCAGATTTTAACATAATAATCATATAAATATGCCTCCCGAATTAATTTTTTTTCTCGTAGACTACTGGAATTCAATATAAAAATCGTTACTTAATTCACTGTTTTATGCGAAAGCAATTGTAGTGGAGGGTATCATATAGTCGGCCCCGCCCTACTATAACCTTTCCTTATTTATTTGAAGATTACTTTATGAATTGACTTGAAGTTTTATTTGATATATAGAGTTTATATATGGTGGTAGCCTTGCCATATAAGCGTGGTTTAAAATAATTAAAATATTATTTTTATTTATAAAATTATTTTTTTCAATATTTATACACTCCACTAGAGTATTATGTTTTTGCGAGATAGACCCATTGTTAACTATACCGATCGGTTTAGAATCACTTTTTGAATCGCTTTAGCAATGGCCTTCTGTCTGTCATTCTGTCCGTCCGTCTATTCTTGTAATCAGAGTACAGGTCCCAATTGTAGCCAGAACCAAAAAACTTTGCACAACGAATTTTTTCGGCAAAGGGACGAACGCTATTTAATTTGTAGAAAAACGGTTCCAATTTAGATATAGCCCCCATACGAATTTCACTCCCAATTTGACTCTTTTCACTCTAGATACCACATATATTATAAGATTGCCTTCATCTTTGCAAATATGTGGTATCTAGAGTGAAAAGAGTCAAATCGGGGGTGAAATTCGTATGGGGGCTATATCTAAATTGGATCCGTTGGCAGATTGTCTTAAAATTTGACATAACATCTTATATTTAAACTAGGAACACTTGTAGATAAAATAGGGCAGATCGGTTCAGATTTATACATAGCTTCCATTCAAATTTTGCTACCAATTTGAATTTTTCTGCTCTAGAAACCAAATACATATTTTAACAGATCTTCTTCAAATTTGGCAAAATATCTTATATGTCCACTAGAAACACCCACGGTAAAAATGGGCCAGATCGGTTCAGACTTATAAACGGTGTTTTTTATTGGGGTATAGAACTTTAAGTTGGCATCACTTTTTTAACTGGCGGCCATTTTGTCAGCTGTCAAGTGATTAATATTTAGTTTGGTTTGCCATTTCATCATGAACAGGTTGACAAAAGAACAACGCTTGCAAATCGTGCAAATTTATTTCGAAAGTAATGGTTCAGTTCGCGAAGTTCACCGCAAGCTCCGTCCATTTTATGGTCGACATAATCGTCCATCAGAGCAATTAATTCGGTTAACCATGGATCGTTTTCACACTACGTTTACTCTATGTGATAATACGCATCCGCAGAGACGTCGAACAGTGCGCACCGAAGAAACAATTGCCAACAACGTCTACGCCAACAAACCAGAAACGTTAGGGGACTTGGAAGCCAACATTCGTGGCGTTATTGCCAACATACGGCCCCATATGCTCGAAAAAGTGGTTGAAAATTGGACCTGTAGAATTGGCTATATTCGAGCCAGCCGCGGCGGCCACATGCCCGAATTCATATTTAACCATTTATGGCATAAAATTATCCTTCCAATAAAGCCAAATTGATGGACATTAAAACGATTTTCTTGTGTTTTATTTCAATTTTAAGTTCTATACCTCAATAAAAAACACCCTTTATATAGTTCTCATACAAATATCGCTCCCGTCTTGACTTTTCCGCCCCAGAATTTCTTCAAATTGAACATAACACGTTATAGTTGAACTGGAAGAACGTATTGTGTAAGTGGGTCCTTGTGGTCATATCAGTCTATGATTTGGACACATACAAAAATCCTTCCCTTTTTCACTTTTTACCGAATTGAATTGTATTGGGAGAGAAAGTGGAGTGTATCATATAGTCAGTCCCGCCCGACTTTAGCCTTTCCTTACTTGTTGAAGATTAATTTGTCAATTGTCTTGAAGTATTATTTCGATATATACAGTATATACATATTGTTAGCCTTGCCTTATAAGCGTTTTTTAGAATAATTAAAATATTATATTTAGTTATAAAAGTATTTTTTTCAATATTTTTATTTATGTTGGTTTGGCTATATTGAAAATCTATGAATATGTGGCAGGTACCAGAAGGGTCGTGCAATTTCGCCCATCTTCGAACTTAAACTATGTTTCGGAATTGATTCTTAAACTCCTTTCGTGAGTTGTCGTGTGCACCAGCCAGACAGACGGGCGGGCGGACGGACTGACAGAGCTCAAACATCTTAAAAAGTCATGAAACGGTTTGAGTCCAAACATACTTAGGGTCTTATGTCAGTCCTTCAATGCGTTACACTTTTTTGGCCCAAATGATTTATACTTTAATCCTTTGTAACTTCTATAATGGTGCCTGGAATACACTAAGACTTGATATTTGATAATTTTTTTACGAATGTTTTATAAACGTCAAAGCATGTGTCACGAACCCTCTAGTACCTTTCATAATTCTATACATATCCATAATTCTATACATATGTGTCCTGAGAGGGCCTGATTTTTTTCTAATGTGTATAATTTCTAGTTTTGACGACCGTATTAATAGTTGGAGATATATTTAGAAAGTAAGGTGTAATGTAATGTTTATCGCACGGCTCACACTAATGTACCGACCGCGTATGCTTATTCACATGTATGTATGTATGTACATATGACTGCTTTTACGTCAGATTACAACAACACCAGAGTAATTTAACACCACCACCAACGCCGTCATCAACATCACCGGCGGCAGCAACAGCTACGGCAACAATAGCGGAGGCATTAATAATATTGCCGAATAAATGGCATATTTTTGCCATACTTTTTTCGGTTTATCAACTTGACATTTTGCATATTAAGTCTCATTTTCGGTATTCGTGGGTCTGTTGCTTAAGGGCATACAAGCTTTCGTTTTTCCATCCAACAGAGAGGTGGCAACATCGAATCGCATGTATTCTACGTATTGGGGAGATTTTTCATATTAAACTGACAACTTTAATATGAAATCGATTTCAAATTTTGACCCACAAATCTTGCTTTCGTGGTATTTAATTTTGCAGTTTTGACAAAGAGGTATTTATCATTTTTTAATCAACAAAAAGGAGTTTAGTGCCACTTATCTACAACATTTCACTGTCTTTTGATAATTAACGCTAAATCATTTATCTAAAATTTTAAGACTACATGTAATCAGCAGTTACAAATGTAATCGGTCGCAGAATGTTTCCCATTGTCCTCTCCAGACATAACAAACTCTACAACAATCTCAACATACCACTCCACTTTATAGGGGTGTTGTGTAAAAAGGTCTTTTAAAATATGTACAATGTAAAGGGTGATTTTTTAAGAGCTTGATAACTTTTTTTAAAAAAAAAACGCATAAAATTTGCAAAATCTCATCGGTTCTTTATTTGAAACGTTAGATTGGTCCATGACATTTACTTTTTGAAGATAATTTCATTTAAATGTTGACCGCGGCTGCGTCTTAGGTGGTCCATCCGCTTAGTCCAATTTTGGCATTTCCACGTTTTTGAGTAACAGAGACCCAATTGGTGCGAACGGCGACGAATCGAAAATTGGTGGTCATCATTAACACTGGCCGATACAGCTGCGATATTTTCTTCAGTTCGCACTCTACGTAAGCGTGTTGGTGGTTTAATGTCCAACAATGTAAATTTGGTGCGAAATTTAGTCACAATAGCCCGAATAGCCGCTTCAGTGGGTCGATTAAACTGACCATAAAATGGAAGCGCGCAATGAACTTTCTTAACAGAGCACGCATTTTGATAATAAAATTCAATAATTTGCAAGCGTTGTTCGTTTGTAAGACGATTCATGATGAAATGTCAAAGCATACTGAGCATCTTTCTCTTTGACACCATGTCTGAAATCCCACGTGATCTGTCAAATACTAATGCATGAAAATCCTAACCTCAAAAAAATCACTCTATACATGTGGGTAAATATTGAAATCAACATTTTTTCGGGTTATTTGCACTCCAGTGGAAGAAGTCATCAAAGCTCGTGCGAACAAATAAACACTTGTATTTATTGTGTGCACGAGAAATCATCAGCGGGGAAAAAACTGCTGAATAACAGAGTGGTAATCAGCAATGATTGGATTGGGGAAATGGAAATTATGTCATATTTTCGATTTTTTCCATGTCAATTTAAATGATAATTGGATGTACTAGGAAGTAGCTTGAACTCAATCAGTGAAAGCCAGCTGCAGTTGGAGTAGTTTACCCCAGAGAACTGAACTGAAATGTGTCCTGAATTTTAAAAAAAGGTCCAATTATACATCTGACGATAATGCAAATAAGTATTCAAAGTGGTCTGGATGACATTATGGTAAGAACTGAAAGACTTAAAAAACAGTGATTGGCAGTGACTTTCAGCATTGTTTGTTAATGAGTCACATAGAAGGAAAGTACTACAAATTAAAAGGAATTCATTCACCTCAGTCCAGTTGTAAAGAAAATTAGCATAATTATTTTATTTGTTCGGCGACGGACGTTGTTAATTATGAAGCAAATATGTTTAAATTTAGATATAGTCCGAATACAAATGGTCCATATAATTCGATATCGGAGATGATTATTTTACATAGTCCATAACAAAACTTGGACTTACATTCATGGCAAATTTGACAAAAATTATGAGATTCTATCAAATCAAATATGGAAATATGAATTGTATGTGAGTTACATCACAATGTAGACCGATTTTTTCAAACTCTTGGCTGAAAAAGAAATTCTTAAACGGAGGAGTGTCTGGAGTGTCTCCACTAGAGTATTATGTCTTTGAGCATTTGTTTGTAACACCCAAAAGGAAACGAGTTAGACCCATTGTTAAGTAGACTTAGAATCACTTTATCGATTTAGCAATGTCCGTCTGTCTGTCCGTCCGTCCGTCCATCTATTCTTGTAATCACGATAAAGGCCGCAATTGTAGCCAGAACCAAACGAAACTTTGCACAACGAAGTTTTTCGGGATAAGGAGGAACGCTATTTAATTTGAAGAAAATCGGTTCAGATTTAGATATAGCCCCATACGAATTTCACTCCCGATTTGACTCTTTTCACTCTATATACCACATATTACAACAGATTTCCTTCAAAATTGACAAAATATCTTATATTTAAACTAGAAACACCTGCGGTAAAAATGTATTAGATCGGTTCAGATATATAGCTCCCTTGCAAATTTCGCTCCCGATTTAACTTTTTCCGCTCTAGAAACCACAAATTGTATCAGATTGTCTTCAGATTTGGCAAAACATCTTATATTTAAACTAGGAACTCCAATGGTGAAAATAGGTCAGATCGGTTCAGATTTATATAGCTCACATTAAAATTTCGCTCCCGATTTGACTTTTTCTGCTCTAGAAAAAAGATCCTCCATATTTTAAAAGATCCTCCTCAAATTAGGCGTAATATCTTATGTTTGTCCTATAAACAGCCATGGTTCAAATGGGTCAGATTTATGTATAGCTCCCACACAAATTTCACTCCCGATTTCACTTTTTCCACTCTATAAACAACATATTGTATCAGATTGCCTTCAGATTTGGCAAAACATCTTATATTTAAACTAGGAACACCTATGGCGAAAATAAGTCAGATCGGTTCAGATTTACATATAGCTCCCAACAAATTTCGCCCCAGAAACCAAGAACACGTTATATTTGAACTGGAAGAACTTATTGTGAAAGTTAGTCACTTTATTCCATGTTTGGATATAGCCCCGATACAAATTTCATTCCGATGTTCATCATTTAGGTTTCATTCGAAAGATCGGCTTAGAATCACTTTCTGAGTCGATTTAGCAATGTCCGTCTGTCCTTCTATTGTTGTAATCACGATACAGGTCGCAATTGTATCCAGAACCAAACGAAACTCTGCACCCTCCACCACGGAGTGCATTCTATAGTATTACCGACAGGTTAGAGGTTGTCGACTTCACATAGAAATGCAGAACCACATTAGGAAAATTGTGATGCCTCATTATTTTAATATTAATAGTCCTTTTCTATATGGGTCATTCCATGTCAAGCGGTACGATTTTTGACCTCGATAGCTGCGATTGTTTTGAAAGTTTGTGTATACATTCTTCTCATAAAAATATTGAATACGTATTTTTGGAAATAAATTCGATTTTTTTTCACGAGTTATGACTAATTTAAAAAGGTGTGTTCATGCAAGCGCCTGTAACTTCTGAGACACTTAACCGATCTTAATGTTTTATTTCTTTTAGTTTGATTTACGAAATGATTACATTAATGTTTATGAAATTTTAAAGTTGCGTTCTTAGATGGTTAGTTTTAGGGACAATGTGAGTTTAGAAGCGGTGAAATTATGGCTTCTTTTTTACGATTTTTTTCTACTTTATTTTTGCAAAATCAACCAGATTTTCAGTGAAAAATCATCATCATTATTAATTTATTTAAACAAGGCATAAAAACAAAGAAAACTCCGAGAAAAAATAAGTAATGATTTTGTAATCATTTCGATAACATTCCACACCAATATTCTAAAAGTAATTGAAATTGCCTTCAAAACAATATAAAGTACATTAAAATCAATCAAGTATTTCATGAGTTACAAGCGATTGAATGAACACACCTTTTGAAAAAAAGTTTTTTTTTACTGCTAAATTGGTCATAATTCGTGAAAAAAATTATTGTTAAGATTCCTATTGTCAGTTCTAACGCGACCCCCGGTAGCGGCGGATTTTTTACACAGAAATGGAAACTAGTGAAGAAGTGGTTCCTTTAAAATAACTTGTAAGGCTTTCAAAATAAAGGACATCCCTCCTATGACCGTTCCATGTTAAATTCATTGGTGACGATCCCAATTTCGCTTCTTCGGGTGCTGTCTTTTTGCTGGGTATAAACTCGGGGACAATGTAAAATGTATGTCTGCCTGTCTGTTAAAATCACGCTAGGATAACGAACTAAAAATTCCTATAAAATTAAGAATACAAATTTTCTCAACTTACAACCTAAAGGGTCAAATGAGAAAAATGTAAAGAAAGGGTTCTAACAAGAATCATGAAATTTGTTCCGAATATTCGTCTGTTGAAGTGTAAGATATTGAATTTTTGAAATACATTGTTTTCGGATCAAAATGGGATAATAGTTTTACCATCTCAACGACACTAGCTGGACTTGTAAGATAACTCAATTTTTCGATTTTCTCTAGGAGGTCAAATTTCTGCTAGTATATGTACGTCTAATAGTTGTACATCTGTTATGAATACATGGACTGAAAATAACACCAATACACCAAAATATTTAGAGCACATTTTGTGGAATATTTCTGTCTTTACTCCTAAATATCACACTACATAAACTTTTTGTTTGCTCCACTCTACAATAATAATAATAATCGCCCAAGTGAAAATTGCTCAAAATAAGAAAATGAATACACGCCCATAAGTTGTTGTAAAAATAATTTGGGCAATTTGACATTTCTAAATATTTGAATATTTTTCCATAAAGAAGAACTGCCCGAATATCTAAAAATGTCAAATCGCACAAAATATTTTAATTCATTTTTCTATTTATGGCTGACTAGGTGCTATCACTTCATCAAAATTGTGTTAATTCATACAGATTTTCTCTTCTTATTGTGCACAAACTTTACCCACATAGTGAATATGAACTGCTTAATATGATTGGGGGTATGAAAACTCCCTGATCTCGATATGCTTTCAATGACTGTAATATGCCTAATTTGAATATTTTCACAGCCAGTTTTGCGTCCTTATCAAAACGGTGTTAAGTCGAAACAGAAAGAAATGTAACTTGCATGACACACTCGGACATTACTCATGTTTTGGGGTATTTCGGTCTGCATGTTTTCAAGAGCGCTTAGGAATTTCTTCGCTGGACATAAAAAATAACACGTTTATAAAAATTTCTTTGTGATTTAATTTCCGCTCCCACCATCCAACTGGTTTCTGATTACTGCTACAAACACTTAAATTCGAGTTCTTGCCCTGTTCCTGTCGTTTAATGGGATATTCGAATGGAATCATAACCTTTCATTTACAACACATTTCCGTGTTTAATGTTTCATATTTGCAAATAGCGTTTCCGGATTTCTTTTCAAATATTCATCACCACGAACCCGCCATCTGAAGCGGCGCAACAGTAACAACACCAGCATTAAATCTTTAAGAGTCCTTGTTCCTTGGCAAACTTATATTTGGTTCACATATTTCACTTTTATTATTTTCCTGCAAAAGTACAAATATGTAAAGTACTTGAAACAACATTCGTTTCTTAACACTTGGCCTCGTGAACCTTAAGGTTATTTGCTGCTAAAGGGGGAAAAGGAGGCAGGAAAATATGGTTGATTATTTTTATATTTGTAAAATAAAAAAAATTACGAGTATAAACAATGTTTTTATACCCCTCGCTACTCTGCTGCATAAGTGACGAACGAAATTTTTATAGGTAAAGCAAGGGGAATCAATCCACATGGTAGTGGACCGGTGGATTCGGAAACATTGTCTTTGCCCTTCCGCTAATGCCTCAAAAGTAGGCTATCTTTTTAAATACTAATTGCGGACTCAATTACACTAACTTACAGCCCTTTGTCAAAGATCTGATGAATTTTGACGTTGTTAAATTTTAATGGATATATTTTCCAATATTTGGATACTAAAATTCCAATTTGTTTTAATTTTTTCTTTTTTTTTCGGTCTGTAATCAATATTTGATTTGAACTGGGGTATTGTCCTGGTTCAAGACCATTTTATTTTACAGAATACGAATTCATTTACAAATGGCATGGTGATATTTGGCTCCCCACTACCACTGT
The DNA here is from genome assembly GCA_947397865.1 of Polietes domitor. NCBI lineage: Eukaryota > Metazoa > Arthropoda > Insecta > Diptera > Muscidae > Polietes > Polietes domitor. Next base: position 103,824,487 of record OX377622.1, read on the forward strand.
CATGGTTTCCAGAACATGACGACCTTGATTTGAACTAATTTTTGTCGAAGATACTTTTAGATGGGGTGGCAGTCAGAATATAGCCGTCTAAATCGCTTAGGCCAGAAAAGATCAACGGAAGCAACCTATGCGACTCACGAAATTCTTTATCTTGTCCATGTCTTCAATATCTAAGCCTCTAAAACCTTGAAAGCAATTTGAACGTCTTCTGTACTGAGAAAGTTAATGTGTTCCTACAAAAATCGTTTGGCTCGATGCCTAGCCTCTGGGAATGTGTACCTATTACCCAGCATCCCGTTAATACTGAATTAATGTAGAATGTAAACAAGCGGTAGATCGAGCTCTTCAAACCATACTTCATCATCATCTTCGCCATTATGCATGTGTCCAAGTCCGTCCATCTGCATTCCGCCAGCGCCGGTGACTTCTGCCTGAGCTGTAGCTTTTATTATGGCAAAATGAAGAAAATTTTCGAAAGTTGGACTTTTAGGGGGAAAACGGGGAGAAAGAGGATAATGGTATATACTTCGTTCTGGTTGCGTTGACTCGAAAACTAAGGCGAACTTTCGATTTTCGTACTCTTAGGGTCCATAATAGTAAGACGGATCAAAATGGTACCGACGAAATAGCTGTACCTAGAATAGTCTCTAATCTCTAATGTTTAGTACATGAACACATTTGAAGTGCTCAAAAGGTGCTCGAAACATTCACTCTGTGAAATATATTCTTCAATAGTAGAATATTACGGCCTGTTTTTTTATACACTCCACGAGAGTATTATGTCTTTGTGCATTTGTTTGTAACACCCAAAAGGAAGCGAGATAACCCATTGTTAAGTATACCGATCACTTTTTGAATCGATTTAGCATTGTCTGTCTGTCCATCCGTCTGTCCATCTATTCTTGTAATCACGATACAGGTCGCAATTGTGGTCAGAATCAAACGAAACTTTGCACAACGAAGTTTTTGGGGATAAGGACGAACGCTTTTTAATTTGAAGAAAATCGGTTCAGATTTAGATATAGCCCCCATATGAAATTCACACCCGATTTGACCTTTTTCACTCTAGATACCACATATTTTAACAGATCTTCTTCAAAATTGGGAAAATATAGTATGTTTCCACTAGAAACACCTGTGGTGAAAATGGGTCAGATCGGTTTAGATTTATATATAGCTCCCATACAAATTTGGCTCCCAATATCACCTTTTCCGGTCTAGAAACCACATATTTTTTCAGATTGTTTTCAAATTTCTTATATTTAAACTAGGAACACCTGTGGTGAAAATAGGTCAGATCGGTTCAGATTTATATATAGCTCCCATTCAAATTTCGCTCTCAATTTGACTTTTTCTGCTCTAGAAACCACATACTTTAATAATTATTATTCAAATTTGGCAAAATGTTTCCACTAGAAACACCTGTGGTGAAAATGGGTCAGATCGGTTTATATATAGCTTTATATTTACATTCGCTCCCAGCTTGACTTTTCCCCCCAGAAACCACGTATTTTCATATTGAGCATAACACGTTATACTTGAACTGGAAGAACCTATTGTGTAAGTGGGTTACATCATTCCATGTTTGAATATAGCCCCGATACAAATTTTCTTCTCGATTTAACAAATTGGGTCAGGTCTTATTACCCTATGATTAAAAAGCAAACAAAAATCCTTCCCGTTTACAATTTTTAAACGAATTGAATTATATTCGGATAGAAATTGGAGTGTATCACATAGTCGGCCCCGCCCGACTTTAGCCTTTCCTTACTAGTCGAAATTATTTTCGTTCGTCTGAGGCGAACGATCCAAAATCACGCAATTATTACAAGAAATCTATAAGCAGGCAAAGAGCTCGTAGCAAATATATATTTTTATATATATTCCAGTAATAATAATAGACGAACAAAAACAATTTCCTTCTAATTTAGCAAAATTTCGTTTGATACAAAACTCGTGTACTGTTATAGTTTTCTTGCCGACGGTTTTACGCTTCCAACTTTGTACTTAAATCGGCTTTTGGTACCGATTAATCGAAATACTTAACAACCACTTTAAATGTGCGACATGTTTTGTTTGGAAATATATGCATTTTGTTCTACTCTTTAACTAGTTGTGCAATATTTCTTATTAAATTTGTAAAGCTAATAAAATAATTACACATTAGAAATATTCAACACTTTAAATACGTCCGCAAATCCCCCTTTAAAATATTTTGTATATATTTGATATATAATCGAACCTTGACATAATTTATATTATCTAGAAAAAATAAGATATAAAAAAATAAATCGACTACGAAAAAATTCGACTTTTTAGGTTCGATTAATCGATTTTGAATATCGAAATAAAAATAGTTGGTTGAAAAGTCGAAAATCGATTTTCAATCCTTCGTACCATTCCCAAGTATAGTATTTCCCTTCCTAATTTTCAATTTTAATTTATTGATTTTTGCTTTATAGTTTCAAATATTTCAACGATTTTATGGAATCAAATCCATCATAACTCTCATCTTTTAAAAATAGCCAAAAAAATCTGTGTTTCAAAGTTTACGTAAATCAACTGATGTCAATTGTATTAGAATGTCAATGTATTAGAAGCTGGTGCACCAAAACTACATTTGTTTATTTCCTAGAGGTCTTCCAGGTAAAATTTAGTTTATATCTTCTGGTTTCTTTATTCCTCGACTTTAGAGCTTCTTCAGCTCCCTTAAAAGCACAAAATTCGAAAAATCTCTCTATTTAACGTGTCTACGTAATTATATGGACGTACACACAGAATTTCATATTTCTAGCTGTTGTCGTATCATTGGTACCATTTGTATCCCTTTTCGTCCAAAAAACCCGAATTTTGAAAAATTCCTCTATTTTACGTGCCTACGCAATTAGAGGAATGTACACTCCAAATTTCATGTTTCTAGCTGTTCTTTGTATCTTTGGTACCATTTTTATCCCTTTTGTCCCATTTCACCCCCTTAATCTTTTTTGTACTTTTTGGTACACGTTACTAGAGGAAGGTACGAAACAAATTTTAAGTGTATAAAAATAGAAAATTTTCTAAAAAAAATTGCTTAAATAGTCAAAATATTAGGGTTATTTTCAGTTCTTGTTAGGGAACAATTTTTCCCTCTGAGCCGATTTCGCCCACTTTCAATCCCAACCGAACTGCAACTATAAGATACATTTGCGGAAAATTTCAATCCCCTAGCTCGTTTCGTTCGAATGCTAAAGTGCTTTCAACAGACAGACAGAGGGGCATGGCTAAATCGTCTTAGAATTTTACCACGACCCAGAATATATATATACTTTATGGGGGTCTCCGTTGAATATTTCTATGTGTTACAAACGGAATGACAAAGTAAATATATGTATATTTCACATGGAAACATTCATTGTGAAAGACGGCTAATTGAATTACCATGGCGTAAAAAGCGAAAGGTATCATATAGTCGGCCTCCCGCACTTTAGACTTTCGTTACTTGTTTCAAATTATTACTTAGTTTTAAACACTGCATACTACTGCATAAACCAAATTTGTTTTTTGTTAGGAATATTCCTTCAATTTCGCGAATCAGAGAAAACTAACTTTTTCTGTTGAAGATTTGGTTTTGGGAAATCTCTCATACTCCTCATCCGATTATTGTTTTTTTCTTTTAGTCCACCTCTTCTTTTAGATGTTCCAATCAAAAAAGCTCAAATTTGGAAAAAAAATATTTTTGGGTTTTGAAACTAAAAATGGAATTTTAACATAGTTTTGGGGGTTGTGTAATGGCACAGATCTGATGGCAGATTGTGGCAACAGATGTGCTAACTCTTTCCTAGTTTTCCCTTGATCAACAATATTTAGCATACTCATTTCTTCTTCGTCGAGGTCTTCCAATCCATTTGGATTCTAGGACATAGCGAATATCACGTGTTCTGCATTTTCTTCATTGTCAGTACATCTTGGGCATTCTGACTGATAACTTCCGTATCATCCGTGCCCGAGGAGTACTAGTTAGTTTCTCCATCCATTGTCTATCCATTTGCGTGGGTCTGGAATTAACTATATAAATTAACCGCCCTTTATGGCACCCTTCCCAGTACGTTTGCAGCTGTCGCAAGTGTTGCTCCATTTCGCGGTTTATCGTCTAGCCAAGTTAACTTCTAGGTCCTTGCATCCTACCATCAAATTTGATATAAAGACTTATATCAGGAAGGAATTCTTATGGGTGTTTCCTTTCCCAGTACGTTTGCTGCTGTCGCAAGTGTTGCTCCCTTTCGCTGGGTTGTCATTTTTCGTCTCGGGTTATCGTCTAGCCAAGTTAACTTCTAGGTCCTTGCATCCTACCATCAAGTTTGATATAAAGACTTATATCAGGAAGGAATACTTATGGGTGTTTCCATAAAAAGTACTAAAATATTAAAAATGAATGACATTCTGCAGATTTATACTGCAATGATAGCTTTCTTCACATCCTCCATTATATTATTTTCTTTGAAGTAAAGCATTCGATCTAGGATGATGCCCAGATACTTCGCACTGTTGGAGGGTTTATGTGACGTATTTTGTGTTGTGCTATGCCTCAAATATAAAATATAAATTTTAGGTTGCGGGCCCAAAATTTTTATTTTTTGTTTCGTAGTGTTATTTACCCCGCTGGCAAACAGCTTCCCCTGGTAGTTCAGCACTCACCACTTCCATTTTTTATCCCTTTGTTGTTATTTTTTGCAAAATATATATGTTCATTTTTTTCGTCATGAATATTCGAATAATGTTGTTGTTGCTGTGGATTTGGACATTTTTGTTGTCAGTGTGTGAGTGTATCCGACAGAGTTGCAGGGGTCCTAAGTGGTAGCCGAGATATACACAAAAATATATGGAATACAAATTATATACACAAATGTGCCTTAAAGGTTTCTTTTCGAACGAAATATTTTATAAGTATGATGCTGTTGTGTTGTTGTTGTTTGAAACCACTTGAGATTCGTGTTTTTGTTTTTATTTGTAACGCTCATGAAGTGAGGGAATACAGTGGTGTTCAAATAAAATGAACGAAATTAGTGTTATTACGAAGCAAGGGCCAGACAGCTAATTTGTGAGATGACTCTGAGTTTTCCAATGCCTTAATGGCTGGTATGTGTGACCAGTGAAATATCAGAGTTGTCGTTGCTATCTTAAATTGTACAGAGGCCTGAACGGGCGGACCACCATATGGGTGGACCACAATTTGGGCCTGTTAGTCCTGACCTATGCGGCATAAGCATCGAAAAAATTTTTTTTTAAATATTATTATCCAAAATCGCTCAATTATTACGAGAAATCTATAAACCACAGGAGTCGTTGTGTCTTTAGAAAAGCACGTAAAGAGCTCGGAATTAAAATATTTCTTATATGCGTTTTATAGAATTCAAGTAGTTTGATTTTTGATCATTCGACGTAGACGAATTAAAAAAAAGGTTCTTAATCTCCAAATAATACCATTGATAGACCTTCCAAATAAAACAAATAATATGAAATAATACCCTAGACCACGAAGTGCTGTAGGGTATAAAAATCACTCAGTTATTACAGATTCACATTATGCCAGTGGACAAGATTTCACCTAAGTTCAAATTTCGGTTGTACACTTCTTGAGTTGAAAACTACTCTCGACATTGTGTTGACGATGACGACAACAACATTTGTATTGTCCTATTTCGTTTAACTACTCCTGCAGCAGCAACAGTAGCAGCATTAGTAGCAACAGATTCATAAATCTTGTTTATTTCCATTCCTTTTTTCTCCATTTTATTTTCTGTTGTGTTTTTTTATTATTTTAGTTTCGACCCTAATTTCTTTTATTGGCTGTGTTATTATTACATTTTTTCACTCTGCTTTTTCGGCGATACCCGAAAAAATATCTGTACAAAAGGCTTTTGGCAAAATTCCCCCTCATTCTCGATACACACACACAGACACATTAAAATGTTTGAATATGAGGCATTTCACGTTATATCTGTCAGTAATTGTATATAAACTCTGCAACACAGATATGGCGGAGAATTGGAAAAAATGGTATATAGCTGATCAATAGGAACTCCCATGATTTGTATGAATGGTTTTACATTAGACTGCCATTGCAATGAATTAGAAGGAATGTATTTGTACACACATTTGGAAAAATCGTCAGGCATGAAATTTTCACCGGCAATTCCTAGAGGAATTTTTGATTTATATAGTCCTCAACGACTGTGCTGCTTTTTTCGAACGATCCAAACGCCTCTCACTCTCGCCTCTGACGGCGGAAAGAACCATGTACCCACAACATGGGAACGCGTACACACTACCGTCCGAACTATGACGGCTAAGCAGTAGAGGGTGGTACAGATCAAATATCAACAGTCGACATAATTAAACAGAAATATTAGTATCACATGCAATTAAAGGTTATTCTTAATATCAATTAAATAATGCAAGAGAAAATCCTCGTCTTTCCTAAACCGAAATCTATATGTATGTGGCACAATGAATTGAATTCTAATATTCGGCTTCGCTCAAGTATAATTCATACGCTGAAAATCAATATGCTGAAAATGATAATGTATAGAATCTATATGGTCTAAATGACACATTAAACTTAATCTATAAATATGATATCACCATTTATAACCTTCAATATCATCACAGTGTTCAACATAACACGCCTGCTTTTCAAGGAGGACAAGTTGATTAACTTCAATCTAGTAGTACAGGGGGAATAACACAATCACTATTCCAATGTCTTAATGAAAATAATAAAAATTGTTTCTGGACTGACTCAATCCTGTCAATATAGATGTTATACTGAGGATCCCATACTACCGAACCATAATCCCAAATAGGTCTAACAAGCGATGTAAATAGCTGCTTCGTTACGTAAGGATCCATTGCTTAATGAAACCAAGAACATCAAACGTCTTGTTAACCATAGCAGTAATATGATTGTTGAAGTTCAGTTTGGAATCCATTAGAATACCAAGATGCACAAATGAATCAACTACAGTCGAAATTACGAATTGAATTTATCTTCAACATCTCTATATGCGATTGCAACTTGCAGCCCTATTTCAAAGAGTCTGCTAGTTTTGCGCAAGGCCCTTTAGGGAATATCTGTTAAAATTAAAAAATTAATTCAAATTTCTTGCTTTTATCTATTCTAGTTCACACACTAGGAACATAAATATCTCCACTTCCTGTCATAACATTAGCGAAATATCTGAGGCAATAAAATCGCTCGAAAATAACAAAACACCTGGTGTTGACAACATTTCCCCTGAGATGTTAAAAGCTGACGCAATAATAAGTGCCAAGATTCTCGCTCCTATTATTAATCCTCGGAATTTCTACCAGATGAAGTTGCTGAAGGAGTGATTATAAACCTGCCAAAGAAGGGGGACCTGACAGACCGAAAAAACACTTGCTCAGCATGATCAACAAGGTTATTGCGCATATTTTAAACAAAAGATTGACAATAAGCCACTCTCCTGCCCTCAGGAAGGAACAAGCCGGCTTTTGTGCTTATAAATCTTGTATAGATAATGTTAACAGCTTAAGAGTGATCATAGAACAATCTGTAGAGTGGAGATCGCCTCTTTACTTAGCGTTCACAGACTTCCAAAAGGCTTTCGACACTTTGAGTCACTGAGCCATATGGAGCGCATTAGAGTGCAAATGTGTTCCTGAAAAGATAATAAGACTTATCAAGGGCCTATACGGAAATGCTACCTGCCGAATTCTACACGAAAAACACTTGAGTAACGTAATAAAAGTCAACTCCGGCATCCGTCAAGGTTGAGTATTATCTCCTCTGCTTTTCAATTGTGTACTCGATGTGGTAATGACATGTCATAGAAGCGGAATTACCTGTGGCCTCCAAGGCAAGTTGGAGGACCTCGACTATGCCGATGATATCTGTCTACTTACCCATACCTTCTCGGACATGCAAGCAAAACTGACAGCTGTTCAAGAAACTGCTTCACGGGCCTGAATATAAACATAGGCAAAACAAGTAAGGAAAGGCTAAAGTCGGGCGGGGCCGACTATATAATACCCTACACCACTCCCTGCGTATATACATCGCTTTTATTACTAAACACAAGTGTTTCATGGGAGCAATTTTATGTAGTTCATATAAATTATACAGTATAAATTCATCTTTAGTCATATTTAACGAATATGGTGAATAATTGATCCAATTTTCCGGCAGACAAATACAAATTATACAGTAGTAATAGGATGAATCGGACCGACATTTGAAAGGAGGCCTACAACAACACCGACTCAAAACATGGGCCTATATATTTCTCATTCACTGTAGGTATTCATAGTTGAAATATATCTTGATACGATGTAAGACGTAGTTTCTAGACCTTTATTAGACTAGAATGGGTTATTTGGTTATTCCAAAGTGTGGACACATATATTTGACTTTGTATTCTGAAATATAATATAATCTGCAAAATTTGAAAAAAAAATCATATGTAAAATTTGCGTTCTTGAGGGGTAAAAATTAAAATGGGGAAATTTGTAAGAGCTCTACATTAAAAAGAGGTTCCATATAGATCACTTTCAAGGTAGGTATTCTTAGTTGAAATATGACATGATATGCAAAATTATATCGAGATCTAATGCACGATGTGGTTTCTAGAGATGTAATAGAGTGGAATGGGGGCCGAATTTGTATGGACCAATATATTTGACTATCATAATATGTCTTCCTAGTTGAAATATATGAGGGCTATATCTAAATCTGAACCGATCTTACCCACTTTCACCATAGGTTTTTTAGTTGGATTATAAGATGTTGACCAATTTTAAAGAAAAACGGGTATAATATGTGGATTTTAGAGCGGAAAAAGTCAAATCAGGAGCGAAATTTCTATAGGGGCTATATCTAAATCTGAACCGATCTTACCTATTTTTTGCATACGTGTTTCTAGTTGGATTATAAGATGTTCTGCAAAATTTAAAGAAAATCGGGTACAATATGTCGCTTCTAGAGCGGAAAATGTCAAATCGGGAGCGACATTTGTATGGGGGCTATATCTAAATCTGAACCGATCTAACCCAATTTTTGCATACGTGTTTCTAGTTGGATTATAAGATGTTCTGCCAAATTTAAAGAAAATCGGGTACAATATGTCGTTTCTAGAGCGGAAAATGTCAAATCGGGAGCGACATTTGTATGGGGGCTATATCTAAATCTGAACCGATCTTACCCAATTTCAGCATACGTGTTTCTAGTTAGATTATAAGATGTTTTGCCAAATATAAAGAAAATCGGGTACAATATGTCGCTTCTAGAGCGGAAAATGTCAAATCGGGAGCGACATTTGTATGGGGGCTATATCTAAATCTGAACCGATCTTACCCAATTTTTGCATTCGTATTTCTAGTTGGATTATAAGATGTTCTGCCAAATTTAAAGAAAATCGGGTACAATATGTCGTGTCTAGAGCGGAAAATGTCAAATCGGGACCGACATATGTATGGGGGCTATATCTAAATCTGAACCGATTTCCTCCAAATTCAATACCAATGGTCCTTTGCCAGAAAAAATAACTTCTACCAAATTTCATGACAATCGGACAACAATTGCGACCTGTAGAGTGCGAACAAGCTTAGATGGACAGCAGACGGACGGACGGACAGACGGACAGACGGACAGACAGACATCGTTAAATCGACTCAGCTGGCGATTCTAAGCCGATTCGTATACTTAAAGGTGGGTCTGGCTCAATTATTTCTTGGTGTTACAAACATTTGGCGGAAAACTAACTTATAATACCCTAGACCACGAAGTGGTGTAGGGTATAAAAAGCTATGCGAATAAACGCAACGAGTGTGCAAACATTATATGCACGAGGACAAACGCTTGAGAATGTAGAAACATTCTATTATCTGGGAAGCATATTGGACAAAAGTGGCGGTTCCAAAGCAGACATCTCCAGCCGCATCAACAAAGCACAACAAGAATTCGGTCGACTAAATCCGGTGTGGAAGTCGTCATACTTGTCAAGACGCACGAAACTAAAAATATTCAATACAAACGTGAAATCCACTCTGCTGTACGCGTGTGAGACGTGGAATGCAGCACCACGCGATGTAAATCCATACAAGTGTTTGTGCCTAAGAAAGATCACCCATATATATTGGCATAGAACACTGCGCAAACAGCCGACTGATATCGCAAAACAAGCCATCGACTGGAACCCCCAAGGCAGTCGGCGAAGAGGTTGGAAGCGGCAAACTGAAATTGAATTATCCCATTTACATCTACGCTGGAACGAATTGAAACATCTTGCATCAGATCGCATATACTGGAACAATCTTGTTACGGCCCTATGCTCCTTATATGAGTTAAAGGAACAAATATATATAAATATCTATTCTATTAGCAACCAATTCTACTGCCCCCTTAGTATATTTAGTTTATTCGTATTTTACTTTTAAGAGGTACCTCCCACGCAATTGTCCATATCATATGTAAATTTAAATCCTTTATAAGTTCTGTACCTGGAATTCACTATGATTTGATAGTTGGTCATGTTTTTTCAATCATTATAACTTCCGTTTATATGTTCTCTGAGAGTGAGGGTATACATAAGTCGGTTTAGCCGACTGACAGTTACTTGCTTGTTTTTAATACCAACCGATCGGCAACCATATTGTGCTATCAATATGTAGAAGACCACAGACATGAGACCTTAAAAATATATCAAAGCGTTGCTAATGAATATTCAGAGAGGTGTTTGGCGCTCATAATATCCTCCTTGTCCTCAGAGCTCCTAAAAAGTAGTTTGTCTCGATGTCCAGCATATGCATGTGTAATATCAAAATTTATCCAGCAATTTTCTACTGAAAATTACCAGTTCATTCATAACAGATCTGACATAACAATCAGGATGCTAGACCTCACCCTTTTAATCGTTTTCGATTTTCCTGTATAAAAACTTCATACACTCCACGAGAGTATTATGTCTTTGTGCATTTTTTTGTAACACCCAAAAGTAAGGGAGATAGACCCATTGTTAATTATACCGATGGACTTATAATCTCATTTTGAATCTATTTAGCAATGTCCGCCTGTCTGTCTGTCCGTCTATACTTGTAATCAAATCACAGGTCGCAATTGTAGCCGGAACTAGATGAAGCTTTCCACAACGAAGTTTTTCAGGACAAGGAAAATCGGTTCAGATTTATATATAGCTCCCACACAAAGTTCACTCCCGATTTGACTTTTCCACTCTATAAACCACAAAATATCATAATAAATATCTTATATTTCATCTAGAAACACCCATGGTGAATATGATTCAGATCGGTTCAGATTTATAAAAAGCTCCCATACAAATTTCGCTCCCGGCCTGATTTTTGCCGTCCCAGAAACCATGTATTTTCACCGAATTTCTTCAAATTGAGCATTACATATTATACTCGACCTGGAAGAACCTATTGTGAAACTGGGTCACTTGATTGGATATAGCCCCGGTCAGGTCATATTAGCCTATGATTAGAAAACATACAAAAATCTTTCCCGTTTTCACTTTTTTACCAAATTGAATTGTATTCGAATCATATAGTCAGCCCCACCCGACTTTAGCATTTCCTTACTTGTTTCTTTTTCACATCTTTCTATTTTATCCTATTGACATTAATACTCTCAACGTGAAATTGTTCATATATAATCTGTCGGCGTTTTTGTTATTGTTGTCGAATTCATACACGTGGACGACTGTTAACTTTACTTCGGTGGGTTAAAGAGACACAGCAACGTTAGTGGCAGTGGCAGTACCACTGCCAGCAACAACAAAAAAGAGTTTAAGTACTTTTTGTGATGTTTGGCAACGCACTTCACAGCATTTTTTCAATTCCATGGCACAGAAATGAATGAATGTCGTTGTTGGGTTTATATAGTTTTTGTCCGTATATTTCATTCAGACTGTTTCTTATTTTTTCCGTGTGGCACAAAAAATACTTGTTCTATATATTTTTTCTCATTTTGTACTCAATGTTATTACTTTATGTGGCTGCTGCATTGTTTCGATGTACTCTACACCACAGCGAAGGCGATGATATGTGTATTCTAAGTAAATCATTTTCTGTGTTGCGGAATACAAAACATCTAGGTTGTGGATGGAATAATAACCTTTTAGATTTAAGTAATTATTTCTGAAAATCCGCATGATTTGGATGCAATAGGGTAATGTAGGGACTGAAATATTGTATTGAATATAGTTTAGAGCTGACATAAAAGAAAAGAAGTAAAAACGGCGTTAAGTTCGGCCGGGCCGAACTTTTAATACTCTCCACCATAGATTGCATGCCAAAGAGGTTGCCGATTTTCGTAGAAGTGCCATAACAAGAAAAATGTCAATTTTTTTAATATAGCAAAACCAAAACAAATAAAAATATTGAAAAAAAATAATGTTATAAATAAATAAAAAATATTTAAAATTTTAAACCACCAGACAATGTATTTATACCATAAATATCAAAATTATACTACAAATCAATTCAAAACGTGAATTTAAGGCTGCAATCTTCAAAAACGCTTAAATACCCTAAATATTGGGGGATAGTGGGTTCAATAGTTTGATTGATTGTATTTCCATTATCTCTCACGTACACAGTACAAGATAAACTAACTTCATGATTCTACCCATTTTTGCTGCAAAAGTAAAAAAGTACGAATTTCGAAAAATATTTTTATTTATATGCAGTTTGATTAATGTATACACCGAATTGCATGATTCTAGCTGCTGTCTTTTGGTTAGCACCATTTTTATCCACTTGAAAGTACGACCTTCAAAATTCTCTTTATGCTGCGTGTCTACGCAACTAGAGAGATGTTTCAGCATTCTAGCTGTAGCCGTTTAGTTGGTACCATTTTTATCCCTCTGTTCCCACTGTATCCGTTAAAAGTACGAATTTGGAAACCCTTTTTATTTTTCGTGTCTACGCAATCAGAGGGATGTATACACCGGATTTCATGACTCCAGCTGCGGCCATTTGGTTTTCAAAATTAGTATCCCCTTTTTGCATTTTACTCCCCTAAAAGTACGAATTTCAAACAAACCCCTTTATTTTACATGTCTACGCATCAGAGGAATATATACACCGAATATCATTAATTCCAAATATAATCAAAAATAATCAAAAAACATGCTTAAATCGTCCAAATATTAGGGGTATTTTCAGTTTCAGAAAAATTTTTCCCTGTGGACCGATTTCGCTCACTTTCAATCCCAAACGATCTACAACTATAAGACGTATTCTGAGAAAATTTTCTTTTAACAGACGGGCGGACAGACGGAGATGGCTAGGCCGTCCGAGAATTTTATATAATATATATCGAGGGCCTACATTCATAAGTGGCTACGAACAAAAACACAACTTTTCAGGAGATCGAAAAACTGATTTTTTCCCTAATTTTAAGAGTAATTATTAATAATTCTTCTACAGTTTAATCAAAAGAGGATTACTAATTGCTACGATTAAAAAGTTTTCGAAATTTTCTATTCATAGCCACTTTTGCACGTTTAAAATTGAGCACTATAAATGTTGAAATAAGCACATAGCCATTAATGTTCAAATATATAAATAAGACTTATTGTAAACACGATAACGTTTTTTTATGAAATGTTGGCAATGTTGTGTAGAAAACGCATTTTCTGGGATGTACACAGCGAATTTAAAGATTCCAGCTTCATCCGTCAGATTGGTACCATTTTCATTCCTTTTTCCAAATATTTTACAAAAAGTGGATATTGCGGTAGGGCATGGCAAACAAAATATACAAATTGGATATTTTTGGAAAATATGGCTAAAATTATTTTCACACATGGCATTTTTGTTTTATGATATTCTCGCGATCTAGCCAACTGATAAAAATTTATGCGGTTTTTTCTAAAGATACTTTTTAAATTTTTTTACTTTACAGCCACTATTTATCCTATTTCTACCTGATAACTTGGGAACTAAAATGCAATTAACCGCGAAATGATGCAATTTTATAATGCGATATGCCCTAAATGTAGAAAAATGCTTTAAACAAAATCGTTGTAGCGAATTTTAACCTTCGGTTATATGCTACTCCATTTTTGAACTATATTATTTATATTATTTTTATTTTCATAGCCAGTTTTGCAGCAACAAAATAACGTGTGAGTTTATAGCCAAAGCAGAAAATTTTGAAAAAAATGACTTTAGAAAAAAAATCTTCTCCAAATTTATATGACAGATGACATGCAAATCTGAGAATAGTTTGGCATCAAAAACTCATTTTTGAGAAAATGGTTCATAGCCACTTATGAATATAAGCCCTCGATATAGTTTAGTGTTACAAACAGAATGACAAAGTTAGTATACCCCCATCCTGGAGGTGGTGGGTATACAAACTCGTGGAGGCATCCAATAGTTGTTGATTTGTTGGGATTAGAATAAGTAAACTCGAAACATTTTTTTGGGGACATTTTTATACACTCCACGAGAGTATTATGTCTTTGTGCATTTGTTTGTAACGCCCAAAAGGAAGCGAGATAGACCCATTGTTAATTATACCGATCGTCTTAGAATCACTTTTTGAATCGATTTAGCAATGTCCGTCCGTCTGTCTGTCTGTCCGTCCATATATTCTTGTAATCACGATACAGGTCGCAATTGTAGACAGAACCAAATGAAACTTTGCACAATGAAGTTTTTTGGGATAAGGACGAACGCTATTCAATTTGAAGAAAATCGGTTTAGATTTAGATATAACCCCCATACGCATTTCACTCCCGATTTGACTCTTTTCACTCTAGATACCACATATTACAACAGATTTTCTTCAAAATTGGCAAAACATATTATATATCCAGTAGGAACACCTGTGGTGAAAATGTGTCAGATCGGTTCAGATTTATATATAGCTCCCATATAAAAAAAAATTCCGCTCTAGAAACAAGATATTTTATCAGATTATCTTCAAATTTGGCAAAGCAGCTTATATTTAAACCAGGAACACCTGTGTTGAAAATAGGTCAGATCGGTTCAAATTTATATATAGCTCCCATTCAAATTTCGCTCCCGATTTGACTTTTTCTGCTCTAGAAACTACATATTTTAACAGATCTTCTTCAAATTTGGCAAAATATTTTATATTACCAATAGAAACACTCATGGTGAAAATGGGTCAGATCGGTTCAGATTTATATATAGCTCCCATACAAATTTCGCTCCCGACTTGATTTTTCCGCCCCAGAAAACACGTATTTTCACCGAATTAAACGGGAAGAACCTATTGTGCAAGTATGTCACCCCGATACAAATATTCTTCCCGATTTGACAAATAAGGTCAAATCATATCAGCCTATGATTAGGAAACATACAAAAATCCTTCCCGTTTTCACTTTTTTACCGAATTGAATTATATTGGGATAGAAAGTGGACTGTATCATATAGTCGGCCCCGCCCGGCTTTAGACTTTCCTTACTTGTTTTTCATATCAAGGTCCGAAAATAACCCCATATTATTTGAGTAATGTCTTCTTTATATTCCATGGAAATTTGGTACGTATTGTTTATGATTTTAAATCTGTTCTTTTAAGGGGGTGAAATACAGCAAAAATCGTACGGATCTTTTTCGAAATGTCTATTTTTACTGGGATTTTAACATATTGGTGAACTATATAGACCTACTGGGAGCCACTATATTGCATCTTGTTCTCACTCAGAAAAATAACGTTGTAAAATTGATTTTTCATCAAAAATCAAATTTAAAGAGGCGAAATATTTGTAGATAATTCCCCAAAATTCATACAAATGTAATGCTGCTGTAGAGTTAAATAGCCGAAGCAAGGAACAAGTTCCAGCTTAGCATAACTCTAATACCGGGCATCTCATAGTGCTCGTGTGTTCCCATCCCCATGTACTTTGAATGCCCTTTCTTTCAAATTTATCGCTGCGTTTTCACCTGATAACAGTTAATCCCACTATATATAGCTGTCCCAATATTGTGTCCACAAAATCTCTTTAGCCTTAAATTATTATCCCTTTTATTGGCACCACAAAAAGGATACATAAGCTTTCGACTTAACCGACCATAACCGTTTTCCCTGCTGTTTGTTTATATAAATTTCATCTCTCATTTGTTGTTATTTTGGCTGGGCTTCATCTCCGTTGTTACTGGTACAAGTAATTCTTCTTCGTTTCAGACATTTCGGTGTGTGTTGTTTTTGGTTTGCTGGCCGTGTTGATTACTTTCAATTTTCTGCTTCTTTGCTTTGTCACATAATTAAGAAAGTAATTTTTAAGTGGTCACACAGCTTCCCAGCTATCCTTGTATTTCTTTTGTTGGCCAGGCAGTCGGCGACTGAAGGGTTGGCTGCCTGGTGATACCACAAATACGGAGAGTACCTTCTAATTTAGTCTAAGCTTCAACGTCGCCGAACACCACAACAACGACAACAATAAGAAAACTGGTAATATCCTTTTGGTGTCCCTGCGAACTAAGGGTTGTGTGTGCGTTTGTGCGTTTGTTCGCTTGAAATACTTGCTGTGTTTTGATTTTGTTATATTTTCTTCGTTTTATTTTTCTCAACAATTCCTTAAATTCCTTAGCGAATCTTTCGTGTCGTCTTTGTGTACAGTATATGTACCCTAACAAAAAAGGATTTTTCGATTTTTTTGCCCAACTTTTGGTTTGTTGAAATTTTATTTTTCTACTTGCCCGCTATCGTTTTAATGAGCTTAAAGGAAATAAAGCAACCATTTTAATGGGATTAACAGGACAAGGTATTCCTTTTCAGGCACCAGGAGTGCTTTCCCGTGTTTAATACGCCATTCATTCGCGTAAACGACACACAGTGGTTTCAAGCTAAATTTATTAAAATGCCAAGAAATATGTGATACCGTAACCACTGATACGTTTTATTCAAAATGACACGTTAAGGCTTTATTTGACGCTCCTGGGGAAGCGATCGCCATGTAAACCAACTAAAACCATGGCAAGCATTTTTTACCTCACTAGCTTGTATTGTCTCCAAAGTTTCTGTGTATATTTTTCCGATAAAAATATTTTGTACGTCTTTAAAAAATGAAATAAAAAATCAAAATTATTACATTAGTGATTTTTGTTTTAAATTTTGTATGCTTAAATGTTTTTAGCGACTGTTTAAGCTTGGAAGTGGTGAAATTATGGGTTCTATTTTTAAGAGCTTCTTTCAAAATACTTTTTTCAATATCAACCAAAATTTCTGTGAAAGATCATCAGAATGATAGTTTCCTCCTTAGTTTAATACAAAAATTTAAATAATTTTAACTATTAAATAATAATTATCGAGGTCAGTTTTTTGTTTTTTATTTATTAAATTCCGATATTTCGCAATTTCATGACTTGCATTTCCAGGGCATTACTACGTGAAAAACATGAGACAAACGTTACTTCAAAATATTGTAGTTAGAATACAATTTTAGACTTGAACAATTTTTATATAATAGGTAAAAAATATAAGTGAAAGTCTATATATATATAGCGTTGCACAAAAAATGAAAAATGCTTGTGTGCATAGTACAGGTCGCAATTGTTATCCAATCACCGTGCCAGGGACGGTCTATGTTGAGTATTAAATGCATCGATTTAGATAAAAGAAAATGTCTGTTTATATGAACGGTGTACAGTGGTGGCCAAAACATATGCAACTAAGTGTGACTTACTTTATTTGGCTCTGTAAGTTTGTAAATTTAAATGACAAAGGGAACAATGTTGTTAAAATTAATATTAATGTTTGTTCAATTCGTTTATAGGAAGAGACAAATGTGTCTATTTTCACAAGTCTGCTCATAAAATTGTCCGTCCGATCACTTATCCTTTGCGGTCAATCACTGCGGTGTACAACAGCAATTTTTGATTTCCTTTAAAAAATTAGCAATAATGCGAAGTATTGAATTTTTGTGAACATTATATTTCTGGACAATGTCTTTGTGTTATATTCCACCAAAATAAGCAGTGATAATTCGTTGTTTGAGCTAAGATCATAATTTATCCGATGCCATTTCAATACAAACTCTATTTTAACTTCAATAGAAAAAATAACAAAATAAAATAAAATTTTCTTATAAATTTCTTTACACAGGCTTATTATTTACTAATACGAACAACAACAAATCAAAATAAATATCAAAAATTCCGTTATTTAAAACAAAATTGTCGAGTTGCATATGTTTTGTCCACACCGATTTTTATAATTATCAACAAAAATGTCGATAATAAAAAAATGTTAACAGAATATGTGAATTTTATTAATTATTTGAAATCTTAATGCTGTATTAATATTTATTTTAACAACATTGTTCCCTTTGTCATTTAAATTTACAAACTTACAGAGCCAAATAAAGTAAGTCACACTTAGTTGCATATGTTTTGGCCACCACTGTATGTATTGATATTAGAATATCCAACCGATTGAATTTTATTCGATTAATCGAAAATTATTTTCA
This sequence comes from Polietes domitor, assembly GCA_947397865.1. NCBI lineage: Eukaryota > Metazoa > Arthropoda > Insecta > Diptera > Muscidae > Polietes > Polietes domitor. Next base: position 103,842,966 of record OX377622.1, read on the forward strand.
AATATTTTTTCGAAGAATGAAAAAATCGTCATTTTTGAATAAACTGCTACAAATAATCGATATTATCAAATTTACACTAAAAACAAGTAAGGAACACTAAAAAACAACACTAAAACAAAGAAGGAATGATACACTCCACTTTCTATCCGAATACAATTCAATTCGATGAAAAAGTGAAAACGGGAAGGTTATTTTTATCCTGTAAATGTATGTGTTTGACAAAAAATTGTTAAATCGGAAAGGACATGTGTATGAGCATATATTAAAACCTGGAACGAAATACGTGAAATATAAAGTGTATAGTTTGACCAAAATCGGTTAAACTTTTGGGAGCAACATTTGTATTTGGGCTATATTTAAACCTGAACCGATCTTACCCACTTTCACCATAGTTTTGTTTAGTTGGACTATAAGATGTTGTGCCAATTTTAAAGAAAATCGGGTACAATATGTGGTTTCTATAGCGCAAAACTCAAATCGGGTGCGACATTTGTATAAATCTGAACCGATCTAGTCCGCTTTAGCCACAGGTGCTTCGGGAGCGACATTTATATGGGGGCTATATCTAAATCTGAACCGATCTTACCCAATTTCTGCATATGTGTTTCTAGTTAGATTATAAGATGTTGTGCCAAATTTAAAGAAAATCGAGTAAAATATGTGACATTTAAAGCGGAAAAAGTTAAATCGGGAGCGACATTTATATGGGGGCTATATCTAAATCTGAACCGATTTGACTATTTTCACCATAGATGTTTCTAGTTTAAATATAAGATGTTTTGCCAAATCTGAAGACAATCTGATACAATATGAAATTTGTATGGGAGCTATATATAAATCTGAACCGATCTAAAACATTTTTACCACAGGTGTTTCTAGTTGAAATATAAGATGTTGTAATATGTGGTATCTAGAGTAAAAAGAGTCAAATCGGGAGTGAAATTCGTATGGGGCTATATCTAAATCTGAACCGATTTTCTCCAAATTAAATAGCGTTCGTCCTTGTCCCGAAAAACTTCATTGTGCAAAGTTTAATTTAGTTATATCTACAATTGCGACCTGTATCGTGATTACAAGACAGACGGACAGACAGATCGATTCAAAAAGTGATTTTAAGTCGATCGGTATAATTAACAATGGGTCTGTCTCCCTTCCTTTTGCTCAAAGACATAATACTGTCGTGAAGTGTATAATAAATATACATTGCATTATATATTGATTTAGAATAATATATAATATCTCATTTCACATTGTTATATAGTTAACAAAGAAAATTTGGGCAGGTTTGGAAAGGTTCATTCTTGTTCTACGCAATTAGCTTTATTAAATCATAAATTTGAATGAAATCCAACGTATAATCATGAATTATTATTAAATTCGAATTTGGAAATAATAATCTGTTATTATCTTAAGGCACTTTTTATGTATATATCGAGCCCTTAACGCGGAATGATCGCAAGCGCCAAAACACACATTTTACAGGAGAAGGTTTTTATTGATTATTTTGAAATATTTGCATAAAATGAAATAGGTTTTAATGCAAAATGTTTTAATTTCGCCGTACCCAACGAATTATTATTAAAAATTGGTCATTTGTTTACATCATACGGTACTTTTGGCGCTTGCGATACAAATATTGTACTTGCGGTTACAAATACTGAAAAAACTATGGCGCTTACGATATAAGTTTTTTTATACTAAACCTCTAAATTTTAGTAAAAACACACATTTTATTATAAAAAAATTATTAAAACAACGTAATCAAATAGATAACACAACTTCTATAAAGGGAAAATGAACAGTAAAGTAATTCAAATCGTAAATAAAAAACTATTTTAGACGCATTTGAATTCCTATAAATAGTTACATTTTAACTTAAACTTTTTTCTTCTGTATCGATAAATAAACATATAAAATAAAAATCTGGGAACTTCGAACCTCTTAGCTTAGTTCATTCGTAACCTAGCGTACTTTCAACCAACAGACGAACACTTCATTCTATGGCCGAGGGTATAAAAATACACTTAATATTGCATCAATATATTGATAGACCTATCCAAAACATTTATAAATATCCCTTACATTATCTGAAAGCTCTTGCCTAAATTCATAAACTGTCGCTTACGATAAAATTGCTTTCTTAGAAAATGTGAGCAGCGACTTACGATAAAACCTTGGCCCTATTATTTATATAAACGTTAACAATTTTGAAATTTTGTTAATTTTTATTTGTGTATCAGCCGATAAAATTTTAAATTCAACAATAAAAAATATTTTCAGAAAATGTCGCTTACGATAATTCCGCGATAAGGGCTCGATATAAATACTATAAACATTTTTAAAAATATTCTTTATAGAAACTAAATCTTCTTCAAAATTAAAACTATTCTATTATAAATATATAGCTGGATCACTCGCAAACTCTTAATAGATATTTTTGCAGACTTTATTTCGAACCGCGTTATTGAAGCATATGATTGTAATTCATTATAGACATTGAATTAAATATTCCTTGTCTATTTAGCTTTAATTAATTGTGATTTATGGAGTTGGACAATTGTTCGATTAATCGGTTAATCGAATAATTATTGCGGGCATTATTCGATTAATCGAAAATTCGCAATTTTCGAATAAACGATTAATCCAATAAAGTAAAAGTCCGAATAATTGGATAGCCTAATTGATATGAATATGATGTAAAGTTCTTTGGACAAACAATTTATTTGATTTATTAGAAGAATTATTCAAGTGACTAGGATTTCTAAAGCAGTTTAAGTAATACATCACTTTCTCTGATCTTCTATATATATAAGAAATATTGCCCAATAATTTTGAATTATTGCCAGTTTTTGTGTAATTTTTTTTCATATTACTTGGATCATTTTTCATTGGATGATTTTTCGCTGCTCCTCAGAAATTGTATAAGGACATTTCCCCGGTCACGTACATAAAAAATTATTTTAGCCACATCTCCCGCGAATGAAAACTTAGATCCACTGTCAAAATAACCTCAGACCAGCTGGACTATAAGTTTATTCTGCAAAAACGGTTTACATGCCCTTTCAGAATTATAGGGTCGCTGGACAGTGTTATTATATCCTTCAAATATGGCAATTCCATTTAAACGCAAAGTCGTGAAGCAAATGAAGAACTAAGTACACAGTTTCGTGTCAGCTTTCAGAATTATATAGACATTTTCAAGACCAGTAAAAAATAATTTTGTTTCACAGAGTGAATGAAAAAACACTTTAGTTCCGAAGAGCGGGTTGCTTTGGTTCATCAACAGACATATCGGAGGGTAACTGATATGGCTACTGTGCTGGTAATTGATGAAGATATTCCGTTGACGGTAACGTTCTCATTTTAAACGAAGTAAGGACCAATGAATCCACTGGCCCTTAAATCACACCAAAGAAGACAAAAACATATTTCTAAATATCTATCTCCAAGGCGTCTTCAAGCGGTATGATATAGGTCATTACGTATTAAAGGTAAGGTAACACAACATGATATGAACGTTCTGCTGGTACCCTAACTAAACATATCTCCTGTTTGCCAATATAAACTCTCTGCGAACCCACTCTCGCAATCAGTCTTCATCCCTAAGACAGGCTATTCAGCACCAACATCTTTCATTTGCCTCTTTGCACAAAATGCCTGATTTCTCATACATTTTCGCACAATTTCTATTCCCCTAAATTGCAGGAATCGACGTTCTTCCTTAGGGTTAGACGCTTCTTCTCTCCTCCACATATCACTCAGATATTAGTTCAATTTTAAGTGTTTTTTCTCCATGTTGTGTAGAATCTCTAAAAATCTGTAGCTCTAAAACCCCTACTTACTTTAAATTTTAAGACGTTTCGCTTCTTCAGTTTCGCCCAACACACATTCTTTTCATTTATGTTTCGTCCCACTGTGCACCATTCCTTGTGCTCAAGTGTGAAATACACCTTTGTCATGGTCGTGCGCACAGTTACATAAATTTACCGGCAACAGCAACAATATTCTTTGGAAACTTTTTATACTTTAATTATTTTTTCATCTTTTTCACTTCTGTTCAATGACAATATCAACCAACCAACAATCATGATGTGGGATAAGAATCGCACAAAAATTGTACGCATGAATGGCATCGAAAAGAAAAAAGTAGCTGAGTGGCTTGAAATGTCTGAAAATTGATTTTTTGAAAATAATTGAAGTGAAATTGGCAAAGGCCATTGTTTAAAGTCCTCGCTCTGTTAGCAGCAAATTGATTTTTGTTCGCCGCCAAAGGTGTGAAATATACGAGATCCTTTTTCTAAAAATAGTCTAGTCTGTAGGTGTTTGGCATAAATACAACAAGGATACACAGTTGATGTTTAAAAATATATTTTACTACGTCCCACCAGGAATATTCTCGAAATAATAATCCCACTAATCCTTGGAAAAAAGTTTTTAGTATAAATGGTAGAACATTCTATTCTTAGAAATGTTCCAAATATAATGATGCCAGCTTTTCTGTAAAGGCAGTTCTTGTAGTTAGCAATTTGCAAATTTAGTTTCTGAACTCGATTTTAATGCCTACCATGTGGTAGGCATTTAGGACTACCGTCCTTCTTTAGGACTACCGTCCTTCTTTAGGACTACCGTCCTTCTTTAGGACTACCGTCCTTCTTTAGGACTACCGTCCTTCTTTAGGACTACCGTCCTTCTTTAGGACTACCGTCCTTCTTTAGGACTACCGTCCTTCTTTAGGACTACCGTCCTTCTTTAGGACTACCGTCCTTCTTTAGGACTACCGTCCTTCTTTAGGACTACCGTCCTTCTTTAGGACTACCGTCCTTCTTTAGGACTACCGTCCTTCTTTAGGACTACCGTCCTTCTTTAGGACTACCGTCCTTCTTTAGGACTACCGTCCTTCTTTAGGACTACCGTCCTTCTTTAGGACTACCGTCCTTCTTTAGTACTACCGTCCTTCTTTAGGACTACCGTCCTTCTTTAGGACTAACGTCCTTCTTTAGGACTACCGTCCTTCTTTAGGACTACCGTCCTTCTTTAGGACTACCGTCCTTCTTTAGGACTACCGTCCTTCTTTAGGACTACCGTCCTTCTTTAGGACTACCGTCCTTCTTTAGGACTACCGTCCTTCTTTAGGACTACCGTCCTTCTTTAGGACTACCGTCCTTCTTTAGGACTACCGTCCGTCTTTAGGACTACCGTCCTTCTTTATGACTACCGTCCTTCTTTAGGTCTACCGTCCTTCTTTAGGACTACCGTCCTTCTTTAGGACTACCGTCCTTCTTTAGGACTACCGTCCTTCTTTAGGACTACCGTCCTTCTTTAGGACTACCGTCCTTCTTTAGGACTACCGTCCTTCTTTAGGACTACCGTCCTTCTTTAGGACTACCGTCCTTCTTTAGGACTACCGTCCTTCTTTAGGACTACCGTCCTTCTTTAGGACTACCGTACTTCTTTAGGACTACCGTCCTTCTTTAGGACTACTGTCCTCCTTTAGGACCACCATCCTTCCTTAGGACTACCGTCCTTCTTTAGGACTACCGTCCTTCTTTAGGACTGCCGTCCTTCTTTAGGATTACCGTCCTTCTTTAGGATTACCGTCCTTCTTTAGGACTACCGTCCTTCTTTCGGACTACGGGCCTACTTTCGGACTACGGTCCTACTTTCGGACTACGGTCCTACTTTAGAACTACCGTACGGCCCTTCTTTAGTACTTCGGTCCTTTTTTTAGGACTTCAGTCCTTCTTAGTACTTTGGTCCTTCTTAGGACTTCGGCCCTTCTTCGTCATTCATTAACTACCTACAGTTCTCTTACTACCTTCTTCTTTGAGACTGTTATCATTCTTCTATAGTCATGTCGCATATGCTTCTGACTTTCACCTCCTCTTCATTCTGCTTATAGTCCTATCTGAATTGCAACTACATTTCGTGTTTCCATTTGTTGGAAATTTTAATTTAAATTTAAATTTAGAATTTAAATCTCCCTTAACAATTTCTAAAATAATTTAACCATGAAGACATAACAAATCACCAAATCTCCAATAAATCTCTAAAACTTTCACTGGTTGTCCTCTCTCTCTGGTTGCCCTCATCCCTCCCACACATGACCACTTGCCTGCGAGAGAGCCTTTAGATAAATCTATGCAAATCCTTTGATGCGACATTATTCCACAGGCAAATCCAAACAAAAACTAAATAAACAAATAGAGAAAATTGAAATTGAAGGAGAAAACTCCATGGAATTTAAAACCACGATTTTCCGCACAACAACACACAGTGAGTGGTGCTAAATACGCATACAGACCCCCGGATGCACTAAACTAACTGATACAAGAGGATAAAACAGCATCAGCGGCAACGACTCCCATAAACACTGAAGTACACTCAACCAATGCAGTCTAAGTCGTCCTGGAATCCAGTGAGTAACCGACCCGACTACAGTTGGGGTGCCATGGAAATAAAATGAATACCATCAAAATTTAAAATAATGAAATTTTTATGCGCCAACATTTGGAGGAACAACATCGAATAGTAAACCAACGAATTGTAGCAATTTATTTATGCTGCCACTGAAGTGGCTGCGGATAATACTGAAATATTAATGATGGCGAATGGATGGTGGGATGTCTCTTGATCAGTCAAAAAAGTACAAACAAACAAGGGTTTACAAACTAAATTAAACTATATAGCAGACTATCGGTTGAAAGTAAGAAATTTGTTATAAACTGCATTTAAACGTACACTCATTTAAAGGATGTTCAAAATTACAAAATATATTTTATTTGTAAGAAAATAGCCCACAATTTTCCACAAAACCAGGTCCTTGAGGACCTTAAATTAATTAAAAGAAAATAGGAAATTCCGAAATTGGGAAGTTTACAATACAGAACCAAATAAATTTAAATCTTTTAAAGCAATACAATCGTACAATAATTTAGTCATTTCTCGCCGCAACTCTCAAGTAATAAATGATTAATGTCCCACATGCGTCTCTGTGTGTGGAGGTCATTTTATATTTCATCTGTGAGCTAAGCGTTCCAGTAAACACCTCTAAATATCATGTTTTTTCCCCGTGTAATTTTTTTATGATACTTGCTCACTGTTGAAAGCAAATTAAATATATTTTTTATTCTTGTCTCAGAGTAACGCAGTGCACACTGGTCCCAAATCCATTTTATTTCGAAGAAATTCTAAAAAATTAAATTTGGTAATTGGATTGCGCTTAAAAAGTGTGTTTAATTCGGATTTATAGCAGTTTTACAAATTAATTAAAATCAAAATAATGAAGTGACTATATTATGAAATTTAAGGATAAGAGTTAGTAGTTGAAAACTTATATTTAACATTTTGAGATTATTGTGGCCTTGTCAGTATTCATAGGTGTTGTAATTTTGTGATTTGTAGAGAGCATAATCTATAATAGTCGTGGACCAAACGTTATATATAGGACTCAACTTAAATCAAAGTGTAAATGTGAAAGTGTTCGTCTGAGGTTGTAGTTTATGGTGTAATTAATTTTCCAAATTCCCAAAATTGGCATTTTATTTTAGCACAGTTTTCGATTACCCGTGCCTACTCTGTTAGGGCAATACACACCGAATTTCACTAATACCAACCACTGCTGCAGTTACAATAGTGAAATTCGGTGTGTATTGCCCTAACAGAGTAGGCACAGAATGGGGCCCCATTTGGCTTATACCAAAGTATGCACATATTGGCAGACATCTCCCAAACAAGCAAGGAAAGGCTAAAGACGGACGGACTTTTTATCTCATTACAATTCAATTCTGTAAATGTATGTGTTTGACAAAAAAATTAAATCGGAAAGGACATTTGTATGGGGGTATATTGAAACCTGGAACGATGTGACCCGCTTTCACCATGTATGTTTATTGGTGAAATATAATATGTAAAGTTTGGCCAAAATCGGATAAACATTCGGGAGCAACATTTGTATGAGGGCTATATCTAAATCTGAACCGATCTTACCCACTTTCACCAATAGTTTTTTAGTTGGATTATAATTTTAAAGTAAAACGGGTACAATACCCATTTTCACATTAGGTGTTTCTAGTCCGATTATAAGATGTTGTACCAAATTTAAAGAAAATCGGGTACAAGATGTGGATTTTAGAGCGGAAAAAGTCAAATCGGGAGCGGCATTTGTATGGGGTCTATATCTAAATCTGAACCGATCTTACACAAATTCTGCACAGGTGTTTTTAATTGGATTATAAGATGATGCGCCAAATTTAAAGAAAGTCGGTTACAAGATGTGGTTTCTAGAGCGGAAAATGTCAAATCGGGAGCGACATTTGTATGGGGGCTATATCTAAATCTGAACCGATTTCCACCAAATTCAACATCGATTGTCCTTGGCCAGAAAAAATAACTTCTGCCAAATTTCATGACAATCGGACAACAATTGCGACCTGTAGAGTGCGAACAAGCTTAGATGGTCAGCAGACGGACAGACAGACATCGTTAAATCGACTCAGCTGGTGATTCTAAGCCGATCGGTATACTTAAAGGTGGGCCTAGCTCGATTATTTCTTGGTGTTACAAACACTTGGCGCGAAGCTAACTTATAATACCCTAGTCCACGAAGTGGTGGAGGGTATAAAAATACAAATTGGATAGTTTTGTCAAATTTTCATTTTCGTGGGCGATATGGTTAAAATTATTTTGTAGGCATGACATTTTTGGTTTGTAATTTTCTCGCGATCTATGCAACGGATCCGACGGATATTTTTGCATGTCAACGTCGCTTGTAACATGTATGTAGTCAGTCGCGAAAAAAGATGCAAGAAAGTTGAAATAAATGCAATTGCAACCGCGAAAATGATCCTCATAAAATTCCACAGGATATTTCTGGCAGTCAGAATTCTCTCAAACATTAACTTACAACACTTTTTTAGCTCCCTTCGAGCAAAAAATTAAACTTTTGATCCACTGTAGAAAGAAACTCAGACCAGCTGGACTAAAAGTTTATTTCTACAAAAATGGTCTACTCAACATGCCCTATCAGAATTATAGTTTCGCTATTCGGCTGCATTCAAAAAGTCTTAATTTGTTGGACAGTGTAATTATTCAAATTGCAGTGTCATGTAGAATATTTGTATGCTACATTTTGCTTTTTCAAAAAAGTTCAGAAAATTATATTGTGTGGAAGTGAACTAAGCATATTTCTTTTAAGCTTTCATAAAATTTTGATTTTGGTCACCCTGTACCAATATATATATATAATATATTGTATGGGATTTGTTGTTTTTTTTTTGATGTTATTACTAGCAAATGTGCAATGTTAGATAGCAAGATTGTATCAAAATGGCTCCCACCGTGTGAGTGTCTTTACTTTTCGGAGTGTTACATGTCATGTAAGCGACTTAAAAACTTCCACTGACATTGACCCTGAGACTAAAATTTTTACAAACGTAAAATTGGCGTCAAATGTGCGAGTTTCGACGAAACTTTGTTCGGGGTTTTTTCATTGGCGTCGTGCGGATAATAGATGGCGACAATGTGAAAAAATAATGTTTTATTTTGAGCAAAAAATAAAGTTTTTTATCGCAGCTTGTTATCCCGGCTTAAAGAAAAACAGTTCTAATATAACATGTTCAATCCACTGAAAACTGTTTTAAGTTGTTTGTGTAAATACTACAGTTAAAGAAATCACTACCACTAACGATTGTTCCTACAACGATTTGTAACATAAATAAATTTGTAAATAAATTTGGTGAAATATTTGTGGAATTATAAAAACTGATAAAACAACTTTAATTAAATCCAACATTTTCACCTTCTATTTGAAAACTCATATTTTTGCTTCTTGTGTTACCAGTGATATTTACTTTTAAGATTTGTGTGTGACGCCGACAAATAGTACAAATTGTATTATACTAATTTAAAATACTGGGGGCTAACATTTTTCTGGGCGGGGATGAAATGGGTTTTTTAGATAGAGTGGGAGCTGGGATCGTCTCTGAAAGTGAACCTTGCATCCTCAAGCAGGCTTAAAAACGCCCACCCATTTATGCTCTGACTAGGTCGGCTGTGGCAAACATTAAAATGGCACCCGACTTGTGAGTTGCGAAACCATCCTCACATTATCGATGTTGGAATTGTCTGTATAACACTTACTGAATACAATTTTACCGATGATATCAACGAATTATTCCTATTAGTTTAGAAAAGGGGTCAGCAATTTTATATGGACGTAAATTTTCGGACTTTTCAACTGAATAGCTCGAACCGCTCATGACGTGAAGAACGATGATGCTATGGAAGGACCAACTGTACATAATGCGTTCTATCTAGGGTTTGCATTTTCCCGTACTTTTTATTTCTCGGGATCCCGGGACAGCACGGGAAATCATCAACATATTGTTTACCATGATAAATTTTTTCCAATAAAACATTCACATTTTATTAAAGTAAAATAAATATTTACTTCACAACAAAACTGTTGCAGAATTCAAACATCTTTTCAAGTTTCAAAATCAATTAAATGTAATTAAGAGCAGACAATGCATCAGATTGTATTTTTTTTTTTGGAAAAAAGTGGACGGAGAACGATCGTTCACAATCAACAGATGTAGGGATAATAGTCAGTAGATTAAATAAAACGTTAAAGTTGTCAGTTATTTTTCCTGTCGGATCGAAAATTTTAAATTCTATTTTATACAGCGATCTTGACCTTTTTAATACAATATTTTTAATTGTGTTTTCTATAGCATTGTTTGAAATATTTTCAAATGACTGATTTCATTTATATTGGGCATTCGGATACACACTCAAAATCAACTTTTTCCGGATTTTAAATTTTCTTGACAGGTAGATTCCGGAAAAGTTGATTTTGTTTAAGGTTATTTTATCATCGAACTCTAATATTTGTCATACCTAATTAAAAGCGTTATAATTGTACATAATTTTTAATTTTATAGTAGAAATTATGGAAAGATATGGAACGAAATAGATGAAAGTTTCTACTGAATTCCCGTACGAATTTCTAGGGATTCGGGAAGTGAAAAAAATTTGAATTGTATGTGAATTATGATGTCTATCCTTGTCTATCCCTGTCTATCCTTAGTATTAGAAAGTGAGGGGAATATGACCAAAGATCTATTATTAAGGAAATCCCAACTACTAACAGGTGTGAGAAATATTAAATCAGGTCGAATAATCATAATCGAATTTCTCTCTACTAGTTTTGTGCCATTTCTAATCATCGCCTGATTTGTAATACCGGTGAAAGGATTATTTTTCGCGGCAGAAAAAAAAAATGTATAAGTTTCGTGCAAAAATATGCATTTTTGGCGCATAAACGATTTTAAATGCGTCACTTTGTCATAAGCCCGCCACTCTCATTGTATGGCAGAGCGCAGTGATTGTATTTATTTTCATCACTGGTGTTTATGCCGAGTCCTTGTCCCCGCGTGCTCCTTTCATTTTGGGATAATTTATTACCCATGGACTCAAACTCATCGAAAAATACACAAAAATCGATCTGGAAACAATGAAGCGAACGAAACAGCGCCTCAGCAGTGCACACATGCTGTGCGTATAATTTGCAAAGCAACACATGCGGCCCGGATGAGGTGATGGTGAGGATGACGCTGGAGGTGACAGAGGGGATTTTGGCCATGTCTGATGTCAGGTACGAGCAGACAAGCACGCATACCGCCTCATAAACTGCTGCTAACCAGGTTTCGTTTGCCAACCAAAAACGACAACACCAACAAAAAACTAAAGGGATTACGGATGATAAATGTCCCAGAAATGCTGTGTTGCTCCTGCCGCTGTGGTTCTTGTTGTTGTTGTTACTCGCGTCATTGTTGGCATTGTTGCTGTTTCGTCAAAGCCATAAAAATCTTATGAATGCGAAAACCCACTATGCTATGCGGGCGAACGTGAGTCCACTGCAGCAATGTGAAAGTGGATGATGATGACGATGATGATGGTTGGTGGCAATGTTGATGTCGATGGTGATGGTGATGGCGATGACCATGGTGATGGTATGTTGATGATGGACATATGGGCAATTTAATGAATTAGTGGTGTGGGACATATGCGCCTCGGCACAGGAAGGACGCCATCTCGTGCCGAGGCAGGTATTTTTATTTGGCATTTCTCCCTCTCAGGCCATGAAATATTTCCACGTGATCCACTTAAGTATGTCGTGTGAAATGAGTACCAGGTGGACAATAAATTGTAACGACTTCAAATGGGCAAATCTAAGTAAATTGAGCCACTAAGTGATATGGACGACTTATTTAGCCAGTGCTTAGGGAAATTGATTGCTTGGAAAGATGTGGTGCATGTAGCCTACAAAGAAGATTGATTTTTCCATGCCATAAAAGGCTAATCCGGGGCGTCTCTAGAATTTCAAGTTTTTGCCCAAGGAATAACATAATAAATAAATATGTAGGTAGTTCGGTTAAAAGGTTGTCACTAAAGTCTTGAAGAAATCAATTATTCAATTCCATTCAATCCGATCTAGCTGAACGCATTTGTCGACATCCGTACCACCATAATTTATTTGTATTACTCAAGTCAACTTGGAGTTTATAAATTCGGAAAAATAAGACCTAAAACTATGTAATTGAAGATTTTACATCGAATGCCTAAACAATTATAATGGGTGATTTGATTAGAACTGCTGTCAAACTATCATGGTATTTTTATACCATACACCTAGAGTAATAAAAAAATGTTTTTATACCCTCCACTTCCAGGATGGCGGTATACTAACGTTGTCATTCCGTTTGTAACTCCTTGAAATATCGACCTGAGACCCTATAAAGTATATATATTCTTGATCGTCATAAAATTCCAAGACGATCTAGCCATGTCCGTCCGTCTGTTGAAAGCACGCTAGCATCTAAACGAAAAGAGCTAGAACGTTTAAATTTTCCATAAATGTGTCTTATAGTCGTAGATCGGTTGGGATTGAAACGGGGCGAAATCGGCCCAAAGGGAAACATTTATCCCTCACAAGGACTAAAAATACCCATAATAATCCCTAATGTTTCAGAGTATTTAAGCATATTTTTTCAATATGTCTGCTTGTACTTACTTGATATTGGGTACGCGCATTCCCCCGATAACAAAAACGTGCACAATAAAGTGATTCTTATTTCTAGGGGGTGAAATGGGGCAAAAGGGATAAAAATGGTACATATTAAACGACAACAGCGAAATTCGGTGTGTACATTCCTCTAATAGAGTAGATACATAATATAAAAGTATTTTTTCCAAATTCGTACTTTTAAGGGGTAAAATGGGAATAGAGGGATACAAATAGTACCAACCAAACGGCTGCCCCTAGAATAATCAAATTCGGTGTATACATTCCTCTGATTGCATAGACACGTAAAATACACGGATTTTTCAAAATTCGTACTTTTTGGGGTTAAAATGAAAAAAGGGTTTAAAAATAGTGCCATTCAAATGACCGCAGCTAGAGTCATGAAATTTAGAGTATACATTCCTCTGACTGTGTAGACACGTAAAATAAACGGATTTTTCGATATTCGTACTTCTTGGGGTTAAAATGAAAAAGGGGGTACAAATAGTACCATCCAAATGACCATGAAATTTGGAGTATACATTCTTCTGACTGCGTAGACACGGAAAATAAATGGATTTTTCGAAATTCGTACTTTTTGGGAACAAATGACCGCAGCAAGAGTCATGAAATTCGGAATATAAATTCTTTTAACTACATGGAAAATTAAAGTTTTTTTCCAAATTCATACTTTTTGTTTTACGACAAAAATTGGTTGAATATGTACTTTTGTAATTAAAATAGAATGGAAATACAACCAACTGTATATAATATAATAAATATAATAATCTGAAAATATAAATAGAAGAATATTTATTTTTTGAATTGACGTATTGGTAGCTTGGTTTGACATAATTAAAATAATATATTTATTTATAAAATTATTTTTTATTTAATATTTGTAGTTGTTTTGATTTGGCTACATAAAAAATATTATATTTTCCTGTAATATTACTGCACTTCCCGGCCCGGCCGAACTTAACGCCGTTTTTATACCCTACACCACTTCGTGGTCTAGGGTATTATAAGTTAGTTTTCCGCCAAATGTTTGCAACACCAAGAAATAATTGAGCTAGACCCACCTTTAAGTATACGGATCGGCTTAGAATCGCCAGCCGAGTCGATTTAACGATGTCTGTCTGTCCGTCTGTCCGTCCGTCCGTCCGTCTGCTGTCCATCTAAGCTTGTTCGCACTCTACAGGTCGCAATTGTTGTCCGATTGTCATGAAACTTGGCAGAAGTTATTTTTTCTGGCCAAGGACCATTGGTATTGAATTTGGAGGAAATCGGTTCAGATTTAGATATAGTCCCCATACAAATGTCGGTCCCGATTTGACATTTTCCGCTCTAGAAACCACATATTGTACCCGATTTTCCTAAAATTTGCTACAACATCTTATAATCTGACTAGAAACACCTATGCCAAAATTGGGTAAGATCGGTCCAGATTTAGATATAGCCCCCATACAAATGTCGCTCCCTATTTCACTTTTTCCGCTTTAGAAACCACATATTGTACCCGATTTTCTTTAATATTGGCACAACATCTTATAATCCAACTAGAAACACGTATGCAAAAATTGGGTAAGATCGGTTCAGATTTAGATATAGCCCCCATACAAATGTCGCTCCCGAATTCACTTTTTCCGCTTTAGAAACCACAGATTGTACCCGATTTTCTTTAAAATTGGCACAACATTTTATAATCGAACTAGAAACACCTATGCTGAAAGTGGGTATGATCGGTTCAGATTTAGATATAGCCCCCATACAAATGTCGCTCCCGATTTGACTTTTTCCGCTCTAACATCCAGATATTGTACCCGTTTTTCTGTAAAATTGGCACAACATCTTATAATCCAACTAAAAAACCAATAGTGAAAGTGGGTAAGATCGGTTCAGATTTAGATATAGCCCTCATACAAATGTTGCTCCCGAATGTTTAACCGATTTTGGCCAAATTTTACATATTATATTTCACCAATAAACAGACATGGTGAAAGCGCGTCACTTCGTTCCTGGTTTCAATATACCCCCATACAAATGTCCTTTCCGATTTAACATTTTTTGTCAAACACATACATTTACAGGATGCAAAAATCCTTCCTGATTTTAATTTTTACCGAATTGAATTGCAATGAGAATTGTTTGGGTGATGCCCATATGTCCATACTTTGGTATGACTTTGGTATACTACTGTATAATTTGTATTTGTCTGTCGGACAATTGGATCAATTACCATATTATTTACCATATTCGTTAAATTTGACTAAAGATGAATTTATAGCATATACATTATATTCATATAATTTATATAATTTGTATGAACTACATAAAATTGTTCCCATGAAATACCTGGGTTTAGTAATCAAAGTGAGGTACATACGCAGGGAGTGGTGTAGTGTATTATATAGTCGGCCCCGCCCGACTTTAGCCTTTCCTTACTTGTTACTTTTTTTTTCATTCGTCGGCTTTCGGTTTGTTCAAAAATTAGGATTGTTATATAAAACGACAAAAAATAATTGTTTTAAACCGATTTCGGGTTTTTATAGTGGATAAGATGTGATATATGTTGTCTTAAGACTGGTAGGCACGAACATTTGGTTTCCTTACGAAATGTATGCACAAAATTTTCGGTTTCAAATTTGGCTATGAAATATTCTTGCTAGTTAGCATCTTGAAATGAAGATTTGACATTCGTTTTCGACTACAGCGTGTGAACACTCTTGCAGAGGAGAGTTTCTCATTTTTGTTTTCATTGCTTCAGAAATTCTGATAATCTGATAACAATCATATTTTGTGTTTGGATTTTATTTTTTGTGATTTTTACTGTTCACTGTTTGTTCGCTATCATACCCTATATGTATGGTAAAATGCTGGGTTCTAATTTAAGTATACCGATACGGACTTAGAATTGTATTAGCCACCGATTTAAAATTATTTTGACAAAACTCTTCACAATGCGTTAGGTTTCACCAGTTATAGACACAAATGATACTGGAACATAAATGGCATTTGGAAATAGGATCCATAAAATATCAACCCCGTTTTCTGACGTTTCATATATATTCAATCAAATTTAAAAGATCGTGGATTTGTATTCAAGACCATTAAATGTGGAATCTTCATAAAATCGTCAACTTCTTGTTTAGCAATTCAAATATGTATTGGGACACAAAAGCACAACAAGCTAAGTAATACGAAAACGATTCGAAATCGTATCGCCTAAAAGAAAAATGATATTGCGGCAACAATCGTATTCGTATTGCGGAAGTTACCTCACTTAGTGAAGTTTGTGCGGCCAGGGCGATACGCCAAGGCAATATGAAAGCAATACTTCCGGATGATAAATCGGCGATATTGCCAGATTATCATCCGAAAGAAATCTAGATGATATTGCCAAAATATCACCTGGATGATAAAAACGGGATATCACCACATAACCACCTGGAAGACAAAAACGCACATTTTCATATTTTAATTCAAGCAAAATTAATAATTACAAGAAGAAGTGAATGAAGAACATACAATAAGAAAGTAAATGACAATAGAACAAAACAATTTGTAATGGATGAAATTATTGCAAAAAGCTATGTTAAATTTTACCACTGCTGTTTTCGACTAATTTCGTTTGTTAATTCGGTAATTCGCACGTATTGACATCTTCGCACTTGCGAATGGGAAAGAATCAAAACATGTATCTGAAAATAAAACAAATAATATGTATATAATACAAGCTGTATTATTCGAGTTTTCCTTGCAGACCTTTAATTGAAGAAACGAAGTTACGTTTTTGAATCGATGACTTTTCCTTGGTTCACATTTTATACATAAATTTGACATTCAAGCCGTCAGATAACACCCATTAAAGAGCGTGTCTAGTACAGACGTCAGTTTCATCACTTCCAAATCGTTTTAAAAATATTGTCTGTACGAGTATCGGAAAATAAATGTATGTATGATAAAATGTAACAATTATAAACTTACCAATTGTCTTCCCATCCGATCAGTTGAAAACTTGCTATCGACTTCATTATTATTGAAGAAAATCTTCTTCTTGAAAAATATCTTCTGTTGTCTTTTATCGCGCGAGTTCATTTTTCAGTATTTAACCATAAAATATGCACGGATTTCCAGAAAAGAAAATTTTCCTTTATTGTTTGCCAAACATTCATTCCCAATATGACAACAGAATCGATTCTTTTCAATATTGCCAATATTTCTCCAAGATGAAAAAAGGATGATATGAAAAATATATTTTTTATGAATTTCTTCAAAATGATAAATGGAAGATATTGTCACAATATCCCGTTGGTGATATAACGCCCAAATGTTTGTAGGGGTAGTATTGGGTCTATATATCCCAATTACATTAACATTTCTAGACTACTGGCATGGTCTAGAAAGGGTTAAGCTTAAGAACTAGCTTAAACAGTATCCTCTAATGCTCACAACAAACTTCCCCCGTTTCAGTATACTTAAAACAAGTAAGGAAAGGCTAAAGTCGGGCGGGGCCGAATTTATGATGCACTCCATACAAAAAAGTGAAGACGGGAAGAATTTTTGTATGTTTCCTAATCACAGGCTAATATGACCTGGTCCAATATTTCAAATCAAATTTGTATCGGGGCTATATCTAAACATGGAGTGAAGTGACTAACTTTCACATTCAATTTGGAGAAATTCGGCGAAAATACGTGGATTCTGGGGCGGAAAAAGTCAAATCGGTAGCGAAATTTTTATGGGAGCTATATGTAAATCTGAACCGATCTGACCCATTTTCACTATGGCTGTTTCTAGTTGCAATATGAAATATTTTGCAAGATTTGAAGAAGATCTGTTAAAATATGTGCTTTATAGATCGGAAAAAGTGAAATCGGGAGTGACATTTGTGTGGGAGCTATATATAAATCCGAACGGATCTGGCCCAATTGCACCATGGCTAGAAACAGTACAAATATAATATATATTTATATTACTAATATAAGATATTTCGGCGAAGACAATCTGATAAAATATGTAGTTTCTGGAGCGGAAAAAGTCAAATCGGGAGCGAAATTTGTGTAGGAGCTATATAAAAATCTGAACCGATTTGACCTATTTTCACCGTAGGTGTTCCTAGTTTAAATATAAGATGTTTTGCCAATTTTGAAGAGAATCTGTTGTAATATGTGGTATCTTGAGTGAAAAGAGTCAAATCGGGAGTTAAATTCGTGGGAGCTATATCTAAATCTATATCTAAATTCTATTTTGACCCCAAAAAGTACGAATTTCCAAAAATCAGTTTATTTTCCGTGTCTACACAGTCAGGGGAATGTATACTCCGAATTTCATGACTCTAGCTGCGGCCATTTGATTGGTACTATTTTTATCCCCTATTTTCATTTTAACCCCAAAATGTACGAATAGGGTGGCCCAGAAAGACCGAAGTGGTGTGAATTGTTTTGTTTATAACTTTTTATTTAAGAGATATTTTTTTAATTTTTTTTTTTAAATACATTAAATTTATGGGGAATATTTTTGGATTAGTTATTAAAAATGATATCCCGCAAGTGGTGGCCATATTCTGCTTCGCACAAATGTGCTCTTTCCAACAAATTTTTCATGACCTTTCGCAAAACTTCCGGTGGTATGTTGTTAATTTCTTCTCGAATATTGGTTTTGAACTCCTCAATAGTCCTAGGCTTATTAACATAAACTTTTCCTTTTAAATAGCCCCAAAGAAAACAGTCTGGAGCGGTTAAATCCCCGCACATTAAATTGACGACGGTATGCACGCTGAGTCAACACAATGGACCGTTGATTTGAAAAGTAAATTTCAACAATATGGGCACGTTGTTCAATTGTGTATTGCTCCATTATAAATTATCCAAGTCTTCTTTAGAAAATACTGAAAAGAAAAGAAAAAAAAAATTATAATAAAAAAGTTATAAGGAATTCACACCACTTCGGTCTGTCTGGGCCACCCTGTACGACTATAAGACACATTTATGGATAATTTGAACGTTCTAGCTCCTTTCGTTTAGATGCTAGCGTGCTTTCGACATACGGAAAGACGGACTGACGGACGGATGGACATGGCTAGATCGTCTTAGAATTTAATGACGATAAAGAATATATATACTTTATAGGGTCTGAGGTCGATATTTCAAGGTGTTACAAACGGAATGACAAAGTTAGTATACCCCCATCCTGGAGGTGGAGGGTATAAAAATGATAATTAATAAGCCAAAACGTGTTTATACCCTACACCACTTCGTGGTCTAGGGTATTATAAGTTAGTTTCGCGCCAAATGTTTGTAACACCAAGAAATAATCGAGCTAGACCCACCTTTAAGTATACCGATCGGCTTAGAATCACCAGCTGAGTCGATTCAACGATGTCTGTCTGTCCGTCCGTCCGTCCGTCTGCTGTCCAACTAAGCTTGTTCGCACTCTACAGGTCGCAATTGTTGTCCGATTGTCATGAAACTTGGCAGAAGTTATTTTTTCTGGCCAAGGACCATCGGTATTGAATTTGGAGGAAATCGGTTCAGATTTAGATATAGCCCCCATACAAATGTCGCTCCCGATTTGACATTTTCCGCTCTAGAAACGACAGATTGTACCCGATTTTCTTTAAATTTGGCAGAACATCTTATAATCCAACTAGAAACACGTATACAAAAATTGGGTAAGATCGGTTCAGATTCAGATATAGCCCCCATACAAATGTCGCTCCCGATTTGACATTTTCCGCTCTAGAAACGACAGATTGTACCCGATTTTCTTTAAATTTGGCAGAACATCTTATAATCCAACTAGAAACACGTATACAAAAATTGGGTAAGATCGGTTCAGATTCAGATATAGCCCCCATACAAATGTCGCTCCCGATTTGACATTTTCCGCTCTAGAAACGACAGATTGTACCCGATTTTCTTTAAATTTGGCAGAACATCTTATAATCCAACTAGAAACACGTATACAAAAATTGGGTAAGATCGGTTCAGATTCAGATATAGCCCCCATACAAATGTCGCTCCCGATTTGACATTTTCCGCTCTAGAAACGTCATATTTTACCCGATTTTCTTTAAATTTTGCAGAACATCTTATAATCGAACTAGAAACACGTATGCAAAAATTGGGTAAAATCGGTTCAGATTTAGATATAGCCCCCATACAAATGTCGCTCCCGATTTGACATTTTCCGCTCTAGAAAAGACATATTGTACCCGATTTTCTTTAAATTTTGCAGAACATCTTATAATTCAACTAGAAACACGTATACAAAAATTGGGAAAGATCAGTTCAGATTTAGATATAGCCCTCATACAAATGTTGCTCCCGATTTGACATTTTCCGCTCTAGAAACGTCATATTGTACCCGTGTTTCTTTAAATTTTGCAGAACATCTTATAATCGAACTAGAAACACGTATGCAAAAATTGGGTAAAATCGGTTCAGATTTAGATATAGCCCCCATACAAATGTCGCTCCCGATTTGACATTTTCCGCTCTAGAAAAGACATATTGTACCCGATTTTCTTTAAATTTTGCAGAACATCTTATAATCCAACTAGAAACACGTATACAAAAATTGGGAAAGATCAGTTCAGATTTAGATATAGCCCTCATACAAATGTTGCTCCCGATTTGACATTTTCCGCTCTAGAAACGTCATATTGTACCCGTGTTTCTTTAAATTTTGCAGAACATCTTATAATCGAACTAGAAACACGTATGCAAAAATTGGGTAAAATCGGTTCAGATTTAGATATAGCCCCCATACAAATGTCGCTCCCGATTTGACATTTTCCGCTCTAGAAAAGACATATTGTACCCGATTTTCTTTAAATTTTGCAGAACATCTTATAATCGAACTAGAAACACGTATGCCAAAATAGGGTAAAATCGGTTCAGATTTAGATATAGCCCCCATACAAATGTCGCTCCCGATTTGACATTTTCCGTTCTAGAAACGACATATTGTACCCGATTTTCTTTAAATTTTGCAGAACATCTTATAATCCAACTAGAAATACGTATGCAAAAATTGGGTAAAATCGGTTCAGATTTAGATATAGCCCCAATACAAATGTCGCTCCCGATTTGACATTTTCCGCTCTAGAAAAGACATATTGTACCCGATTTTCTTTAAATTTGTCAGAACATCTTATAATCCAACTAGAAACACGTATGCAAAAATTGGGTAAAATCGGTTCAGATTTAGATATAGCCCCAATACAAATGTCGCTCCCGATTTGACATTTTCCGTTCTAGAAACGACATATTGTACCCGATTTTCTTTAAATTTTGCAGAACATCTTATAATCCAACTAGAAATACGTATGCAAAAATTGGGTAAAATCGGTTCAGATTTAGATATAGCCCCAATACAAATGTCGCTCCCGATTTGACATTTTCCGCTCTTGAAACGACATATTGTACCCGATTTTCTTTAAATTTGTCAGAACATCTTATAATCCAACTAGAAACACGTATGCAAAAATTGGGTAAAATCGGTTCAGATTTAGATATAGCCCCCATACAAATGTCGCTCCCGATTTGACATTTTCCGCTCTAGAAAAGACATATTGTACCCGATTTTCTTTAAATTTTGCAGAACATCTTATAATCCAACTAGAAACACGTATACAAAAATTGGGTAAGATCGGTTCAGATTTAGATATAGCCCCCATACAAATGTCGCTCCCGATTTGACATTTTCCGCTCTAGAAACGTCATATTGTACCCGATTTTCTTTAAATTTTGCAGAACATCTTATAATCGAACTAGAAATGCGTATGCAAAAATTGGGTAAAATCGGTTCAGATTTAGATATAGCCCCCATACAAATGTCGCTCCCGATTTGACATTTTCCGCTCTAGAAAAGACATATTGTACCCGATTTTCTTTAAATTTTGCAGAACATCTTATAATCCAACTAGAAACACGTATACAAAAATTGGGAAAGATCAGTTCAGATTTAGATATAGCCCTCATACAAATGTTGCTCCCGAATGTTTAACCGATTTTGGCCAAACTTTACATATTATATTTCACCAAGAAACAGACATTGTGAAAGCGGGTCAAATCTTCCAGGTTTCAATATACCCCCATACAAATGTCCTTTCCGATTTAACATTTTTTGTCAAACACATACATTTACAGGATGCAAAAATCCTTCCCGATTTCAATTTTTTACCGAATTGAATTGCAATGAGAATTGTTTGGGTGATGCCCATATGTCCATACTTTGGTATGACTTTTGTAACCTATTGTATAATTTGTATTTGTCTGTCAGACAATTGGATCAATTACCATATTATTTACCATATTCGTTAAATTTGACTAAAAATGAATTTATAGCATATAAATTATATGAATATAATTTAAATAATTTGTATGAACTACATAAAATTGCTCCCATGAAATACCTGGGTTTAGTAACACTACTCAACAAAATGAAAAAAATTTCATGTACTCCGGATGAGCTCGAAAAACGCAATAAATTTTTTTTTTTTCGTTTGGTTTTTTTTTTATTTTATTTTTTTAATTTTAAAAATTTTTTTGGTTAATTTGTTTCGTCCGGCATAACTCGGGAACCACTAGCCCGATTTAATTGAATTAAATTTTAAAAAATTTAAAATTACAATTCCCTTAATCTGTTCATATATTGTTTTCCTATACAAGCAACAGTTTCCAAGTTAAAAATGAATATATAAAGGAAAAAACTTATTTTTTGCCTAAAGATTTAATTTTTTTTTTTAAATCCATAAAAAATCCAAAATGAAAAAAAATGTCAAATCTTATTACTTTTACGTAAAGTCACATAACCTATGAGCAAAATGAGACAAAGATCATGAAAATCGATGCACGCGTTTCGCTTTTATTCGCAATTGAGTAAAGGTATGAATTTCAAAAATTTGCTCGACATATGCACAACTTTGTCTATGGTAAGGTTTTTTCTTTTTTTTGATTCTCAGAATTAACAAAACGGAATAAACAAAGGGTTATTTAATTTTTATGATTGCGTAAGCAAAGTAATAAACGCTAATAAATGTGCGTGAACAATTAAAAGGAAAAAAGGAAAGGGGACTTTTTTAATTATTTGGGTTTTCCGTTGGCTACCTGTATGATTTTTTTACAGAAATGCAACCCACATTTAAGGGTAGTCATTATTCGGAAAATTTAAGACTCACACATGGTGAAACAGGTATGTAGCCACCGTAAAAAAATATACACCCATTTATAAGTACCTGTCAGTAAAATACTAAACAATACACAGTATAAATAGGTCTTCATTGATCGATTTTACTCATTCAACAAGTGTCGACGAACGCGATAGTTAAAATGAGCAAACGTTCGCGAGGATTTGAATGCAATACCAATCCAAGTAATTTTTGTTACATGTGCGGAGAATACGTTTCTGAAAAAAACAAGCGTTGTTTTTCACCTAAATTGAGAGATTCATTTGAAGAGAGCTTCAATTTAAAGGTCTCAAACATAGATGAGCGGTGGACACCAAGTGCTCTATGTCCAAGGTGCTACGTACAGCTAGCTGACTCAAGGTAAGTGTAGATTACGAAATTCAAGAACATATATAACTTATTATTGAAATTCTTTCAGACGACAGCCGAGAATCATCATGCCAATGCTTTGGAGAGCTCCGCTTTGCCATGTAACAGATTGCTACTTCTGTCTTAGCAAAAAACAGGCGTGGGAAAAAATATACGATGGACTTACGCTGCTGTTTCAACAGTGAATTTTCCAGTGCCATTTTGCGAAGAACCAGTGGACCCGCAACCGTCCGTTTCAAGATGGGCATCTAATAATGAGGCGATACATCCAACATCAGATCCGGAGACAGTAGAAACCACATCAGAATGCGAGTCAACATATACATTGCATGGAGGTCAACGCTTATGTTCCCAAGCAGAACTGAACGATTGGGTTAGAGAATTGAAACTCTCCAAGGAAGATGCAGAGTTGCATGCATCGCGCATGCAACAGTTCGGTTTCTTGGCTCCTGGTGTGGTGACAACAATCTACAGGAAGCGTCATGAACCATACGCAAGGTACTACACAAAAAAAGACAACATCTGTTTTTGTAAGGACATTCCCGGATTATTTGGTGAACTCGGGTACTCTTACGATCCAGGAGAGTGGCGTCTTTCATCGACAGCAACAAGCAGAGCCTTAAAGCAATTTTACTGCACAACGGCAACGAGAAACCTTCGATTCCAATTGCTCATGCCGTTGACACCAAGGAAACATACGAAGTCATGGACAATCTACTAAAGTGCCTTAACTATGAGAGGCACGATTGGAAAGTTTGTGCCGACCTTAAGGTTATCGGTATCCTTTGTGGATTACAAGGTGGATTCACAAAGTACTGTTGTTTTCTCTGCCTTTGGGACAGCCGCGATCGTCAACATCATTACACCAGGAGGAGTTGGACAGAAAGAGTTAACTTCATCCCCGGCAGCGACAACGTGAAATATACACCACTCATAAAAAAGGAAAATGTTTTTCTCCCACCTCTTCACATAAAGCTCGGACTCATAAAAAACTTCGTGAAAGCTATCAACAAAGATGGCGAAGCGTTCGCCTATTTAAAAACCATTTTTCCTCACCTTTCATCGGCAAAGATTAAGGAAGGCGTTTTCGACGGTCCGCAAATTAAAAAGTTGTTGCAAGACCAACAGTTTGAGCACATTTTATCACCAAATGAAGCTGCAGCTTGGAACTCATTTCGGCAAATTGTTTCCGGATTTCTTGGAAACAACAAAAGCTCAAATTACAGAGAGATCGTCGAACAACTACTCCAAAATTATAAAAAAAATTAGAGCAAATATGTCGCTTAAGATACATTTTCTACACTCGCACTTGGACTTCTTTCCGGACAACCTGGGCGATGTGAGTGACGAGCATGGCGCACATGTAACAAAAATTACTTGGATTGGTATTGCATTCAAATCCTCGCGAACGTTTGCTCATTTTAACTATCGCGTTCGTCGACACTTGTTGAATGAGTAAAATCGATCAATGAAGACCTATTTATACTGTGTATTGTTTAGTATTTTACTGACAGGTACTTATAAATGGGTGTATATTTTTTTACGGTGGCTACATACCTGTTTCACCATGTGTGAGTCTTAAATTTTCCGAATAATGACCACCCTTAAATGTGGGTTGCATTTCTGTAAAAAAATCATACAGGTAGCCAACGGAAAACCCAAATAATTAAAAAAGTCCCCTTTCCTTTTTTCCTTTTAATTGTTCACGCACATTTATTAGCGTTTATTACTTTGCTTACGCAATCATAAAAATTAAATAACCCTTTGTTTATTCCGTTTTGTTAATTCTGAGAATCAAAAAAAAAAGAAAAAACCTTACCATAGACAAAGTTGTGCATATGTCGAGCAAATTTTTGAAATTCATACCTTTACTCAATTGCGAATAAAAGCGAAACGCGTGCATCGATTTTTATGATCTTTGTCTCATTTTGCTCATAGGTTATGTGACTTTACGTAAAAGTAATAAGATTTGACATTTTTTTTCATTTTGGATTTTTTATGGATTTAAAAAAAAAAAAAATTTAAATCTTTAGGCAAAAAATAAGTTTTTCCCTTTATATATTCATTTTTAACTTGGAAACTGTTGCTTGTATAGGAAAACAATATATGAACAGATTAAGGGAATTGTAATTTTAAATTTTTTAAAATTTAATTCAATTAAATCGGGCTAGTGGTTCCCGAGTTATGCCGGACGAAACAAATTAACCAAAAAAAAATTTTTAAAATTTAAAAAAAAAATAAAAAAAAACCAAACGAAAAAAAATTTTTTTGTTGCGTTTTTCGAGCTCATGTCAAGGTTATCTACACAGAAAAAATTATCGCATCCCGAGTACATTTTGACTGTTGACTAGTGTAATCAAAGCGAGGTACATACGCAGGGAGTGGTGTAGGGTATTATATAGTCGGCCCCGCCCGACTTTAGCCTTTCCTTACTTGTTTTTGTTTGGTGTGGATTTTGGGCTGTCTGTAAAATTAGATTGATCGGATGAGGTACTGCCGAGCCTGTGGTGGTAGTCTCATAAATGATATTGTGTTCCATTATTAAATGACAAAGTTCAACTTTTCCCATAAAACCAGAAATTTGAAAAAATAATCAGTACTTTTATATAGCCGATTTTAATTTAAAATTTTAAATGTAAATACGGATTCCACACACGACGGAATATCTGTCATGAAGAAATGCCGAACCAATTTTCACTGATAAGCCGAGTAATTTGGAAATGCTGATTTCCAAATTTTCTGAGATACTTCAAATTTTCAGTACTAGAATACTCTGAACACACGTAATGAAGCCCTTTAACGATTATTTTTCTATAAGTATACATCCTTCTCGATGATAAACCGCATGTAGTAGAAGTATTTTTCCGACAGGCCACCAATAAATTTAAAGTTCTTCAGGAATTGCACCAAGGTATGAACAAATAAAAAACTCACTTCCATCGTCATAAGGCCATTGCACGCGCTGAACGTTGTTGTGTCATGATGGTGTTTAAAAAAATACTGGTACAAAGATAACAGCGTCGGTGTTGCATGTCTCTATACACATACACTCGTATATATTTTCCTGCATGAATGACCTTTGCCAATACAAAAATACAAGCCGACATTCTCGACCATTTGTGTGTTCAACGAATGTTTTCGCTGCGGAAATCTCGATACACGAAACATATGGACATTTCCAATTTATTTTATCTCTTTGTTGTTGATGTGTGTCAGTTTTCATTTCAATTTCAATGACCATTGACCTAATGGTGGTGTTGTTCATGTTGCTGGTGTTGCGAATTTTCATTAAATTTTCTTTTCAGTTCAATATAGAGGTTTATTAAAGTGGCTCGATTAGTACAGGAAATTTTTATTCTAAATATTTTGTTCTTTCCATATAAAAATAGCTGAAACGAGATTTAAATTTAGCTAATTGAATTAATTAATTTTTTTAGTAGTTTTCTATATAGTCGACCCTATTTAAAACATCTCTACATTTCGCATTTTTTGTCCGAGAGCGATAAAATTTTGTATTGGACCCGGATGAATGAAATAAACCGGAAAATGTGTATATGATGTATGGCAGTTGAACATCATCAAATATTCCTAGTTTTACGTGTAGTATGACCCGCTCTAATGAATATTCATACCTACATTCGTACGAATATTCTATTTAAATATTATGTTTACATGACAGAATCGTTAATATCTGAAACAACTTAAGTCATTTTTTTCTTAATTCAACCACGAGACACGATATTTTCACATAGTTTCTTGGTGCAATTGCAATACAAGACAAAATCCTAGACTCTGTATTTATCCACTCTTTATGAATTCTCTTAGGTGACTTATGCTGTTTCTGCTATCACCGGTGCAATTATTTTATTGTTAAAAATTGTTTACATGCACTTGCTTGTGAATAAACTGGAAAATATTATATAAATATTTCTTTTATTTTTGCTATATTTATATTCAAAATCACTGTTGTTAACCGACAGACAGACAGTCAGTAGCAGATTGCGACCGTCATTCACCGGTTGCGGTGTGACCTTTAAAATAACGCGAACGAAAAGTTTCGACATGAGCGAATTTGTAATCAAAAATCTCAGATTTAGCCGCAGTTGTTTGTTGGTGGTAAATTTATTGGGTCATTGCATTGGGGGAAAATAAAGGTGAAAATGTGCTCTTTTTATTGGTACTAAAATTTAAATGCTGGCATTTAATTTTATTTAAAAAATAGTACGTTTATTGAAAGTGGAAAGTATGATGGAAAATATATGGCGAAAAATAAGATGTCGTGCGAAAATGAAGCTCACATAATAGTGAAACAAAGAGGGTGAGGCAATTGTAGGAAAATCAATATCAAATGCGGATAAATTCAAATGTTGGAAACCCTTTATAATATATTCCGATATCTCATATAGGACATATGTTCCAAATGTCAGCGTCATTTTCATTTTTAACCAAACCAAATAGTCTAATCGGGAGGGAAATTTGTATGTTTTACTTAGAATAAGTTCAATTTACTCAGAAAAATTTCACTCAATAATTCAAATAGCCAATAATAAAAACTGACAACATGCAATAATTCTCAAATGTTTCATAATACTTCTGCCATAAACAGTTATTGCGTCATGATTACAGCGAAAGTTGGGTGATTATTTAGAATAATATTTAAAGTATCTACAAAGAAAGTTTTGGTAAACGCATTTCTTCTTAGACTACTATTCAAGTTTTTATAAGTTCATTGATGCTTGAACACACATTAACTTAATTTAAAGGAATGAACACATTTTTAAACTCAAATTTTCTAAATAGATTATTTTCCAATCTTCACTATTTTCTTTTCCAAAAAATATTTACTTCCGAACAAGTATGAATTTACTCAATTGTAAAAATTTGTACAAGGTGCAAAGAAATTTTTTTATGTAACTGACTTTGAATAAGGAAACTGAAATTCATTCTTAGTGAATATTCATTTTCTTAAGGTAATTGTGAACGCCTTTGGTATTGCAAGATATATGTTTATACACTCCACGAGAGTATTATGTCTTTGTGCATTTGTTTGTAACACCCAAAAGGAAGCGAGATAGACCTATTGTTAAGTATACCGATCGACTTAGAATCACTTTCTGAGTCGATTTAGCAATGTCCGTCTGTCCGTCTGTCTGTCCGTCTGTCTGTCTGTCTGTCCATCTATTGTTGTAATCAAATTACAGGTCGCAATTATAGTCCGATCTTAACAAAAATTGGCACACGTAAGTTTTGTGGATCAAGGACGAACGCTATTTAATTTGAGGCAAATCGGTTCAGATTTGGATATAGCCCCCATACAAATGTCGCTCCCGATTTGACATTTTCCGCTCTAGAAACCACATATTGTACCCAATTTTCTTTAAATTTAGCACAACATCTTATAACCCAACTAGAAACACCTATGCAAAAATTGGATACGATCTGTTCAGATTTAGATATAGCCCCATACAAATGTCGCTCCTGAATTGACATTTTCTGCTCTAGACGCGACATATTGTACCCGATTTTCTTTAAATTTGACACAATATCTTACAATCCAACTAGAAACACCTATGCCGAAATTCGGTAAGATCGGTTCAGATTTAGATATAGCCCCCATACAATTGTCGCTCCCGATTTGACATTTTCCGCTCTACAAACCACATATTGTACCTAATTTTCTTTAAATTTGGCACAACATCTTATAACCCAACTAGAAACACCTACGCAAAAATTGGATAAGATCGGTTCAGATTTAGATATAGCCCCCATACAAATGTCGCTCTAGAAACGACATATTGTACTCGATTTTCTTTAAATTTGACACAACATCTTACAATCCAACTAGAAACACCTATGCCGAAATTCGGTAAGATCGGTTCAGATTTAGATATAGCTCCCATACAAATGTGGCTCCCGATTTGACCTTTGCCGCTTTAGAAACCACTACTCGATTTTCTTTAAATTTGGCACATCAGCTTATAATCCAAGTCAAAAACCTTTGGTGTAAGTGGCTAAGATCGGTTCGGATTTAGATATATATAGATAGATATAGATAAAAAATACAAATGTTGCTCCCAAATGTTTAACCTAATTCGTTCCAGATTTCAATATACCCCCATACAAATGTCCTTTCCGATTTAACATTTTTTGTAAAACACATACATACAGGATACAAAAATCCTTCCCATTTTCACCGATTAAATTGAATTCGGATTGAAAGTGGAGTGTATCATAGAGTCGGCCCCGCCCGACTTTAGCCTTTCCTTACTTGTTTAATCATGTAACGTTGAAATTATTTACACAACCAGTCCTATAAAAGATATTATGTTTTTATACCCTCTACGAGTGTATTATGTCTTTGTGCATTTGTTTGTAACACCCAAAAGGAAACGAGATAGACCCACTGTTAATTATACCGATCGACTTAGAATCACTTTTTGAGTCGATTTAGCAATGTCCGTCTGTTCATCTATTCTTGTAATCACGATACAGGTCGCAATTGTTGCCAGAACCAGACGAAACTTTGCACAACGAAGTTTTTCGGGATAAGGACGAACGCTATTTAATTTGAAGAAAATCGGTTCAGATTTAGATATAGCCCCCATACGAATTTCACACCCGATTTAACCCTTTTCACTCTAGATACCACATATTTTAACAGATTTTCTTCAAAATTCGCAAAACACCTTATATTTCCACTGAAAATACCTGTGGTAAAAATGTGTTAGATCGGTTCAGATTTATATATAGCTTCCATACAAATTTCGCTCCCAATTTGAATTTTTCGGCTCTAGAATCCACATATTTCAACAGATTTTCTTCGAAATTGGCAAAACACCTTATATTTCAACTGGAAACACCTGTGGTAAAAATGTGTTAGATCGGTTCAGATTTATATATAGCTCCCATACAAATTTCGCTCCCAATTTGAATTTTTCCGCTCCAGAATCCACATATTTTAACAGATTTTCATCAAAATTGGCAAAACATCATATATTTAAACTAGGTACACCTATGGTGAAAATGGGTCACATCGGTTCAGATTTACATATAGCTCTCATACAAATTTCGTTCCCCCAGAAACCGCGTATTTTCAGAGAATTTCTTAAAATTGAGCATAACACATTATACTTCATCTAGAAGAACGTGAAAGTTAGTCATTCCATGTTTGGATAGAGCCCCGATACAAATATTATTCTCGAGTTGACAAATTGGACCAACTCATATTATCCTGTGATTAGGAAACATACAAAAAATTTTCCCATTTTCACTTTTTAACTGAATTGTATTCCGATAGAAAGTGGAGTGTATCATATAGTCGGCCATTCCCGACTTTAACCTTCCTTACTTGTTTTTCCCTTGGGAAACTAGTTATTAAATGAGAACTAGTACAGCCCCACCCAATGGCGGATACTAAAAGAGTTGAGTTGCTCCCCTAGCAGAAAATATTTCAAAATACATGAAAAAGACAATTTTAAGAAGTTATTTAAGTCCTTGTATTGATTTCTTTCCGCTTTGGCACTTTTAGTCGCTTCTGCAGAACACATTTCTGCACCACTGTAAACCTTAAGCTTCTTACGTTTGCAGTCTATTGTGATTTCAACAGATATATTTAAAATTTTAAATTTGAACTACCGATTACTTTGACTTTGAAAGGTAGAATAACATTCACTTTTATTTTCAGGTTTATTTTTTGGTGCTATTACAACTGTTTACGCATTAGTGTCTATTTCATCTCAATGTTCTCTCACTGTGCGGGGAAGAAAATTAAAACGTATAGGGAATTCCTAGATAAACATTAAGATTACGATCACTAATTACCAACTAAGGACCAATTGCTGTGTATGATGCATGGATGGATGGTTCCTACAATTTGATTATGATCTTCATGGCCTTTGATTCCAATGAAGTTCGTTTAGATATTAAATACACAAAAGTTTCCCCACTGGGAACACATGCAAACCACAAGCAGCACAGCATTTTCTTCTCATATAACGCTCCTGCCAAGTGCGAGAATCTATGTACCCACTGTGTCATGCAGCGCGAGCGTCAAAGCAAACAAGCCTCGCACATGCAGCGTGGAAATAACAAGCTCATAAAGGAATCAGATTATGTCGGTTTGTTGAAAATTAAAAATCTCAAACTGTGTTATAATTAATGTCCAACATTTATCACCCAGAACTAAATTCATTGAAAATGGAAACTATAAAATATTGAAATGATTTCAACAAAAATAAATGGTTACCCTCCAACCCTCCTCAAGCAACTCAAAAGGACTGAATGGATGGATGGATGGCTGGGTCATTAGGACAACTTTCGATTCGTGATATGCCACACACACACACCATTTAACCATAACAAAACCATTAAATTCATATGAAATCAAATGAAATGAAATGATTTTATACAAAATTCGTTTATCACCGACAACAACAGCATCATCACCAGCAGGATGATGATGGCAACAACTATGTCCTCGAAGTCGTTGCCATAGTACCTAAACATGGTGTTTAGTTATTCCACACATCCATTCATTTGATCATTTGGTTGATTTTTAGGGATATATTTATTTTACAATTTTGGTGACTTTATTACTATGCGAGAATGACATATCAAAGATCAGCATCAACATCAGCATCCTAGGACATCGTTATTGAGAGAGAAAAAACCCTGCGTTACGTGACCTTTTTGCGGTTGCATGTGTGGTGGCAATGGTATCGGTTCGTCCCTGAGATAGCCTTGTCGCTCACGTCCTTTGGCGCTGTGGTTCATAAATGTTTGCAAATTGTCAATGCAGCGTTATTATTATCAAACTGCCATTTGGATTTTTGTCGGTTGGATTTTATTTAATCTTTTTTCCGTCTCTTCGATCTATGACAACTATGTAGTTGGAGAAAACATGGAACATGATTACTTTAATGGGGGGAGGGCAATAAGAAGGAGTTAAGCTCTTCTTTCCCTCGTCACCTTTGTTGAAAGCATTCAATTTAATTTGATTGTTAAATAAGTCGAATATGCGGATAATGTTTTATTAAATTGCTTTTAGAGACGTAGCAAACCTGAGTACTCGGCTTTTTTACTTATCTCGAATCAATTACAAGAAAAGAATTTCTCGAAGTACCAACTAGCTTCTGTTCGGATACCTACTAGCTTCTCATGTATATTTTGGCTAAACCTTGATTATGTTAATAAAACGCGAAACAAAAAGGAATTTTTTGAAATTTGTACTTTTAGACGGAAAATGGGGCATATGGGGAATCCCCATTGGGGATAATACAGTCGAATGTACCCTGTGGTGGAGGGTTTATAAGATTCGACCCGGCCGAACTTAATGCCTTTTTATACACTCCACGAGAATGTTATGTCTTTGTGCATTTGTTTATAACACCCAAAAGGAAGGGTGATAGACCCATTGTTAATCGATCGGCTTAGAATCACTTCCTGAGTCTATTTATTGTCTATTGTTGTAATCACGATACAGGTCGCAATTGTAGCCAGAACTAAACAAAACTTTGCACAACGAAGGTTTTCGGGCCAAGGACGAACGCTATTTAATTTGAAGAAAATCGGTTCAGATTTAGATATAGACCCCATACGAATTTCACTCCCGATTTGAACCTTTTCACTTTAGATATCACATATTAGAACAGATCTTCTTCAGATTTGGCAAAACATCTTATATTTCAACTGGAAACACCTGTGGTAAAAATGTGTTAGATCGGTTTAGATTTATATATAGCTCCCATACAAATTCCGTTCCCAATTTGAATTTTTCCGCTCTAAAATCCACATATTTTAACAGATTTTCTTCAAAATTCGCAAAAATCTTATATTTAAAATAGGAACACCTATGGTGAAAATAAGTCAGATCGGTTCAGATTTACATATAACTCTCATACAAATTTCGTTTCCCCAGAAACCGCGTATTTTCAGAGAATTTCTTAAAATTAAGCATAACACGTTATACTTCAACTAGAAGATCTTCACTGGTCACTTCATTCCATGTTTCGAAATACCCCGAAACAAATATTATTCTCAATTTGACAAATTGGACCAGGTCATATTAACCTGTAATTAGGAAACATACTAAAATTTTTCCTGTTTTCACTTTTTTACTGAATTGAATTGTATTCCGATAGAAAGTGGAGTGTATCATATAGTCGGCTCCGCCCGACTTTGCCTTTCCTTACTTGTTATTTGTTTCTGTTGTTATTTGTAGTACCCTGATGATGTTATTATTATACCCTCCACCTAAGGATGGGGTATATTCACTTATTCATTCCGTGTGTAACACCTTAAAATATTCATCGGAGACTCCATAAAGTATATATATTCTAGGTCGTGGTAAAATTCTAAGACGATCTTGCCATGCCCCTCTGTCTGTTGAAAACACGCTAGCCGACGAACGAAATGAGCTAAGGTTCAAATTTTCTCTAAATATGTCTGAAGGTTGCTTGTCGGTTGGGATTGAAAGAGAGCGAAATCGGTCCAGAGGGAAAATTTTTTCCCTAACAAGGACTGAAATTACCCCTAATATTTAGACTATTTAAGCAATGCACTTGAAATTTGCACCTCGTAGCGCAAAAGCACCAAATAGTAAATACAAGTTTTAGCGGGCGAAATGGGATAAAAATGGTACCAATGATACGACTACAGCTACAATGAATGAATATTCCTCTAATTGCGTAGATACGTAAAGTAGAGCGATTTTCAAAATTCGTACTTTAAAGGAAATTGGGGACAAAAATGGTACCGCCCAAACGGCTGCAGCTATAATAAAGAAATTCGGTGTGTACATTTCTCTGACTTCGTAGACTCGAAAAATAATGAGATCTTTCGATATTCGTACCATCAGGATATAAATGGGATTAAATTTGGGAACAATAAAGCGACTGTAGAACTTTTCCTATCCGAATGGCACAGTCATTTAGACTGTAGCTGAAATCAACAAATTGCAAATTGGGAAAACTGGAGTTGAGGGAAATTGTTTCTACCTAATAATATTTAAGACATATTTTTGTAAATTGCTGTCTAATATTCACTTTTAGATTACACTTGAAGTTTTATATTTATATATAGTAGAGGACTATTAAAATTATAATAATAAAGCACCACAATTTTCCTAATATGGTAGGGTGCTTCTATGTACTGTAGACATCGTCTAATCTGCTGATAATACTGTTGAATGTACTCCGTGGTGGAGGGTTTATAAAATTCGGCCCGGCCGAACTTAATGCCTTTTTACTTGTTTATTATTGTTTTTAAAATAATAATAATACAAACAGATCCTTATAATATTTTCTAAATCCCATAACTTTTGACATAGTTGAGATATTTTGACGAGTGAAGTTGCGTTGGAAAATTATTTTTTATAGATTTATAGAAATTAATTTAATTCACAAACTAACCTTTTAACAATAAAAATCTACTGGGAATACTGAGGAATTATGCATGCAATGTATAATTAAGCAACAGTCGGCTAAACCTTTTATATACCCTCACTCACAGAGAAGTTATAAGAACTTGTATTTTACTTAGGGCCGGATCCATGGCACATTGACCCAACTTCCACATTTATAAAGCAATTGTAAAAACATGATCAAATATCTAGCTATAGTGAATTCCAGGCACAGTATAAGAATTATAGGGGATTTAATTTTCCCCAGAATAGGGACAATTGTGTGGAAGATATTAGAAGGGGTATGAAAAAAGCATAAATATTTTACTGATTTAAAGTGATTAAAAACACATTTTCAAATATCCAATTGCAAATATAGGGCGGGCCATTTAAAACTTTGAATTAGAATCGGATATAAAAAGAGTACTGATTATTTTTTTAAATTTCTAGTTTTATTGGAAAGGTTAAACTTTGTCAATAAATAATGGAACTCAATATCACTCATATGACTACCACGACTGGCTCGGCAGTACCTCAGCCGATCAACCCAATTTTTCACTACAGCCCAATATCCACTCCAAACAGTGGCTCGTTGTAGATTCAATTGGCTTCTCAATAGTCACGTGTGGGTTCTCTGAACCCCATTAGCGGCAATTTTGCTTATTGACATAGTCACCGAGATGCGTTAAAGACTCACTACTTGGAAGTAAGTCTTTAATATTACCCAATTTTGTTGGAGCATATAGCGTCCCATTTTGAAAATGTCAAAAATAAAACAGGTAAAAACGGCGTTAAGTTCGGCCGGGCCGAACTTTATATACCCTCTACCATGGATTGCATTCTACTGAGGCTGCCGATTTTCGTAGAAGTGCAGTAATATTACAAGAAAATATAATTGTTTAATATAGCCAAACCAAAAGAAATACAAATATTGATAAAATAATTTTATAAATAAATATAATATTTTTATTATTTCAAACAACGCTTATAAGGCAAGGCAACCAATACGTTTACATATCGAAATAATAGTCAATTCAAAATATATATATATAAAACTTAAATACCATAAATATTGGTAGATAGTGGGTGCTACAGTTGGTTTTATTTCCATTCTATTTTAATTCCAAAGTTACAAATTCTGAAAATACATTATCTCATAGTGCAAAATAACCTAACTTCATGACTCAACCAATTTTTGCAGTAAAAAGTATAGAAGTACTCAATTGGAAAAATGAGTACGCGGTCATTTGGTTGGTACCATTTTTATCCCCTTTTTCCTATTTTACCCCCTTGAGAGTACGACTTTCTAAAATCTCTTTATTTTACGTGTCTAAACAATTAGAAGGATGTACACACCGCATTTCATCTTTCTAGCTGTAGTCGTTTAGTTGGTACTATATTTATCCCTCTGTACCCGTTGTTTCCCTTGAAAGTACAAATTTGAAAAAAATCTTTTATTTTTCGTGTCTACGCAGTCAGAGGAATGACTATAGCTGCGGTCAATTGGTTGGTACTATTTTTACCCCTTTCTTCCTTTTTAACCCCAAAAAGTACGAATTTCGAAAAATCCGTTTATTTTACGTGTCTACGAAATCAGAGGAATGTATACACCGAATTTCATTATTCTAGATGCAGCCGTTTGGTTGGTACCATTTGTGTCCCTCTATTCCCATTTTACCCCTTAAAAGTACGAATTTGGAAAAAATACTTTTATATTATGTATCTACTCAATTAGAGGAATGTACACACCGAGTTTCATGTTTCTACCTGCTGTCGTTTCATATGTACCGTTTTTATCCCTTTTTGCCCCATTTCACGCCCTACTACGCACGCAAAAAAATAAAAATAGAGGGAATGCACATACCCAATATCAAGTAAGTACAAGCAGACATATTACAAAAACATGCCTAAATACTTTAAAATATTAGGGGTTATTATGGGTATTTTTAGTCCTTGTGAGGGAAACATTTTTCCCTTTGGTCCGATTTCGGCTACTTTCAATCCCAACCGATCTGCAACCATAAGACACATTTACGGAAAATGTCAACCTTCTAGATCGTTCGGCCGCTATCGTGCTTTCAACAGACAGATGGACAGACAGACGGACATGGTCCGTCTTAGAAGGATCGCAAGTCAATATTTCAAGGTGTTACAAACGGAATGACAAAGTTAGTATACCCCCGTCCTGGTGGTGGAGGGTTTAAAACGTCAAAGTAATCGGAAGTTCAAATTTAAAATGGCCCACCCTATAGCATAGAACGTCGTGAAACGGAATTGGTACAAACAAACTTATTGTCTTAAGTCACTTTTCCAAAATACTATAAACGATCAATAATTCAATATTTTTTCCAAGCAACGAGTGACCTTGGGTAGAGACACTAAAACTGGAAAGGATATATGATTCGATCATGCGCACAGTGGTCGAAATGGGCCATCTAGCGGAATTTAATTAATATCTTGAAGAATAATGGAGCTAGATGCCTCAAATGTGGCATGAATACTTACTATTGTAGAAGCTTTAATAGGACTGAAAATGGACCATATAGGTCAAGGTTTTGATATAGCCCCCCTTCCCGATTTCAAGTCCCGGCGCTCTAGAGACCACATTTATGGTCCGATCTTGACGAAACTTGGCACAAAGTAGTTTAATAGCATGTCAAATAACTGTTTATAATCTGGACCATATAGGTCTATGATTTAGTATAGCCCCCATACAATGGACCCTCCCGATTTCAGGTCCCAGAGCTCTAGAAACCACATTTATTGTCCGATCTTGACGAAACTTGGCATGAAGTAGTTTTATGACATGCTAAATAACTGTTCATAATCTGGACCACATCGGTCCATGATTTAACATACCTCCCATACAAAGGTCTTTCCCGATTTCAGGTCCCGGCGCTCTACAAACCACATTTATTGTCTGATCTTGACGAAATTTGGCACAAAGTAGTTTAATGGCATGGCAAATAACTGTTTATAATCTTGACCATATCGGTCTATGATTTAATATAGATAACAATGCATCATAGGTGGGATAAATGTTTGCATTTCTTTTTCTTGCACCGGACTGCATCAGTTTGTAAGAGTGCTTTGTGAAACCACCGTCAACATAAAGAGCTAAAGCCTCTTCAGGTGTGTATGCAACAAAATATTTGGATCCAGATACAACAGTTTTTTTAATCTTTGATGCCACTTCAGCATCAGAATTCATTAGGGACACTACTTCCGATGCATTTCTTTTCCCAGCCTTGTATAAACTGACGCGAGTCGCCACCACAAGTTCGTCGCAAGAATTTTTATTAACTAGTGGTGCAACTTTATGGACTTGGTTTTTAAAAGTGCATTCTGTGAACTCCTTAGGAGGTCGTCCAGCATTA
This sequence comes from Polietes domitor, assembly GCA_947397865.1. Lineage (NCBI taxonomy): Eukaryota > Metazoa > Arthropoda > Insecta > Diptera > Muscidae > Polietes > Polietes domitor. The sequence goes on from OX377622.1 coordinate 103,881,368, forward strand.
TTAGAACTTGTTGGCTCAATTAATAAAACATCACCATCCAACCAATCTTTATTACTTTCTTCGAAAAAAGCTAAGGTCCTGCTGCAATTTTTCCATTTCTCCACTAATCTGCTTATAAAGCTCCTTAATTTTTTTTGAATTCCGCGGCATTGCTCTTCATTGTATTTGGTTTTATCTATTATATTAGTAAATACATGGGTTTCCACAGCCAAAAATTTTTTAGTAGGTACGCTTTCATTGTGCCAAATTGAAAAAAGGGTTCGCTTTGAAACAATCATTGTGCCTAAAAAGTGCATTTATGAGTAAACTTGCAAAAACTTGCAGACCATTTAGGACGATTCACACTCTTAACAGATCAAATAAATAAAAAAAGAAGTATTGGACTGAATCCGACTGAATCTCAAAAGTTCCACTCCACAAAATATTAGTAAAGGCCATTTGAAATATTCTATTACAATGTTAAATATTACATTAATTTTTTATTACGCTATATGAACACAGGTCACAAACAATAATTATTTTCGTAAATACATACCTTTTTTCTTAAAATAGTCACCTTAAGTTACAAAACTACAGATCAATTGCAATTTTTTCTCAAAATTTGTTCACTGTGTAAAAATGTGCCAACTTTTTTTAGTTTAATTTCTTCAACATATGTTACGTTTGAAAGCTAACAACTATGCGAATATTGATATCAAAACAAAAAGGAAAACGTCAATGGGTACAGTGGAGTGTTGTTAATCAATAACAAATTATACATCACTGGAATTTTAAATTTTAAAATTTGAATTAAATTCCGCTAGATGGCCCATTTCGACCACTGTGATGCGGTACTTAACAGTTCTAGACGAAACTAACTTAGTGGTGGCTTTCAATCGTTGAAAGTAATTATCTTATCATGAGCAATTTTTCTACAATGCCAAGTGATCTGTTGCTTTCGACAGAATGGCGAATATGACTAGAGCGTCTTAGCATTTTATAAATATCATATCAAAATGTCTGGCACGCTATTGTTTCAAGCTGTTAAAAGCATCATGAAAACATAGAATACAATCCATCCTGTAATATAGAGGGTTTAGCGGAAGCCAAGTTATTATGCTGACAATGTTGGATATAAGTGCAGTAGGAAGCACTGGAGTCTCACGTATTTTAGGTCATTTTGCTTCCCAGCTACAACGCTGTTCGTTTTTTATGAACTCTATTTACTTGCTTTCAATTAGCGATCGTCATCTGGTTTATTTATTCTAGGAATTATCCGTTGGCGTTTGATTAGGAAATATTCGGGGATTGTTTGTGGAAGATTATCATTGTTTCTGAATGATTATCCAGAAGCAATTCCGTTGTTTGTCTTCCAAACAAACGCCGATGGTTAATTCCTCGAATACAACAAATCAGCCTAATAATGACACTTGACACAGTTAATAACGAATGACTGGGCAACGCAATTATCAGGAATTAACCATTCATTTACAAGCCGAAAATAAAAAAACACTACCAATCAAATTTAAAATTAGGCTGAAAATTGTGGAAGCCTATGAAAACAAACGTCGCGTCGCACCAGCATTTCAACCTTGTTGTTATGGTAAGACCGAAAAGGGGAAAACACAACGACGATTTCTGTGGAAACATCAAAACCCCAACAAAAACAGAGAAAAGAAAAACAAATTAAATACCTACTCATTCACAGAGAGAGAGAGATGTTCACAGATGAACACTGAAGATGATGGCCAAAAACTGTCTATTTTAAAAAGATATAAAAGTGAGAGATACAGACGCAGATACAGAAACCGATAGCCGCTATCTAAATGTGTGGTCCATAAAAATAAAAGAAAAACAAAAGACAGACAGGCAGACACACACACGCACAGAAACTGTGCCTAACACCGATCGATCGACCGGCCGAATGGCTCTATCGCCACAATACGCAATATCCGTCCTATAAAAACATGGTCTAAACCAACAGCATATACCCGTACCCCAGTATCTCCATTCTCCTACATGGGCGTGCGACTGTGCGTACATGCGTATTTGTGTGTGTGCTTGTGTCCATGTGCATGTGAAGTATTCGGGCCCAAATAAACAGGCTAACATATGCCAGCGAGACCACAACAAAAGGAATTTTTATATGGCATATAAATAACAAAATGCGACAAATAATAAAAATGACTTAATTTATTTTCGGCTTTGTTGGCTTTTTGTGTTCGTTCCATTTTATTCAAATAAAAAAATACATTTCAATTAATTACCTCCGCCCCACCGCCGTGGACCGAACCGCAACAAGCGAAGAACAACAAAGCGGGCCAAAAACTCCATCATCATGATTTCATCTTCATCGGTGGTGGTGGCAGGCTCCCATAAAAATTCCACCGATATATTATTCGTGGGGTGCTGCAGCAGTGATACTTGTCCCATAGAAAATTTGTGGATTTTAACAAATTAACGTTGAATATTTTTAACAATAATCAACGGGTGGCATTTTAGTTTTGTATTCTTGTCGCATTTTTTATTTTCAACAAAAAGGAGTAAGACATTATTCATGGCTAGACCGGGGTCGAGGTGAAGGTTTCAATTAGGACAGAATTTTGATAAAAAATAAATAAAGGTTTCAGGTAACATTCCAATTGCCCCTTAATGATGTCACAGACAAAAATTCGCACTCTTTATGTGAAAATGAATACGACCAAGTAAACATATAAATCTCGCTTATGGAATGATATATTTTATTTATTTTTAAATACTTGTGAAGGCATTTAATTTGTCTTTAAAGCGATGTGAATAATTTTCTGAAATCGTGTTTTCAAGTCGCGAAATAAAACCACAAATATGACAAAATACCTAGAGCAAATATCGGAAAAATTGTATTCATAAATAAGAAATAGCTTAAAGTAGGTTTTTAAATCACTTTTAACATTGAACAAGTAAAAAGGCGTTAATTTCGGCCGGGCCGAATCTTACCCTCCACCACGGTGTGCATTATATAGTATTAGCGACAGATTTGAAGCTGACGACATTAAATAGATGTGAGGTGCTATATTAGGAAAATGATTAAATTGTTATACACGTTACGATATTTGTTCACCATTTCAAACTGTAAGGCATACTTATGTATACTGTTTAAAATAAATTGTCAGGCTTCATTATTGATCCATTTCATCAGGATCGATTTCCTCCAGCTACAATTTCTTGATTCCAGCAACAAACCAAATGTCTATGCCATTTTGATACGAAAAGTATTAAGACTAAAGATCCATTATGTTTGGCGTCCACAGTGGAATGTACACTAGGGCGTACCTCAAAAAAAAAGTTCGCCGTACACCTTCGAATATGAAGTATTATTGAAAGGTAGTTTCAAAAAAAAAATTTTTATTTTTTTATGCCGAACGTAGGGGTCGCGCTTTTACATTTTTCTATATAACTTGTATTTATAAACGGATTTTAAAGTGTCGATGTTTTTGTCTCGACGAGGCCGATTTTTTTGTCTTTGAAGTCATTGAGCTCAAGCACTCCCTTCTGGTACTTACCCATCATTTCTCAGTTGCTACTACCCTAATGTACCACTCTAATAATCGAAAATTAAAGCTCGCATAAAATCATGAATCATGTTTGAGCTCAATGACTTCAAAGACAAAAAAAATCGGACAAAAACATCGATGTATCACACTTTAAAATCCGTTTATAAATGCAGAAGTTATATAGAAAAATGTAAAAGCGCGACCCCTACGTTCGGCATAAAAAAATAAAAAAAATTTTTTTGAAACTACCTTTCAATAATACTTCATATTCGAAGGTGTACGGCGAACTTTTTTTTTTTTACTTGTAACCTGGTACGCTCTAATGTACACCCTTTCCCTTTTTTCTTTTGACCGTAAAAGTACGAATTTGAAAAATTCCTCTTTTTACGCGGCTACGCAGTCAGACGAGTGTAAACACACTGGTACCAATTTTAACCCATTTCGATCCTAAAGGTACGAATGACAATAGATATCTTTTGTTTCGTGTCTATGCAGTCAGACCAATACAAATTAAATTTACGGGTCTACGCAATTCGAGGAATGTACACACCGAATTTCCTGATTCTAGCTGTTGTCGTATCATTGGTACCATTTTTATCCCTTTTGTCCCGTTTTATTTACTTGACATGCTTGACATCTCAGAAAAATATTTCATATTTTGGCCGCGGTTGTACAGAAAAAAGACTAAAAAGGATTTCAGTTAAAAAACCAACATATTTCAGTTTTGGTACTATTACGAAAATTTTATTTCCAATTATGAAAATTTTAATTTTTTTCAGTGTGGCGCATAAAGAAGCACGTTTTGATATATGGTCAATAAAATCATAAATATTAAAATTCACTTGACATATTATTCATCAATGAGTGGTAAAAATCCTCCAAATTGAAGGAGCAATTTATGGAACACGATTTAATGCACGTGACTCTCTCGAATGGCTTCCCAGTAGCGCATTCTTTCAACCCCAAGAACTGGGTGACGATTTCAGACTATATCTCACGATGGGCTTGTTCGATATTTGCCTCATGAGCCTAAATCGTTAATTGATTTTTTTTCACTGAACCAACACTCAGGGGATGTCCCCTATAAATGCAGTGCATTGCGTTGGCGGAAGGAAGATGAGCTATTGGAAGGAGGAAAGAGGGAGTAGTGTCTGTTTACATCTGTTTTGAATCTCTGAATGTCGTAATTGGAGGGAATGATATTTGCCGGAAGTCGGATAGTCCGGGCGAAGAACGAATTTATTCTGTAATGTAGTGCGGCTGGTTGTCCAATTGACAACAAATGAGTGAGCGTTCCTGGAGAGTCGCGTATCTCTACCGAACGTTCTCACGGGCGGTATAAGATCACGAATTTCCGAAGAACAAACACCATGAAAATATCGATAGAACAATGACACACAACCAACATTACGACGGTGTTCAAGGGAGACAATAGAATTGGATATCCTACCGTCACCTATCAACACCATCGCCCTCCTCTGGACACGGTCAAGTAGCTCCAGTGATGAAGCTGGAGCACCCGACCATATATGGGAGTTGTATTCCATCTTTGGTGTGATGTAGGTAGAGTAGATATTGAGAAGATCAGAGGGTGTGAAATATTTCTTACATCATTTTAAAAAGCCTAAACATTTGAATGCATCTTTCGACACATCAAATACATGTTTTGTCCAACGAACATCACGTTGTATTTTCATGCCAAGAACATCCAGAGCATCTGATTGCTCAATATCTACACCGTTCATTAAAATCGACGACACCGTTGGATCAGTGAATCGCTTGTGAGACAACAAGGAGCACTGGGTCTTACGTGCATTAAAATCTACTCTATTCACTCGACCCCAGAAATGGCCAGCAAATCCTGGCTAAGTGACTCATCCATCAATCGCCTTTTGGCCTCAATTTCTTGACGACTTGGTCTATAATCGAATGAGTATGAATGACAGAGGTTGCTGCCATCCGCGAATGAGTATATTGGATTCGAAGTCCGATCCAAGAGGTCGTCGATGAAAATAAGAACAAGTAAGGAAAGGCTAAAGTCGGACGGAGTCGACTACATCATACACTCCACTTTCTATCCTACTACAATTCAATTCAATAAAAAAATGTAACCGGAAAGGATTTTTAATCCTGTAAATGTATGTGTTTGACAAAAAATGTTAAATCCGAAAGGACATCTGTATGGGGGTATATTGAAACATGGAATGATGTGACCCGCATTCACCATGTATGTTTATAGGTGAAATATAATATGTAAAGTTTGTAAAGTAAAATCGGTTAAGCATTTGGGAGCAAATTTATATGTATATAAATAAATTTATATCTAAATCTAAACCAATCTTACCCACTTTCACCATAGGTGCTTTTAGTTCAATTATAAGATGTTGTGCCAATTTTAAATAAAATATGTGGTTTCTAGAGCAGAAAAAGTCAAATCGGGAGCGTCATTTGTATGGGGCTATATCTAAATCGGAACCGATCTAACCCGCTTTCGCCACAGGTGTTTCTAGACAGATTATGAGGTGTTAAGCCAAATTTTATGAAAATCGGGTACAATATGTGGTTTCTAGAGCGGAAAATGTCAAATCAGGACCGCCATTTGTATGGGGGCTATATCTAAATCTGAACCTATCTAACCCGATTTCGCAACAGGTGTTTCTAGTTGGATTATAAGATGTTGTGCCACATTAAAAGAAAATCGGGTACAATATGTGGTTTCTAGAGCGGAAAATGTCAAATCAGGACCGCCATTTGTATGGGGGCTATATCTAAATCTGAACCGATCTTACCCATACTCTGCATTGGTGTTTATATTTGGATTATAAGATGTTTTGCCAAATTTAAACAAGTGGGGAAAGGCTAAAGTCGGGGCCGACTCTATGATACACTCCACTTTCTATCCGAATACAATTCAAATCGGTAATAAAGTGAAAAAGGGGCGGATTTTTGTATCCTGTAAATGTATGTGTTTGACAAAAAATGTTAAATCGGAAAGGACATTTGTATAAGGGTATATTGAAATCTGGAACGAAATAGGTGAATTATAATATGTATAGTTTGACCAAAATCGGTTAAACATTTGAGAGCAACATTTGTATGGGGCTATATCTAAATCTGAACTGATCTTACCTAATTTCTGCACATGTGTTTCTAGTTGAATTATAAGCTGTTGTGCCAAATATAAAAAAAATCGAGTACAATATGTGGTTTCTAAAGCGGCAAAAGTCAAATCGGGAGCGACATTTGTATGGGGGCTATATCTAAATCTGAACCGATTTGCCTCAAATTAAATAGCGTCCGTCCTTGATCCAAAAACTTATTTGTGCCAAATTTTGTTAAGATCGGACTATAATTGCGACCTGTACTTTGATTACAACAATAGATGGACAGACAGACAGACATACTGACTTTGCTAAATCGATTCAAAAAGTGATTCTGAGTCGATCGGTATAATTAACAATGGGTCTATCTCGCTTCCTTTGGTTGTTACAAACAAATGCACAAAGACATAATACTCTCGTTTAGTGTATAGAAATTTAATTGGATTGCGTATGTAGTTTAGTAGATATGAGCCAATAAAAATGGCTTTATAAAATCTGTCCGTCTGTCCATCTATTGTTGTAATCACGATACAGGTCGCAATTGTAGCCAGAACGAAACGAAACTTTGCACAACGAAGTATTTCGGAACAAGGACGAACGCTATTTAATTTGAAGAAAATCGGTTCAGATTTAGATTTAGCCTCCATACGAATTTCACTCCCGATTGGACCCTTTTCACTCCCGATTTGACTCTTTTCACTCTATATACAGCATATTTTAACACCTTCTATTTCAACTGGAAACCCCTGTGGTAAAGATGTGTTAGATCGGTTCAGATTTATATATAGCTCCCATACAAATTTCCCTCCCAATTTGAATTTTTCCGATCTAGAATCCACATATTTTCTTCAAAATTGGCAAATCATCTTATATTTAAAATGGGAACACCTATGGTGAAAATAAGTCAGATCGGTTCAGATTTATATATAGCTCCCATTCAAATTTAGCGCCCGATTTGACTTTTTCTGCTCTAGAAACCACATATTTTAACAATGGTTCACATCGGTTCAGATTTACATATAGCTCTCATACAAATTTCGTTCCCCCAGAAACCGCGTATTTTCAAAGAATTTCTTAAAATTGAGCATATCACGTTATCTTCAACTGGAAGAACTTATTGTGAAATTTAGTCACTTCATTCCATGTTTGGATATAGCCCCGAAACAAATATTATCCTCGATTTGACAAATTGGACCAGGTCATATTAACCTGTGATTAGGTAACATACAAAAATTTTTCCCGTTTTCACTTTTTTACTGAATTTAATTGTATTCCGATAGAAAGTGGAGTGTATCATATAGTCGTCCCCGCCCGATTTTAGCCTTTCCTTACTTGTTTTTAATTAAAAATAAGGTTCTGGTTTTCAATAAAAATGTTAGCAGTGAAAAAATCGTACTGAGTTACGAACATTTTCATCAGTTTTCGTGTTACAATAATTAAATGACGTTACTGCATTTTTTATTACATTTTACTAGTTATTGAAATTTCTTAGTTAAGCACTTTTCTATAGAAAAAAGATCGTACAAGTTCATGTCTTCAATTACCGGTCACAAAAAATGCTGCTTTCAGCAGGATTTTCAAAAAAATGGTCAATGATGCAAATAATATCTGAGTATAAATCGATGGTGAGTCGATGTTCCAGAAGTCAGTCGTAGACTCTCGGCTAAATTGTTATTATCAATTGCTCAATTGCTTGCAAAAAATTTTGTATGCTTATGTGTTAAAATTTTCTAGCCATTTCTAGGGATTTTAAATTCAAAATCTAGTAACTTTTTGAGGATGACTGTTGGTTTGTTGTCCTCTAGCAAGTCCTTTTCATGAGGATTTTGCCTAAATTTCTTTTCAATAAACGCATTGTTTCGGCTATACATCAATGACTTTGGTTTGCGTTATTTCCCAACGTTGTTCCAGCTTAAAGATATTCATTTCGTTCCACGGAGATATGATGGTCTGATCCGTCAGACTTTAACCTGTTTTCTTTGTCTTGTAGTCATGGGTTTTTAAGCGATAATCTTCATCGGCGCTTAAACTTATCAGTTCTAAATCACAGTTGTATCGTTATCGGAAATTTTAACCTTTGAAAAATCACCATATACGTTGGCTATGTGCCTATGATCTCTACAGCCTTGCTTTTGCTAAATTTTTCTTGCATAAACGTGTCCGATTTTCTGTCCTCCTCCTTCAGTGCACGAAAGCAAAAAGGTAAGTTCAACCCAACACATTTTGGAAAATCTCCTTCAAATGCCCACAAAAGGTTTTGTTAAATACTCAGTATCTGTCAGAGGTTGTCACATGTACTACGTGAACAAAGTTTCTTTTGGGGTCCATGCCAATAGGCATTCTACTACAACAACCAACATCAACACCCAGCCGTCGGCTGGTAATGACTTCATCACAGAAAAAAGGTTTTCAAATCTCTGTTTCTCTCTCTCCCCATCTCGGTCTATTTCTTGCCACAGCACTTCGTAAATTAAGTCAGTTCATAAAAAATCAAGAAATTTATTTCACTTTTCTTCTTTGCTCACACAAAGGGGCAGAGGAGACACCTTTAAAAATCTTAACTTTATGATTGTGTCCACTGTCAAGGCAATGACAACCTCTCTCTCTCTGTCTGTCTGTCCCGCACTTGAAATCCAGAGTGTTTAAACACTTTTTGATGACTGTTTTGTTTTTTGGTTGGTTGGCTGTTTGGATGTTGTTGTTGCTCTGAGCCTGCATTCTCAATGGGTTTTCTTTGCTTTGGGGCGGTTTGACTATCTGTCGGAATCAAAGCGATTAACTTCATTTAGCCATGGGAGGGATAATAAAAACCAACGACGGCATTTGTCACAGGTTGCTATGAAGTGGCTGTGCATTCGGTTCGTTCCCTGTCACCACTGAGTGTATGGATCTCTACCTGCCTGTAGTCGGTACTATGCATCGCCTAGAGTACAAGTGCCGAAAAGATACATCCTTTAGGATGCATACGAGTACATACATCGAGGGGATTATGCAGTTGTCTCCTATTTCGATTAGTCGTTTTTCGTTTTTTCCTGGTGTCATGTGATTTCTGTCTTTCTGTGTTTTATGATTCTTTTTCTGTTGGCAAGTCCCCCTTCTGTTAGTTCTCGGTGTCATGTATCTTTTACTAAATGGATTTTCTCTTTGTGCATCCGTAAGTGCGTTCGGATTTGGAATCTTAAATCTGTCCTCTACAGCTCTGGCTCTGGCTCTGCCTTGGCATTATACTTTGATGTGTTGATTAGCAGGTGGATGGTATGGCTGGTGGCTGATGTTTGAATCTACAATGCCGTGTACATATCTATTATTTCTTCACAAATTGATAAAACAAAAACCTAGTCGACTGCGTCATCACAGAACTGGCTTGATTGGAGTGCCACTGCCCGTGTGAGAATTTGTTGTTTTCTTTCTGACTTCCCTCCTTTAGTACAAAACACATACTATCATTGATTAGAAATTACAAGGAAAACAATTAATTATGTAAAAATGTTTTGGGTAGCAGTGCCACCACGCCGACAGTTGGTTGCTGCAGTAGCAGCGATTAGATAACTCGCCCAGGCACATAATTTGTAATTATATGCTCTTAAGTTCATCTAGATAAAGTTCCGAGTAGAGATTTCTGTGAAATGATTCGAGCGGTGCAACACAAATGTACCACTGGTAATCTAAATATTTAGAGGAGCCACAAGTAGGGAATTTTCTGGCACTGATTTCTCTAACATTTGTCATAAATGTAGAGTGCAACAGCAGGGTGCTAATAACAGATGATTTGTATCTCACCCAGCAATGCTGGAATGCAGTGGAAGCCAGATAATTGCAAACCGGCTAAGAATTTCTTAGACTACAACACTCTGTAGAATACCAAAACCTAATTGAGCGATAGCCATCAGTTTAGAATCATCAGGTGAGTCGATATAACGATGAATGGTCCGTCCGTGGTCTGTTCTCACACATACTGTGCCATGTGAACTAAATTTAGCACAGATAGCACTGAGCGACAGTCCAAAACTCCTATTATTATTCTTGATTAGCATTTCTCAACGATATATACATTAGTAAGAAAACTTGAGATCTCTGTGTTTATTTGTCCAGCATTTTCTGATGTATTTTGGTGTTCTAAACTCTATAGAGAAATTAAAAAACAAGTAAGGAAGGGCTACAGTCGGGCGGGGCCGACTATATGATACACTCCATAATCTATCGAATGCAATTCAATTCAGTAAAAAAGTGAACACGGGAAAAATTTTTGTATGTTTCCTAATCACAGGCTAATATGACCTGGTCCTATTTGTCAAATCGAGAATATTATTTGTATCGGGGCTATATCCAAACATGGAATGAAGTGACTATCTTTCACAACAAGTTCTTCTATTTGAAGTATAACGTGTTATGCCACATTTTAAGAAATTCTCTGAAAATATTCGTTTTCTGGGGGAACGAAATTAGTATGAGAGCTATATGTAAATCTGAACCCATGTGAACCATTTTCACAATAGGTGTTCCTAATTTAAATATAAGATGTTTTGCCAATTTTGAAGAAAATCTGTTAAAATATGTGGATTCTGGAGCGGAAAAAAATTGGGAGCGAAATTTGTATGGGAGCTATATATAAATCTGAACCGATCTAACACATTTCTACAACAGGTGTTTCCAGTTCAAATATAAAGTGTTTTGAGAATTTTGAAGAAAATCTGTTAAAATATGTGGATTCTAAAGCGGAAAAATTCAAATTGGGAACGAAATTTGTATGGGAGCTATATATAAATCTGAACCGATCTAACACATTTTTATAACAGGTGTTTCTAGTTGAACTATAAGATGTTTAGCCAATTTTGAAGAAAATCTGTTGAAATATGTGGTATCTAGAGTGAAAAGGGACAAATCGGGAGTGAAATTCGTATGGGGGCTATATCTAAATCTGAACCGATTTTCTTCAAATTAAACGGCGTTCGTCCTTGTTCTGAAAAACTTCGTTGTGCATAGTTTCGTTTGGTTCTGGCTACAATTGCGACCTGTATCATGATTACAACAATAGATGGACAGACGGACATTGCTAAATCGACTCAGAAAGTGTCGTCTATTACAAAAAAGAATAATACATTTTAATTTGTGCTTATGATGGGATTTGCCAGAAAATGTTAAATAAATATTAAACAAGTAAGGAAAGGCTAAAGTCGGACGGAGCCGACTATATGATACACTCCACTTTCTATCCAATTACAATTCAATTCTGTAAAAAAGTGAAATCGTGAAATGACAAAAAAATTTAAATCGGAAAGGACATCTTTATGGGGATATACTGAAACATGGAACGGTGTCACCCGCATTCACCATGTATGTTTATAGGCGAAATATAATATGTAAAGTTTGGCCAAAATCGTTTAAACATTTTGGGAGCAACATTTGTATATATATATGTATATATATATATATATATATATATATATATATATATATGTCTAAATCAGAACCGATCTTACCCACTTTTAACCATAGGTGTTTCTAGTTAGATTATAAGTTGTTACGCCAATTTTAAAGAATATCGGTTTCTAGAGCGGAAAAAGTCAAATCGGGAGCGGCATCTGTCTGGGGGCTATATCTAAATCTAAACCAATCTAACCGATTTCAGCTATTTCTAGTTCAATTATAGGATACTGTGTCAAATTTGAAGCAAATAGAGTGAAACATGTGGTTTCTAGAGCGGAAAAAGTCAAATCAGGAGCGACATCTGTGTGGAGTTATATCCAAATCTGAACCGATCTGACCGATTTTCACCATAGCTGTTTCCAGTTAAATATATATATAAATAGGGTACTGTGCCAAATTTGAAGAAAATAAAGTGAAACATGTTGTTTCTTGAGCGGAAAAAGTTAAATCGGGAGCAACATTTGTTTGGGGTTATATCTAAATCTAAACCGATCTGACTGATTTTCACCATAGCTGTTTCTTGTTCAATTATAGGATACTGTGCCAAATTTGAAGCAAATCGAGTGAAATATGTGGTTTCTAGAGCTCAAAAAGTCAAATCGGGAAGGACATTTGTATGGGGGCTATATCTAAATCTGAACCGATTTGCTTCAAATTAAATAGCGTTCGTCCTTGGTCCACAAAACTTACTTGTGCTAATTTTTGTAAGGATCGGACTATAATTGCGACCTGTAATTTGATTATAACAACAGATGGACAGACGGACATTGCTAAATCGACTGAGAAAGTGATTCTAAGCCGATCTGTATAATAAACAATGGGTCTAACTTGTTTCCTTTTGGGTGTTACAAACAAATGCACAAAGACATAATACTCTCGTGGAGTGTATAAAACCAAACAAAACATGGGTTCTTTCTCTCATAAAGAGATTTGTCTTCATTATTGTCAAAGGCGATTTTTATACACTCCACGAGAGAGAGAATCACTTTCTGAGTCGATTTAGCAATGTCCGTCTGTCTGTCTGTCCATCTATTGTTGTAATCAAATTACAGGCATTACTATTATTAAAACTGTATTAAAAACTGTTTGCACGTTCTTAAAATGATCAAAGGACAAGTGTGATTTGCCTTTATCTAACATAAGGAATCAGTTGATTGAAGAACAGTTATCACAGCACATTTCATCGATTTCAAAATTACTGAGTGAGTATTTCACAGAAGAAATCGACGAATGGATTAACGAAAGCTTTCAAGATGTTATTAAAGAAACTGAAGCTTTAAATTCCTCGTATGACGGAAATAAAAGGGGATTATGCTATCAATGGTCTTTATATAAGCATTGAGTGGGCCTCTAGTAGAACGATATTACTTATTATTATTATTACTTATACCTAAATAATATGGGTCTTGGTAATTGCAACAATATCAGTTAATGCAACTGCCTTGATTTCCTACTGGTTGCGTAAATCGAGCTTTAACTGTATATAAAATATTTGTTTGATAAATGTTATTCTTTGAAACTTTGTTGTTATTTTAAGGGGCAACAGCATGAGAAAATGAAAAACTGAAAACGCAAATTAATTCTATATTGCCTATAGTTTCAGACGGTTCAAGTGTAATATCGACTTCGAACGGTGTATTTTTCCAACACTAAAAAAGTTAAATTCATTATTACACTGTATAAGAAATACTTTTCAGCTCTCTGGAAATATCTAAAACGTATGATTCAGCAGATTATCCCGCACGTTGGAATTACACGTTTTTCATTTCATCAAACACAGAATTCCTTTTTCAGAAAAAATCCCTAAATTTATCTGTTATTTAATCATTGTCTATCCCAAAAAACACAACATATTTAAATGTTAATTTAATGAATTCAAATCTGATGACAGAATATCGATAACATCGAACGCACACTTACACATGTACACACACATACAGTCACACACAGCAAGGCAAACATTATTATCGCATTTTCAAAATCAAAAGACACCTGAAATCACCAACACCATCACAAACCCAAACACAGATACTCCCCTCCAGTGCAGTCCAGTCCAGCCCAGTAGAGGCGACAGGTAAAAAGAAATGATAATCAAGAGCTCACAGCCGAAAAAAGGCAGGAATGTGAACAAAAACAATGAAATCCACTTAAACCACCAAACAAAAAGGAAATATTTGTCCTCCTCGACAGTCATCAGGAGGGTAAACGTCTTACGAAGAAGTGCATTGAACTTCACCACGAAAAATAATGTAACAAAACGTACAATCGAACACAAACAACCACAGAAAACCGATTTAAACAAATTGATATTATTCCTTATCAGTGATTTACAATCGACGATTTTTTCGTCTGTAGACTGTAGACCGCTTTTACGATTTTAATCTCCAGCATTTAAAAGAGGATTTGCGTTCATTTAAATTGAAGCATACTCGGTGTAAACACACCGACCGCGCAAACAATGCGACGACATGCGAGACGATTCCGGAAATTGTTCGATAAGAATCTACATTCAGAGCAGGGATTTGCAAAAAAAGATCGTTATAAAATATGTGAGCGTCTTATATCTGGTATGATGTAACTTAGGTGAGATTTATTTTTTGTGGAAGATAGAAATTGAATGTACCTTGACATTGTGTGCGCAAAATACGCCGATTAAAAAGGGTATCACAAACCACCCAAATTAAGCTATAGGCACATGTATGTTAGGCTGGGGTGCGAAAAAAAACCCATGAATTACACTTGCATTGTTCAATGATTTGCGAAATATTCAGGGCCTAAACTAAACCGCCACTAAAAATCTCGTTTTTAAACTGAACATTTTTATGTTAGAATTATGTCTAAATTATATTTTAATAAATGGACGTTTAAAATGTCCTTAATTATGTATCATCGTACATCTTAATGACCAAACTATTTGATGTATTTTGAATGTAATACATTCAAATTCCAGATATTTCGATTAAGTTATTTCTTCTTACGAAAGAAAATTTTGTTTGGTAATGGAAAGGAGGAGAATCACATCATACGTAATCATACTGTGAGTGAACGAATCATCAGTGGCGATTCTGTATAGAGTGATTGGTGCTACAACGCTCTTATCAGCCGTTTATATATATTTACAATGTTCAAAATTTACATGTGCGATATATACACCCGAAAACCTCACCACCAAGTGATTTGATGAATGGTATGATAGGTTTTCAACACTTTTTCGGGTCGAAAACCACGATTTTTATACAGTCCACGAGAGTTTATGGCTTTGTGCATTTGTTTGTAACACCCAAAAGGAAGCAAGACCCATTGTTAATTATACCAATCGACTTAGAATCACTTTTTGAATCGATTTATAACCAAACGAAACTTTGTACAACGAAGTTTTTCGGGATAAGGACGAACGCTATTTAATTTGAAGAAAATCGGTTCAGATTTAGATATAGCCCCCATACGAATTTCACTCCCGATTTGACTATTTTCACTCTAGATACCACATATTTTAACAGGTTTTCTTCAAATCGTGCAAAATATCTTATATTTTACTTTTCTATTAGAAACACCCAGGTTGAACATGAGTCAGATCGGTTCAGATTTATATATAGCTCCCATACAAATTTCGCTCCCTTCTTGATTTTTTCCGCCCCAGAAACCACGTATTTTCATCGAATTTCTTCAAATTGAGCATAACACGTTATACTTGAACTGGAAGTACCTACTGTGTAAGTGGTTCACTTCATTTCATGTTTGGATATAGCCCGATACAAATATTCTTCTTGATTTTTATACACTCCACGAGAGTATTATGTCTTTGTGCATTTGTTTGTAACACCCAAAAGGAAGAGTGATAGACCCATTGTTAATTATACCAATCGGCTTAGAATCACTTTCTGAGTCGATTTAGCAATGTCCGTCTGTCTGTCCGTCTGTCCATCTATTGTTGTAATCACGATACACGTCGCAATTGTAGCCAGAACTAAACGAAACTTTGCACAACGAAGTTTTTCGGGACAAGGATGAACGCTATTTAATTTGACGAAAATCGGTTCAGATTTAGATATAGCCCCATACGAATTTCACTCCCGATTTGACTCTTTTCACTCTATGTGATATACATATTTCAAAAGATTTTCTTCAAAATTGGCAAAACATCTTATAGTTCAACTAGAAACACCTGTGGTAAAAATGGGTCAGATCGGTTTCGATTTATATATAGGTCCCATACAAATTCCGTTCCCAATTTGAATTTTTCCGCTCTAGAATCCATATATTTTAACAGATTTTCTACAATATTCGCAAAACACCTTATATTTCAACCGGAAACACTTGTGGTAAAAATGTGTTAGATCGGTTCAGATATAAAGAGTGATTTTTTTGAGGTTAGGATTTTCATGCATTAGTATTTGTAAATAGGCAGAATTGTCGATTTTGGAGTGAATATCAGCCAGAAGCATTGCAAGAGCTACCAATGCATCCAGAAAAAGTCACAGTTTGGTGCGGTTTATGGGCTGGTGGCATCATTGGACCGTACTTCTTCAAAGATGATGCGAATCGTAACTGTGAATGGTGAGCGCTACCGTGAGATGATATCCAACTTTTTTTTGCCCAAAATGGAAGAACTGAACTTGGTTGACATGTGGTTTCATGCCACACAGCTCGCGATTCTATGGCCATTTTGAGGGAAAACTTCGGAGAACAATTCATCTCAAGAAATGGACCGGTAAGTTGGCCACCAAGATCATGCGATTTGACGCCTTTAGACTATTTTTTGTGGGGCTACGTCAAGTCTAAAGTCTACAGAAATAAGCCAGCAACTATTCCAGCTTTGGAAGACAACATTTCCGAAGAAATTCGGGCTATTCCGGCCGAAATGCTCGAAAAAGTTGCCCAAAATTGGACTTTCCGAATGGACCACCTAAGACGCAGCCGCGGTCAACATTTAAATGAAATTATCTTCAAAAAGTAAATGTCATGGACCAATCTAACGTTTCAAATAAAGAACCGATGAGATTTTGCAAATTTTATGCGTTTTTTTTTTTTTTTAAGTTATCAAGCTCTTAAAAAATCACCCTTTATAAAGAGTGATTTTTTTGAGGTTAGGATTTTCATGCATTAGTATTTGACAGATCACGTGGGATTTCAGACATGGTGTCAAAGAGAAAGATGCTCAGTATGCTTTGACATTTCATCATGAATAGACTTACTAACGAGCAACGCTTGCAAATTATTGAATTTTATTATCAAAATGCGTGCTCTGTTAAGAAAGTTCATTGCGCGCTTCCATTTTATGGTCAGTTTAATCGACCCACTGAAGCGGCTATTCGGGCTATTGTGACTAAATTTCGCACCAAATTTACATTGTTGGACATTAAACCACCAACACGCTTACGTAGAGTGCGAACTGAAGAAAATATCGCAGCTGTATCGGCCAGTGTTAATGATGACCACCAATTTTCGATTCGTCGCCGTTCGCACCAATTGGGTCTCTGTTACTCACCTAAGACGCAGCCGCGGTCAACATTTAAATGAAATTATCTTCAAAAAGTAAATGTCATGGACCAATCTAACGTTTCAAATAAAGAACCGATGAGATTTTGCAAATTTTATGGTTTTTTTTTTAAAAAAGTTATCAAGCTCTTAAAAAATCACCCTATATATAGCTCCCATAAAATGTCCGTTCCCAATTTGAATCTTTCCGCTCTAGAATCCACATATTTTAATAGATTTTCTTCAAAATTGGCAGAACATCATATATTTAAACTAGAAATACCTATGGTGAAAATGGGTCACATCGGTTCAGATTTACATATAGCTCTCAAACAAATTTCGTTCCCCCAGAAACTGCGTATTTTCAGAGAATTTCTTAAAATTGAGCATAACACGTTATACTTCAACTAGAAGAACTTATTGTGAAAGTTAGTCACTTGTTTGGATATAGCCCCGTAACAAATATTATTCTCGATTTGACAAATTAGACCAGGTCATATTAGGTAGATTAAGAAAACATACAAAAAATTCTCCCGTTTCACGTTTTTATTGAATTGAATTGTATTCTGGTAGAAAGTGGAGCATATAGTCGGCCCCGCCCGACTTATGTTTAACGCTTATGATAAAAGTAAAATTTTAGAATTTAAAAAAAAAATACAAAATTTTTTGTTTATTTAAGTTGTCGTCAATAAAAACCTTCACGCACGACTACTATCGAAATACGACAACCGTAATAATGCCGATTATAATAGGTTTATAGTAATTTTGTAGACGGTTTTCAAAGTGACAACTAAAAACAACTAAAATTTGTAAATATAACAGAAGTAATCGCTACATTTTGAATGATGAATATCGGGCGGAAAAGGATGTGATTGAGTTCATAATTCAATAGAAATTTTTCGAACTATTCTTACAAAAATGAGCTGTGCGGCAATTTCTTTTCGATGTTTACCATTTATGCATCATTCGAAAGTTATTAATTGTTGCTGTAGGGTGGGCCATTTAAAACTTTAAATTAGAATCGGCTATAAAAAAGTACTGATTATTTTTTTTCAAATTTCTGGTTTTATTGAAAAGGTTGAACTTTGTCATTTAATAATGGAACACAATATAATCCAAATGACTACCACGACAGGCTCGGCAGTGACTCATTGTAGATGCATTGCCTTATCAATAGTCACGTCTGGGTTCTCTGATCCCCATATGCGGCAATTTTCCTTATGGACATAGCCACCGAAATGAAAATGAGCTTCATGAAGGCTGATCTGAAGGCCAATCTCTTCGCGAAAAATATCCACGTAAATTTCTTGCAGTTTGTGTTAAAGACTCACCACTTTGGAAGTTAGTTTTTAATATTTCCCAATTTTGTTCGAGCGTATAGCGTCCCATTTTGCAAATATCAAAAAAAACTGAAAATAAAAATGAATGTCAAAGTAATCGGTAGTTCAAATTTAAAATGGTCCGATCCGATTTGACATTTCCCGCTCTAGAAACCACATTGTGCAGCTGATTTTCCTTAAATTTGGCACAACATCTTATAATCCAACTATAAACACCTATGCAGAAAGTGGGTAAAATCGGTTCAGATTTAGATATAGCCCTCATACAAATGTCGGTCGGTCCCTTGACTTTTGCCATTCTAGGAACCATATATAGTACCCGAATTTCTTCAAATTTGTCTTAACACCTTATAATCTAACTAGAAACAGCTATGCTGAATCTGGGTAATGTCGGTTCAGATTTACATATAGCCCCCATACAAATGTTGCTCCCGATTTGCCTTTTGTCGCTCTACAAATATGGCCCTAATACAAATGTTGTTCCCAAATGTTTAACCGATTTTGGCCAAACTATACATGTTATATTTCACCTATTTCGTTCCAGGTTTCAATATACCCCCATACAAATGTCCTTCCCGATTTAACATTTTTTTTGTCAATTTATGGCATTTACTGTTTGAAAATGATATCATGTTGTCCACGACTTCCGAAGGATGGTCCAAATTTTGGACAGCTCGTTCGAGCTAAGCGACTGGGGAGCCCATTCACTGAAAATAACACGCAAATTTAAGTCGTCTGGCCTAAATTTTTGCACAAGTTGAATTTTGCACGTTTTAAGGCCGAGGTCCTTACGTACAATACCATGACGAATCGATTCGACACGATCTTCTTTCTCATCGAACGCTGTTTTTCGTAACAATTTGGAGACGCTGTAGAAGTGTGAGTCTTTCCATGATGACTTGCCAAACGAGTCAGAGTCATCACCCGATATTAGAGGTATTTCCTGTCCTTGTTTGGGTTAATTTATTCCCTCTAGATGGATTTCGTCCATTTTCAATCCCAACCGATCTACAACAATAAGACGTATTCTAGAAAATGTTAAACTGTCTCCTTTCGGTTGGCTAGCGGTCAGACGGACTGGCTAGATCGTCTTCGAATTTTATAGCGATCAATAATATATATACTTTGTAGGGTGTCAGGTCGATATTTCAAAGTGTTGCTAATGGTGGAGGGTATAAAATGTGATTGGAACAATCGTCCAAAAATTTAACCAAAATAAAGATGAAGTCTTTCTTTTTCGAAATTGTTTTTACTCATCCATTCATTACTTTTGTTCTGAAAGATATTGACATAATTTTTTGCAGGAAAATTTGCTCGATTTTAACGGAAAAAAATAAAATTAAAAAAATAGATTTTTTATATTGAAATTTATTTAAAAAATAATAAAATAATAATATTTATTTTTCTCACTCCACAAGTTTTCTGTAAATTACAGAATGGGATCACAAGTAGTTACAGAGATATCGGTACAAATGATGTTAAATAAATGATAAATGTTCGAAGATCTACCGAATTTGACGAAAATTGGTGAACCTGGTTGGGATTTACAAAATTATTTTTAAAAATTTCTAAAATTATGGCACTCGAAATTTTATATATTTTAAGGAACTAGTCATATATTTTGTTATTCGAATGATTTGAAAGAATTATTAATTTTTAACTAATAAATAAAAATTTTAAAAATATATTTATATTTATTTATAAGATTTGAAAAAAAAAGTAATTTTGTTTTACAAAATATTTTCACAAATTTGTATTCTTGGGATGACCTGTACCGGGAACATCTGCAGTACACATTCGCTACATTGGTCTAAGATTTGATAAAAACAAATCTTCACAAAAAGTAAGTTTTACAACAGTATGCAACCAAAACCGTAATTTGGTCCATGACTTGATTTATATTGAATTCTTAAAATTTCGGTTTGGTAACATATAGTGTACTTATTTTACTTCTACCCACAATTTGTAAGAAGGAATCGGACCATAAATAATCCCCCACTGTGCTCTGCCAAAAGGGTATCTTTTATTTTTCTTTGTCCAGGGAGTATTTTCAGAACCAATTAGTAATCTTTGCTCCAATGTTTGTCGGTTTCGATAAGTAATGTTGGCAAAATGTCCACTATTAAAATCAAGGAAAGAGTTCGGCGCAGAATCCAATACGAATGCGAAATATCACAAAACAAAAGAGAACATTTGAATGGGCTTTGTTTGGCATTGCAATGTGACTGAATTGTTCCAAGCATCGAGGATGAATCAGAGGACATCACAATACATTTTTTTTAAATTGACATTAATCTAAAGAGCATCAAATGCAAATTTAAGCCATAAATGGGAGAATCGAGAATTGGCTTTTAATTTATGCGGAAAATAAAACTTTAAGTATTAAATGATTATCTTGTTAAAGTGAATGACGATGAAGATACTTTGATGTGACATTATCCTAAAATACCTGTGAGAAGCTTCATATAAAATTGAACTAAAAACAAGTAAGGAAAGGCTAAAATCGGGCAGGGCCGACTATATGATACACTCCACTTTCTATCGGAATACAATTCAATTCAGTAAAAAAGTGAAAACGGGAAAAAAGTTTCCTAATCACAGACTAATATGACCTGGTCCAATTTGTCAAATCGAGAATAATATTTGTATCGGGGCTATATCCAAACATGGAATGGAGTGACTAACTTTCACAATAAGTTCTTCTAGTTGAAGTATAGCGTGTTAAGCTCAATTTTAAGAAATTCTCTGAAAATACGCGGTTTCTGGGGGAACGAAATTTGTATGAGAGCTATATGCAAATCAGAACCGATGTGACCCATTTTCACCATAGGTGTACCTAGTTTAAATATATGATGTTTTGCCAATTGTGATGAAAATCTGTTAAAATATGTGGATTCTGGAGGGGAAAAAATTCAAACTGGGAGCGAAATTTGTATGGGAGCTATATATAAATTTGAACCGATCTAACACATTTTTACCTCAGTTGTTTCCAGTTGAAATATAAGTTTTTTTGCAAATTTAGAAGAAAATCTGTTAAAATATGTGGATTCTAGAGCCGAAAAATTGAAATTGGGAGCGAAATTTGTATGGGAGCGATATATAAATCTGAACCGATCTCAGACATTTTTACCACAGGTGTTTCCAGTAGAAATATAAGGTGTTTTGCCAATTTTGAAGAAAATCTGTTAAAATATGTGGATTCTAGAACGGAAAAAATCAAATTGGGAGCGAAATTTGTATGGGAGCTATATATAAATCTGAACCGATCTAACACATTTTTATCACAGGTGTTTCCAGTGGAAATATAAGATGTTTTGCGAATTTTGAAGAAAATCTGTTGAAATATGTGGTATCTAGAGTGAATAGGGCCAAATCGGGAGTGAAATTCGTATGGGGGCTATATCTAAATCTAAACCGATTTCCTTAAATTTAAATAGCGTTCGTCCTTGTCCCGAAAAACTTCGTTGCGCAAACTTTCGTTTGGTTCTGGCTACAATTGCGACCTGTATCGTGATTACAACAATAGATGGACAGACGGACATTGCTAAATCGACTCAGAAAGTGATTCTAAGACGATCGGTATAATTAACAATGGGTCTTCTCCCTTCCTTTTGGGTGTTACAAACAAATGTACAAAGACATAATACTCTTGTGGAGTGTATAAATACGAAATTGACTCACAAAATATCACTATTTAGGGTAAATTACAAAGAAGTTTGAAATAAAATATGGAAATCATTAGCCTATAGTTTAGAAATTCATTAGCAATTATAAATAATGTGGAAATTAATACATCTTTGTTTGTAAAAATTTTTCCTTATATTATAGGATATTTATTACCTACATTTCTTCAAGAAAACTGCCTATACTTGTATGACGATGGAGCCTATTTGCATCATGTTCCAAAATAATAAATGTCACCATGTCATTTGTAAATAAATTTGCATTCTATTAAATATAGAGCCAGGACAATATCCTGATTGTACGATTGTATCTTCTCACGGTATATTTTTAAAATTGTTGTGTACTTCGAGGTTCGAGGTTTGCGTTTCTGTAGAATTTTGAATATTTATTAAGATTGATGTAGATTGAATAATTCATAAAAAGAATAAAAATACAGAGTTGACTCCCTTCGCTGACAGTCATTGTCTATATTATTTTGCCAATGCCATTTTCATAGTTAGCATTTCTGTAAGAAGCATTAGATAAGTTGCGGTAATTACGTCCCATCTTGCGTTTCATATTTGGCAAGGCCAGCTTTTAGTCCACGCCTATATAGTAACTGCGCGGCTCACTCTTTCCACATTCCGTGCGATGCAATCTGTGAAATGAAATTTAACACCCATTTCTTCTGCGACTTAATGATGTCTTTAGCATTTAATAATGTCTGTTGTATTAATCTGTTTCTTCTTCATGAGTTGTCTTCTCTTTATTTTTTGTTTTGATGAAACCAACGAAAAAAAACACATATTAATCTTAATCTTTTAAATAATTTCAACACCCATATCAGTTTACACTTTGCGCCGCACACCAGAAGAAGAACCAGCAACCATACGAAATTAATCTTGACAGTGTATTTTCTGCTTTTTTCCAGCTTTTCAACGAAATTAATTAAACAGATCTGTTTCGTTTGGGGAGTGTGTTATGGCGCGAGAGAGCGAAAAAAATAAATAAAACGAAATGAAATGAACCTACACCTTAAAACAAGTGTGATGTGGAAGAGGACCACGGCGAGCAACTAAACGAAGATATATATCTTAAATATGCATTAAAACAACTCACTACAAAATGCTCCCTCCCAAACACAGACTATTTGCCGCGCGTAAAACAAAATTGAAAATAATGTTCAAAACAGAAGTGGTTGGTCGTCGCTGGGTTGTAAAACATATTTTTCATATGTATCAACAGTGCTTTGGCGCTGAAGCAAAAAGTGATTAAATCACATTATACGACCGCAGACGCATTCACAAGTTTAAGCATTGTAGTAGTCGTTACTATTCGGACCAATGGACAGCCGAGGTAAATAAATTTGATAATACAAAATTTTTTAAATTTTAATGCAATCTACACAGCAAAAACTAAGGCGTATATTTGACAAAAACGTTTTCAGTTAAAATAAAGAGCTTTATGTTTTAAACTTTATATAAATAAATTCTACCAATGAGGATAGATGCCCGCGTAATTTTCATGCTTTGATGCAATTTCTTTGGGTAATATTCGAAAAGTAGGAGGTCTGCCTGTCTGTTTGTTGAAAGCACGCTATCCGCCAAACGAGGTGAGCTATGTCGTTCAATTTTTATCTGAATGTGTCTTATGGTTGCAGGTCGGTTGGGATTGAAAGTGGGCGAAATCGGCCAGGACGGAAATTTTTTTCCCTAACAACGGCTGAATGTATCCTCTATTTTTTAGACTATTTAATCTTTTTTTTTCAAAATTTCTGATTTATATGCACTTGAAATTTGTTGCCTACATTACTCTTGTAGCTTGAAAGCACCGAAAGCACCAATGACACGACAGCAGCTAGAATCATCCTCTAATTGCGTAGACACGTAAAATAGAGGGATTTTCAAAATTCGTACTTTTTGGACGTAAAGTGGTAAAAATGGTACCAATAATACGACACCAGCTAGAATGATGAAATTCGGTTAGTACATCCCTCTAATTGCGTAGACACGTAAAATAGAATAATTTTTTGAAATTCGTAAGGGATACAATTGAAAAATAGGGACAAGAATGGTACCGACCAAACCGCTGAAGTTGAAATCATGTATATATAAATCTGACTGTGTAGACGCGAAATAAAAAGGATTTTTTTCTAAATTTATATTTTTAAAATAAAACAAGTAAGGAAAGGCTAAAGTCGGGCGGGCCGACTCTATGATACACTCCACTTTCTATCCGAATACAATTCAATTCGGTGCAAAAGTGAAAACGGGAAGGTTTTTTCTATCCTGTAAATGTATGTGTTTGACAAAAAAATGTTAAATCGGAAAGGACATTTGTATGAGGATATATTGAAACCTGGAACGAAATAGGTGAAATATAAAGTGTATAGTTTGACCAAAATCGGTTAAACTTTTGGGAGCAACATTTGTATTTGGGCTATGTTTAAATCTGAACCGATCTTACCCAATTTCGCCATAGTTTTGTTTAGTTGGAGTATAAGATATTGTGCCAATTTAAAAAAAAAAATCTGGTACAATATGTGGTTTCTATACCGCAAAAGTCAAATCGGGAGCGACATTTGTATGGGGGCTATATCTAAGTCTGAACCGATCTAGGCCGCTTTAGCCACAGGTGTTTTAGTTAGATTATAAGATGTTGTGCCAAATTTAAAGAAAATCGAGCACAATATGTGGATTTTAAAGCGGCAAAAGTCAAACCGGGAGCGACATTTATATGGGTGCTATATCTAAATCTGAACCGATCTTACCCAATTTCAGCATAGGTGTTTCTAGTAAGATTATAAGATGTTGTACCAAATTTAAAGAAAATCGAGTACAATATGTGGTTTCTAGAGCGGAAAATGTCAAATCGGGAGCGTCATTTGTATGGGGGCTATATCTAAATCTGAACCGATCTTACCCAATTTCTGCATAGGTGTTTCTAGTTCGATTATAAGATGTTGTGCCAAATTTAAAGAAAATCGAGTGCAATATGTGGAATTTAAAGTGGAAAAAGTCAAACCGGGAGCGACATTTATATGGGTGCTATATCTAAATCTGAACCGATCTTACCCAATTTCAGCATAGGTGTTTCTAGTAAGATTATAAGATGTTGTACCAAATTTAAAGAAAATCGAGTACAATATGTGGTTTCTAGAGCGGAAAATGTCAAATCGGGAGCGTCATTTGTATGGGGGCTATATCTAAATCTGAACCGATCTTACCCAGTTTCTACATAGGTGTTTCTAGTTCGATTATAAGATGTTGTGCCAAATTTAAAGAAAATCGAGTGCAATATGTGGAATTTAAAGTGGAAAAGGTCAAACCGGGAGCGACATTTATATGGGTGCTATATCTAAATCTGAACCGATCTTACCCAATGTCAGCATAGGTGTTTCTAGTTGGATTATAAGATGTTGTGCCAAATTTAAAGAAAATCGGGTACAATATGTGGTTTCTAGAGCGGAAAATGTCAAATCGGGAGCGACATTTGTATGGGGGCTATATCTAAATCTGAACCGATCTGACCCAATGTCAGCATAGGTGTTTCTAGTTGGATTATAAGATGTTGTGCCAAATTTAAAGAAAATCGGGTACAATATGTGGTTTCTAAAGCGGAAAAAGTGAATTCGGGAGCGACATTTGTGTGGGGGCTATATCTAAATCTGAAGCGATCTTACTCAATTTATGCATATGTGTTTCTAGTTGCACTATAAGATGTTCTGCAAAATGTAAAGAAAATCGGGTACAATATGTCCTTTCTAGAGCGGAAAATGTCAAATCGGAAGCGACATTTGTATGGGGGCTATATCTAAATCTGAACCGATCATACCCACTTTCAGCGTAGGTGTTTCTTGTTCGATTATAAAATGTTGTGCCAATTTTAAAGAAAATCGGGTGCAATATGTCGTTTCTAGAGTGGAAAAAGTGAAATCGGGAGCGACATTTGTATGGGGCTATATCTAAATCTGAACCGATATTACCCAATTTTTGCATACATGTTTCTAGTTGGATTATAAGATGTTGTGCCAAATTTAAAGAAAATCGGGTATAACATGTCGTTTCTAGAGCGGAAAATGTCAAATCGGGAGCGACATTTGTATGGTGGCTATATCTAAATCTGAACCGATCTTAACCATTTTGTGTGTACGTGTTTCTAGTTCGATTTTAAGATGTTCTGCAAAATTTAAAGAAAATCGGGTACAATATGTCGTTTCTAGAGCGGAAAATGTCAAATCGGGAGCGGCATTTGTATGGGGGCTATATCTAAATCTGAACCGATCTAGCTGTAGCCGTTTAGTAGGTACCATTTTGATCCCATTTTTCCATTTTAACCCCAAAAAGTACGATTTTCCAAAATCCCTTTATTTTACGAGTCAATGAAATCAGAGGGATGTATACACCGTTTTGTTGCTACCGTTTTTATCCCTTTATTCCCATTTTACCCCTTAAAAGTGCATTTAGAGGAATGTACACACCGAATGTTGTGCTTCCGGCTGTTGTTTGATAGGTATCCCTTTTTGCCCCATTTCACCCCCTATGAATAAGAATCACTTTATGGTGCAGGTTTTTTTTTTGTAGGGAGAATTCGCATACCCAATATCAAGTAAGTACAAGCAGACATATTGAGATAACCTGCTTAAATACTCTAAGATATAAGGGGTTGGGTAGTTTCTGTCCCTGTGAGGGAAATTTTTTTCCCTTCGGTTGCAATCCCAACCGATCTACGACGATAATACGCATTTATTTGGACGTCCTAGCTCTTTTCCTTTAGATGCTTTCAAGAGACGGACGGACGCTCATGGCTAGATCGTCTTAGAATTTTATTGCGATCAAGAATGTATATACTTTATAGGGTTTCAGGTCGATATTTCAAGGTGTTACAAACGGAATGACAATGTTATTCCATCATGGAGGTGGAGGGTATAAAAAGGGTTTTTCAAATTTATTTTGTCAAGGGATACAATTGGAACGGAGGGATAAAAATGGTACCCACTAAACGACCACAGCTAGATTGATGAATAATAAGTAGTATAGTAGACAAGTAAAATAAAGAGCTATTCAAAAATCATATTTGAAGAGGTAAAATAGGAAAAAGGGGATAAAAATTGTACCAACCAAATAATCAGAGCTAAAATCATGGAATTCGGTGTATACATTCCTCTGACTGCATAGACTCGCAAATTTGTATGTAATGTTACTGCACTTCTACGAAAATCGGCAGCCTCTATGGAATACAATCCATTGTGGAGGCTTTTTAAAGTTCGGCCCGGCCGTATTTACTTGTTCAAATTAAAAGGTTTTTTTGAAACATAATAACTTTTTAAAACAGACAACGCATTTATAGACTCATCAGATAGTCTATTTCTAATATTATTGGAGAGAGTGAGCGCGATAGAGAATGATATTGCACACTCGAGAGATGTATTATTAATCGTTAATAAATCTTAAATTATCAGTTCCCTTTCCTATAGCTTCGAAAACCAATATTTATTTTTATTCCTAAGAAAAAACTCATTTATTTACATCATATAGAAAGATTGTCCGATCCAGAAAGGAAGGTTTTAAAAATCAACAATTTAAATTTACAATCTGCATGGTCCGATTGTTCGTCGATCCACATTTATAGTATTCAAACAGTTGTAGGTAGGTTGAAATTGCAAGATGAGACCATTAAGGCACCGAACTTCTTATATGGATCCCAGAAAACTTGTATGGGAACGAACGAGCAGGCGCGGTAGCAAGAATTGTCTACTCTCCAATAATAGGGTCTGATATATATTCATGTACTACCTAGAAAGAGCTAATGTCACGTGAAAAAGCTATATCGAATAACGTCAATATAACAAAAAACCTTCCGGAATAAAAACCAAGAGATCACAGTGTTAACGGGTCATTGACGATAGACGACGAGCTGCCACAACGACCGTAGCTGCGACCCACAGCACAGAACCCTCGGGAATCAATTATTTCGCTACCAAGATATATCGGAAATTGGTATTAGATATCGAATAAAATATTTCAATCTTTCCAAATGACGTGGTCCATTCAAAACGGTACCTTAAGACACTGGTTGAAGCTCCCGTGAAAGTGAACCGCCACATAAACCAAACTAGAGTGGATTTAATGCGTTTCTGCTCTCTATCGTTCATAATTCATAAAAGCCTGTCAAAACTTATCGTTTCCAGCTTCTGATGTGTTTTTATCTAAACTTTATTGAGAGCATAATAAACACTGCGACACGTTAAGTGCCTTTGATCACAAATATTCGTTAAATTGTTATCTTTATAATTCTCGTCTCGTTTTTTGGTAAATTTTTGAAGCCCAACTTAAACATTCGTTTACAAAACACACAGACGGCAATAAAATGATATTTAATTTAACAATCATCGTTTATTTTATGGCTGTCATTCTTCGGCTCGTTATCTGCGCTGTGCTGTGGACCTTCTCTCTGTTCGTATATGAAAATTTCGCTTTTTTCTCTGTTTCACTTTCAACGTGCGACGTTTACCTTGAGAAAATATTTGAGTTAATTTATCTTAATCCTTAAATGAAATGAATGTTTTGTGTTTGTCTCTTCTTTTCGGTTTATCAAAATCGAACGGGTGGGGAATGGCAAAAGTGGCTGAAGTTCAATCAGGGAACTCAGGTTATTTTGTTGGGGTGCGAGTCAGCCGTTGTTTGCAATTCCTGGTTGACGAAAGCGAAACAATTTTAAAACTTAGCCCTGCTGCCTGCTGATAACTGTAAAAATAAACGAAGTTTCCAACGTACAATCAATCAATTGGGATGTACAGTCTACACTTTGTTTTGATATCAGACATCATCTCTATGAAATTGATCATATTGTGTTGGACCAGCCAGATACTTTGTTTATATTACAACCCGAAAACATGTTTCAGTTGGAAACCGCGTAAAATATAGGTCATCACATAGCTCACCGCCCTTCGATTTTACTATGCGCTCCTTACCACTCACAATTCTTATTTGAATATCACTATTTTCATTTGAACGTGTTTTTTTTCATATTTATAGCTCATCGCCTTAATCATCTCTTTGTTCTCGGTTTATACTCGTAAATGATCAATATTTTGTATTTTTACGGCAGCATTTTATTATTAACATAAAGTTGTTATATTTTAAGTGCTCCTCCTCGTTCGGTTCGGCGCGGTTCAGTGCGGTTCGCCGTTTGTTGATTCATGAATTTATGATTATGACGTTTCAATTCATTCAATTTTGAAGGAGTTGGTTTTTATTTTACTTCTGTGAATGATGTTGAGATTTTCGTTGGGATAATGCAACTCATTCCTCCGGCGGCACAGAATGTCGAAGGCGGTGAAATGAAATAAATTCGAATTTCTGAAGGAACATAAAAAATGTACACATGATGAGATGGTTGTTTCTTGCACCCCACCCAGTTCGTGAGGTTAGGGCGATTAAAATTAAGACCAAACATTCCTGTTCTGGCCTACAACACTATGGCAAGGGATACAAACTCTATTCCATTTCGAACATAGAAATATGTAGTTTTTTCCTAATTAAAATTACCGTAACCTGGTGACCATGTGTAAGGGAGATTGTGTACACTCAGAAAAAATAGTCGAGAAATATGAACAGGCATTTATGTAGATGAATAGAGCGACCTTGTTAAATAGTCTTATGGCTTTTTAATAATTGTTTAAAGATATTACAAACGGTGTGACAAAGTAACAGACAGTCCAAGAAAAAATCCCAAGATCTTGGAATGGAAGTTGTTTCCAACAAGTAAGGAAAGGCTAAAGTCGGGCGGGGCCGACTATATGATACACTCCACTTTCTATCGGAATACAATTCAATTCGGTAGAAAATTGAAAACGGGGAGAATTTTTGTATATTTCCTAATCATAGGCTGATATGACCTGACCCAATTTGTCAAATCGAGAAGAATATTTGTATCGGGCTATATCCAAGCATGGAATGTGACCCATTTACACAATATGTTCTTCTAGTTCAAGTATAACGTGTTATGCTCAATTTGAAGAAATTCTCTGAAAAGAAGTGGTTTCTGGGTCGGAAAAAGTTAATCCGGGAGCGAAATTTGTATGGGAGCTATATATAAATCTGAACCGATCTGACCCATTTTCACAATAGGTGTTCTTAGTTTTAATATAAGATGTTTTGATAAATCTGAAGACAATCTGATACAATATGTGGTTTCTAGAGCGGAAAAAGTTAAATCGGGAGCGAAATTTGTATGGGAGCTATATATAAATCTGAACCGATCTGACCCATTTTCACCATGGGTGTTTCAAGTTGAAATATAAGGTTTTTTGCTAGAGTTGAATAAAATATGCGGTTTATAGAGTGGAAAAAGTCAAATCGGGAGTGAAATTTGTGTGGGAGCTATATATAAATCTGAATCGATCTGACCCATTTTCGCCATGGGTCTTCCTAGTGGAAGTATAAGATATTTTAGCAAATTTGAAGAAGATCTGGTAAAATGTGTGATTTCTAGAGCAGAAAATGTAAAAACGTGGGGCGAAATTTGAATGGGAGCTATATATAAATCTGAACCGATCTGACCTATTTTCACCACAGGTGTTTCTAGTTTAAATGTAAGATATTTTGGCAAATTTGAAAACAATCAGATAAAATATGTTGTTTCTAGAGCGGAAAAAGTCATATTGGGAGCGACATTTGTATGTGAGCGATATATAAATCTGAACCGATTTAACAACAGATGTTTCTAGTTGAAATGTAAGATGTTTAGCCAATTTTGAAGAATATCTCTTAAAATATGTGGTATCTTCGTTGTGCAAAGTTTCATTTGCTTCTGTCTACAATTATGACCTGTATCGTGATTACAAGAATAGATTGACAAACAGAGAGACATTGCTAATCGACTCAGAAAGTGATTCTAAGTCGATTGGTATAATTAACAATGGGTCTATCTCCCTTCCTTTTGGGTGTTACAAACAAATTCACAAAGACATAATACTCTCGTGGAGTGTATAAATACTATTGGTAACATGTTTTCTCGCTTCTCTCCTAAAACCATGTACTTTATTTGTACCACGTTTATCCCTTACGTCACGCATCGTCCTTATAAGTTCAAATTTTGAAACAACCGCGTTTACGTAATTAAAGTGCTGTACACCATTTTTATCTCTTTTTGTTCCGTGCCCCCTTAAAAGTACAAATTTCGAAAAATCGAATTGTACTGAACTTCTATGTTGTCAGACGAATTTTCATTTCGAAAACCCCATTTAGATTGCGCTTCCACGTTGTCAGAGGAACTTACACATCAATATTTCACCACTATAGCGGCAATCCTTAAATTGATAACATTTGTATCCCTTTTTGTCACACGAACCCCTTAAAAGTACAAATAATCAATTTGATTGCGCATCTATGTGGTGAGAGGAATTAGAATACCAAATTTCACGATTCTAGCTGTAATAAAGGGTGGTTAAATTGTAAGGGCCGATGTTGAATGTGAACCACACCTAAACGTCAAGTTTTTTCTGCATTTCATTTGACATTTCTCAATTTCAGACTAACTCAATTTGAACCATGGAAAGATACACAATCGAGCATCGCGTTAAAGTTATTCAGGCTTATTATGAAAATGGACAAGTAATGGCAACAGTGGATGATAAATTTTCGAAGAAAATCATCTTCAGTGATGAGGCACATTTTCACCTCAACAATTGCTCTTTTGCGCGACAAATTCAATGACCGTGTTATCTCACGTGGTGGTGATGTCAATTGGCCGCCTAGATCATGTAATTTGACGCCGTTGGACTTCTTTCTTTGGGGTTATTTGAAAGAAAAGGTGTACCAGCAACAATTCAAGAGCTAAAGGATGAGATAATTCGGCACATTAGCGGCATAGAACCGCAATTATGCCTCAGCATCATCGAAAATTTGAACCATTCGAGGTGTGCCACCGGGATATCGCGGCGGCCATTTGGCCGATATTTTGTTCCAGACATAATTGAACCATACCAATATTATCATAATAAAAAAATGATAATAATTTCCGAAATAATTTGTGTTTTATTCAAAATCAACATCGACCCTTCAAATTTAACCACCCTTTACTTTAGTTGGTACCATTTTTATCCACTTTTTCCCGCTCGCCCCTTAAAAGTACTAATTTCGAAAAGTCCATTTATGTTGTTAGTCTACATTGTCAGAGAAATGTAAATACCAATTTTCACGAATATAGCTGCATTACTTAAATTGGCACCCGTCCCTTAAAAGTAAAAATTTCGACAAATCCCTATTTATACCCTCCACCTCCAGGATGGGGGTATACTATTTTGTCCCAAATGATATATACGCTCCTACTCTGTAGAGTGAGGGTATAATTAAAAACATTCTGCTGATACCCCAGCACTCAGAACACAGATAGAGCTATTTGCTGAGAAAATATGAAAAAGGGATTTTATATTTTAAATATGTTATAATAATTAATTTATTTTTTTCCGGTACAAAACCAAGCCTCGATATCTTTCAAAGAACAAACGTTTGTTCACCCAAAATTAAAAAATTCGTTAAACATCTATCTTGTAATACGATTGCTTGAAAAATGGTCCAAATTTCAACTTCCGAATGCGCCTCATCTGAGCAATATTATATCTAAACACTAATGACATAAAATTGTCTTTCTAATAAAGTCAATTTTCTGTCTGAAATTGTGTAACCTGAATTTAAAAGTTCACACTTCTAAAAGGCAATTCGAAGTAAAGAAAACTCAGCATGATAGAAGCGATTTTTCTTTGAGTGTAGTTTTATAATGTTGTGGAAATGTTGGTTTTAAAAGTGGGTTCATAGGACATTATTTTGAAAATATACAATAGTTTTATGTGTGTGTGTGAGTCTGGGATCAATTTATGATTGTCGTCGACTGACTTTTCTCTCCAACATCAACAACAACAGAAGCAACAACAAAAGGGCAAAAGAAAAAAACTCACGTAATTTCGAAAAATTACAACACGTTATAATTAAAATGTTGTTGCGCAGCTATTGTCGGCAAGCTGTGTGGTGGTGGTGAGCCTTTGTTGCTGTTGCTGCTGTTGTTGTTGTGTTTTTTATTGGCTCAAATCGATCCTTTTTTCCGTTCTTCTCCTACCCTCTCTCGGCAGTGGTGTGTGTGTGCACCGAGGTTATTTTTAATTTTTCCCGGTTGCACCCTCTTGCAAACAAATGCTGTCGCGTCGCGGTGCGCTCTTTATGACCCTCCCGCTCCAAGGAGGGATTGCCTTTTCTACGCTCGCACATCCATACATACATACAAATACGCGTATATTCATTATATAGCCCGTGTTGTTGTTCGCATTGCTTTCCTGTTCATAAAGTGTAATTAAACTGTTCTGGTTCAAAGGTATGATATGCTATTTGATTTGCTGCCTTTATAGTTGTTGTTGCTACTGCTGTAACGCACCTGTGACCCTTTGGCTTGTTGTTGATGGAAAACATGTGCGCGGAAACATGCCTTTGCGTTCATTAAGAACGGCGAAAAAACACAGAGGAAAAACCATCAGAAAAAAGGGTATCAACAAACTCCGGCTCCGCACTGGTGTAAAAACATTTATATATTTTTCGTGTTATTTTTTATATCCGCGTTTTTAATGAAGTTGTAATTTTTATGCCAGACTGCAGTGGGCGAATGGATTTATACGAAACAATTTACATCATAAAATCACCCTATAAGTCATCGGAAAGCACCAAACACAACAATGTCAGCGAAACACAGTGTTGTTTTGGGTTCGGTAGTGTTCACTGGTTATGAGGGACAATTTTTAGTTCTCCATAGATATCCTTAGAAGAAGCAGAAACTGTGTCTCAATGACGAAAGGATTAATTTTTCTCTACAAATGCTGTAATTTTGCCTATTGAACGAGATTTGAATATTATTATATTGCATTTCTCGAGTGCTGACAAGGAGACCACGTAGACCGCTCTCATGGGAGCGTAAAGGCACCGTTTTGAATAAATCCTTAGGTAGTAGATATGTTCCTAAGAGCGATAAATGCATATTATCCTATAATTTATATTACAATTCTTCTGGAACGAATACAAAGAAATAAAAACATTAAAGGAAATCGGCTAAAAGATAAGACAAGGCTACCAATACGTTTACACTATATATATATATATGGAAACAATACTTCAAGCAATTCAAAAAAATAATAAATATTGGTAGGTAGTGGGTGGTACAGTTTCTATTTTAATTCCAAAAGTACAGATTTTGAAAATTCATTATCTCACGTACATAATGCAAAATAACTTATCTTAATGATTCAACCAATGTTTGCTGTAAAAGTACGAATTTGGATTTCTTATTTTGCGTGTCTACGCAGACAGAGGAATGTATACACCGAATTCAATGATTCCAGCTGCGGCCATTTGGTTGGTACCATTTTAGTACGGCCATCTAAAATCTCTTTATTATACGTGCGTAGAGGCGTATAATAAATTTTATCATTCCAGCTGTATTGGTTTAGTGGGTGCTATTTTTATCCCTCTGTACCCATTATATCCATTGAAAGTACGAATTTGGAAAAACCTTTTATTTTTCCTGTCTACGCAGTCCGAGGAGTCCGAATGTATACTCCGAACTTCATAACTCTAGGTGCAGCCGTTTGGTTGGTACTATTTTTATCCCTCTATTCCCATTTTATCCCTTAATAGTACGAATTTGGAAAAAATAATTTCATATTATGTATCTACTCAGTTAGAGGAATGTACACATCGTGTTTCTAGCTGTTGTCATTTGATAGGTACAATTTTTATCCCTTTTTGCCCCATTTCACCCTCTACGAAAAAAATCACTCTATGGAGCACCTTTTTGTTATAGGGGGAATTCGCATACCCAATATCAAGTAAGTACAAGCAGACATATTGAAAAAATATGCTTAAATAATCTAAAATATTAGGGGTTATTATGGGTTTTTTCAGTCCTTGAAAGGAAAAAAATCTCTTTGGACCGATTTCGCCCAGTTTCAATCCCAACCGATCTACGACCTCCTAGCTCCTTTCGTGCTTTCAGCAGACGGACGGACGGACATGGCTAGATCGTCTTAGAATTTTATGACGATCAAGAATATATATACTTTATACGGAATGACAAAGTTAGTATACCCCCATCCTGGAGGTGGAGGGTATGAAAAGTAAAATCGGGACCGAAATTTAGTTGAAGTAAAAGTCGTTTTATCAAATTTAAAAAAAAATCTGTTTTAATATGTGGTTTCTAGAGCGGAAAAAGTCGAATCGGGATCAACATTTGTGTGGGGGCTACATCTAAATCTGAACCTATTTGTTTCAAATTAAATAGCGTACCTGACCCACAAAACACACTTGTGTCAATTTTGGTTAGGATCGGATAATAATTACGACCTGTAGTTTGATTACAAGAATAGATGGACAGACAGTCCAACATTGCTAAATCGACTCAAAAAGTGGTTCTAAGCCGATCTGTATAATAAACGATGGGTCTAACTCGTTTCCTTTTGGGTGTTACAAACAAATGCACAAAGACATGATGCCCTGGCGAAGGGTATAAAGGGTATCGTATTAGATGATTCTATAATTATAAAGTTACAAACCACATAGATGACTATAACAATGTGCTGAGCCGTAACATTTTGTATGTTAGACCGTAGGCGTAGGAAGGGGGTGGTCTAATACCAACCCAGAACTTTTTAGCCCCTCAGACATTTCAATTAGATTTTTTTAAATTTATCAATGTCGATATTAGGGTTGTTCACACAATGTTTTCTTGTACGACTTGGAATATATTTTCAGAGAAAAATGTTGCTTCATTACATATTAGTAATAGTATAAAGTAATTAATGCTTATATTTTTAAGTTTTCGGCATTATCTTCTTTCAATTTGTACAATAAATCCTTTTGTATTGACGCCCCTATTGGTTATTTAAGGGTCTAATCCAAATCCGCACGGTAAGCCGCCGCGGTCAATTTTGATTACATGTATTCTCATTTTAACGACTGAAAGGCCAGAATACAGTGCTGTAGTGAAAAAGTGTTTTGTTTCGCATGCCGCAATTTTGGCCTCAGAGAGTATCGTGAAGAAAATGAAATGTTTGTGGTGTCAGGATTTGACAGAGATAAAAGAAAAATTTCTGTTTTAATCAATATTATAACATAAGAAGTTAGACCGTGTGGATTTTTTTTCAATAAAAAAATCTCATGGCAATTACTATAAAATTTTCAATCAATTTTTTAAGAAGAAGAACGATAGGATTATTCTGTACGTGGGGGCGCTGATTATACCCTACACCACTTCGTGGACTAGGGTATTATAAGTTAGTTATCCGCCAAATGTTTGTAACACCAAGAAATAATCGAGCTAGGCCTACCTTTAAGTATACCAATCGGCTAAGAATAACCAGCTGAATCGATTTAACGATGTCTGTCTGTCCGCCCGTCCGTGGCGCCGTTACAAATGGGATCCCATTTTTATTACTTCCTTCCTTACTTGTTTTTACATAATTTTTTTTGATTTTTTATAGAAAAAAATAAGAAGGAAAATATTCCAAGTATGGACTTCAAAGGGAAAACCCAATTTTTATTCTCTGCCTGACACACAAATCAAATTTGGTAATTGTCGGCTCAAGGAATCGCTGACAGCGGAAACTATTTTGCTAACTTCAATATGTTGATCTCGAAACAGAGTAAATAGTAAAAAATATTTATCCAAATCTTTCAATAAAAGTAGTTTTTTGGTGATGCGTCGAAATAAAACTTGGATCCACCATGATCGACTTTTAAATTTGTCAATCTTAAATATCGAAAACGAATTTTTACAATAGTTTGTAACCGCTGATTATAGTCTTACGCCAGTGAAAAGGTAGCTACGTAGAGTTAAACTGAAGTTACTGACGTCAAAGTCCACTTATGTTTGTTAAGAGTAAGATAATTAATATTTCTTTCTTATTTAATCCATTCTGGCACTTTTTATATTTCTTATTTCTTCATTGTTAAATACTCTTGTTAATACTTCTTCTTCATAATTTATAATAAAATTTTATTAATTTATAATTTTATTAATTATTTTTTGCTTTAAACGATTTTAGTTGTTTTGAAAGACTGCATTTCATTATATTTATTTATCATATAAAGCTTACACGCTTTATAAGTAATAATTCTTATTTCATTTGAACTGGGATATTGTCCTGGCGCAAGACCATTTTGAATCTATATTTTATAGAATTAAAATTTATTTACAAATGACATGGTGACATTTAATACTTGGCTGCACACTATCATGATTTCAATATGGATTAATTTTTTACATATCATTATCATTTCACCCTTGAATAAATACAAAGCGTAAAAACATTTGTTGAGTTTAATAATAAAATAAAAAATAATAATTCATTAAATTAAAGTAATAGTTATTAATATATTTTAAATAAAAACTGGGGGAGGTAATAGCCCTTATAGCCCAGTGAAAATCTATTGCTACGCCCATGCATTTGACTCCCCCTCGAACCTCTATCAACTTTTCCACGTATGGAGTGGAAATAGGGGATAGGTATGTTTGGGGAAAATGTTGGGGAGAGAAAAACAATGGGGCCATCCTTACATGTCTCTCCTCTAGGGTTATTCGGGGCTGTTTTGGGCCTTTCTTTCATAAAAAAGAAATAAAAAATGTATGGGGGCCACCTTAAGGGTTGAAGATAGAGGGTAGGTATGTTCTAAGGGACTGAAGAAGTATTGTTAATGTTAATATTTCTATGGGTGCCCCCTTAAGGAGTGGTGCTAGAGGGTAGGTGTTTCTTACATTTAACCTCTCTGGTGTAATTTTACATCTTTTCCCACCTTTATCCCCGATGAGTACCTACTTACACTCACCACACTACCCCCATTTTTGGCTCACGATTTTTTTTTGCAAACCTCACAATATTATATTTTCTAGCATATCGAAATCAAATAGTCGTGCACAATGCAAAAGTTATGATCATTTTTGTAGACATAAAAGAGTAAAAATGCATGTTTTTTTAATTTTTTATTAAATAGCGCTTTACAAATTTATTAACAGAATATTTAGTTTTATACTTAACAAAAAATTGTTCATAAATTAAAAAAAAACACATTTTTCGTCTACAAAGAGGATCATAACTTCTACATTTATCCAAAGATATTGCTTTCTTCGTTAGAATGTTAGCTATTTAAAAATAAAACAACCAGAAATGCGCTTCCTCGATTAAATATATAAATAAATAATATGTGTGCTCTGTTCCCTAAAAAGTGTGGACATTTTAAAGTGTTACAACACTATATACTCCATCCTATAGAGGAAGGTATAAAAACCACTCCGTTCCCTTCCAGTGACTTACCAAGTTAGGATATTGACCTATTCGCCACTAACCACTTCAGTGTGTCCCATTCCACACATTTGATATTTTGTTAATTTTTAACGATTTGTTTTATAATATTCCCTACTGTGCCACCCCCTCCCCACGCAACCAGTTGTAATACCCTTTCACCAAAAGTACACACAAATGCTGTCATAAAAGCCACCGTTCACAAATGCTCACACACCACTCTCACACAAACTCTGGCATTCGCCTTACCTGCGTAAACCAGTTTTAATTTGTGTAGGGTTGTTAAGTAATTAGTGCAAAAATCCTGTAAAAATAAAGGAAACAACAATTTCGGTTACACACTATGGCTGAGTGTGTGTGTGTGAGTAACTCTGTGTGTTTGTGCGTTAGCGTGTATGCTTGGAGGTTGTGTGAAGTGATTTGTTTCAATGTAAATTATTGCTAAACAAATAATTAATTATGGGGGTTTACGAAAAAGGCATTCCAAGTATCGAAACCGAAACCGGACGAAACTAATGAGTGCAGACATGCAAAGTGACGGAAATATCACCGGTTATCCCCACAGGGCTCGGTTTGGTAACATGAAGGAGAAACCCTAAATCTAAGGGCAACATGTTGTCATGCTCGAGAAAAACAAGATGTAGCAATTATCTTGGAGATATGTTGCTATAAAAATGACGCAGGGCAACATGTTGAGTACTGTGTAAGATTACCCTCAACATGTTGCACTCCTTGTGTATTGGTTTTGTTGCTGAGCTGCGAAATAATGAATACATTCAGTCAACATGTCGCGTGTGATGTTGAATATTATTTTTCTGCTATTTAGGCATGTTGACTTGTTGTTTACCTGTGCGTTCAGAGCGCAGTGTACAATCAAAGAGAGTCCGTCTACAGTTGGTTTTGTACGGCAAGGGAAGAGACCAAGGTCAGGGATTGTTTCGTTCAGCTCTTTCGAGTTTTGCAACATGTTTATAGTGGAATTAGCCATTTGTTGCTGCTGAGCAATGCACAGTGGTTCAAAATTGATTTTTTTGGATTTAATAACTCTAACTTTTGAAGAGAAAAACATATCTTGATGAAATTTCAAATGGCAGAGACGTTTTTGAAATAGTACTCGTAAATATCAACAAAAAATGTGTTTCCACGTGTGTATTCAAATTAACCCAAAAATCTCTTTAAGACAAGTTTTACGATATTAATATATAGATAACGTAATGAAACTTTTACATATTGTAAATAGGTCTATAAAATACCAATACACTTTGAAAACCAATAAGAATTTTACATTTTGTTACCCTGTAACCGATGACATTTACTGATACACATTTTTGGATCAAATTAGCCACTCAGAATAAAACCTACAATTAGTTAAAATGAACTAATATTTCGAAAATTGAATTTCGTATAACTTCCTCATATAGAGTTCAGACTTTTCCTTGGAAGTACGGCATGCTTAGAACTCGTTTCAAGTTAAATTTTCCTCAAAGCAAGTAAATTTTTACTATTTTTTCTGAGTTAAATTTTGCTGAAATTTTCCTCAAACTAAGAAAATATTTACTTTGCAGATTTTTTCCTGAAACAAATTAATTTTTTCATAAAATCAAGTAAACCTTCACTAAACTAGAGCAAAATTTTAGTATTTTTTTACAATTAATTGAATATTTAATCGAACTGAGGAATTTGTATGTTTTTTCCTGAAAACAAGTACATTTTTACTTAAACTGGGGATAATTTTACTTGATATGAAGAAAAAGTGTACTTAAACTAATTTCAATTGAACTAAAACCGAGGAAATTATTCCTCAATATTTAATAATTTGCTTTAGAGTATGCAAAACTAATACAAAAACTGACAATTAAATAAATATTTAATCGAACTGAGGAATTTGTATGTTTTTTTCCTGAAAACAAGTACATTTTTACTTAAACTGGGGATAATTTTACTTGATATGAAGAAAAAGTGAACTTAAAATAATTTCAATTGAACTAAAAGCGAGGAAATTATTCCTGAATATTTAATAATTTGCTTTAGAGTATGCAAAACTAATACAAAAACTGACAACATGAAATATTTCTCAAAAGCTTAATGATACCTCTGCCACTAAAAGTTGAGCTCCTACTCCATGATTCCCGCGAAGGCAAGATATGCGCCTTTGCAGTAGTTAATTAGAATAATACTATATATTATATTATAGTATTTAAGAATTTATATATTATATATATAGTATTTAAGAAATAAGTCCCAGCAAACGAACGAGATTTTTTTCTTAGATCACAAGTCAAGAATTTTCTAAACACTTTGAATTGACTTATAAAAGTTCAATTCAATGTATGAAGAACTCAGTATAAGATTCAGTAAACACATTAACATTATTTTAGGGGAAAATTTCAGTAAATATTTCCTAAATGGAATTTTTTCATACAGAAAATTTCTTGGAAATTTTCTTCCATACAAGTTTGAATTTACCGATTTGTAAGATTTGTTTACTACATACAAAGAATTGCTTCTAAATAAATTTACTACCCAATTTCTAGTAAATTAAATTTTTAATCTGACTTTAAAATAAGGAAACTTTACACATACTTATTATATTGCCCTACTTTTAAATAAAATTGTTGAACTTATTTGGAGTTCTGATTTTACTCATATTATAGCTGTTTTTCTTTAAGACAGGATAACTAAGCTGCTATAACAAAAATCTAAAAAAATGTTAAGAATTTAATCAAAATAAAAATTGTCGCCAAAAGCAATATCAATGTGTGTGTGAAAACAAATTTTGAAAAAATAATTTTGTGTTAAAAATGTTTGACTTAGCCTGGAAATTATCCAGTTTAAGTCAAAATGATGGTTACGAGGCTAAGTCCAATAAAGTCAACACAAAATATTTTTTTGAAAATTTTTTTTGATACATATATTTATTAGAGTGGCTTCTGTTGTGAGGAAGGAAAAAAGTGTTGTTGATGTTCCCGACTAAAATCAAAGATTGGTTTGTTTTATGTGATCTCCCAAAATATTT
Organism: Polietes domitor; assembly: GCA_947397865.1. Taxonomy (NCBI): domain Eukaryota; kingdom Metazoa; phylum Arthropoda; class Insecta; order Diptera; family Muscidae; genus Polietes; species Polietes domitor. The sequence goes on from OX377622.1 coordinate 103,923,244, forward strand.
CGCTTTTATCATTGTGCGTTCGTGAGCTGGACGCGTTCAAAATAACCTCTATAAACCAAGTTGTTCTTGAATAAAATTCACGATGAGAATGGTATTGAGAAAAAACCCGCTAGAAATTATCCGACCCGAGCCTTATCAAACCATATTAAAAACTTGCAATATGAGCCAGTATAAAGGACAAATTTATACTAAAGAGTGATTTTTTTGAGGTTAGGATTTTCATGCATTAGTATTTGACAGATCACGTGGGATTTCAGACATGGTGTCAAAGAGAAAGATGCTCAGTATGCTTTGACATTTCATCATGAATAGACTTACTAACGAGCAACGCTTGCAAATCATTGAATTTTATTACCAAAATCAGTGTTCGGTTCGAAATCCGAAAATCCGCTTTTTTATCGACAAATTTTGTTCAGCGATGAGGCTCATTTCTGGTTGAATGGCTACGTAAATAAACAAAATTGCCGCATTTGGAGTGAAGAGCAACCAGAAGCCGTTCAAAAACTGCCCATGCATCCCGAAAAATGCACTGTTTTCATTTCAAATTTCATTTCTTCAAAGATGCTGTTGGACGCAACGTTACGGTGAATGGCGATCGCTATCGTTCGATGCTAACAAACTTTTTGTTGCCAAAAATGGAAGAACTGAACTTGGTTGACATGTGGTTTCAACAAGATGGCGCTACGTGCCACACAGCTCGCGATTCTATGGCCATTTTGAGGGAAAACTTCGGAGAACAATTCATCTCAAGAAATGGACCGGTAAGTTGGCCACCAAGATCATGCGATTTGACGCCTTTAGACTATTTTTTGTGGGGCTACGTCAAGTCTAAAGTCTACAGAAATAAGCCAGCAACTATTCCAGATTTGGAAGACAACATTTCCGAAGAAATTCGGGCTATTCCGGCCGAAATGCTCGAAAAAGTTGCCCAAAATTGGACTTTCCGAATGGACCACCTAAGACGCAGCCGCGGTCAACATTTAAATGAAATTATCTTCAAAAAGTAAATGTCATGGACCAACCTAACGTTTCAAATAAAGAACCGATGAGATTTTGCAAATTTTATGCGTTTTTTTTTTAAAAAAAGTTATCAAGCTCTTAAAAAATCACCCATTTTAGTGCAATTTTTGGTGCATTTTTTATAAAAACCGCAATAGCTACCACATTTTTAGTTCGATTTATTTTTTTAGGGGCTCTTTGCAGAGTTATTGATTACCAATTGCAATTTTTAGAATTTTCAAAACCCATTAAGGTCCGCAAATTTTTTTCGTACTGTTAATACTGTGATGTAAAACCTGAAATATGGGGTTATTTTCATCGTGAAGACATTCTAGCTAATTTTTGGAAAGAAATTCAACCATTTCAAATTTTCCCCCTTAAAAATAAATAATCTACATAAACTTTTTAAAGGTGAAAAATTGAAATGGTTCTTACTGTTAAATTAACATAGATAGACGCATGAAATTAAAAGTATTTTTAGCAGATGTTCTTCTCCTTCATTTGATACCCATACTCGCAAAAGGAAGAAACTAAATGATTGAAACATTTACATCGTTTGGAAATTAAAAGTCCTGTAAAGTGGCCTATAGTTTCACTTCTATATAATTTCGTTCTTGGGAGGGAAGTCATGTCGAACGGTTTTATTGTAACATCTTATGAGAAGTTTTCCTCCCAATTTATCCATTGAAAGGCCAAAATTTTAGATTTTTTTTTTAAAAATTAGTTTTTTATAAGACTAGAATGTGTTTACGATACAAATAACCCCATTTTTCAGTTTTTACATCACATTTAACCCAATGAGAACCAACAGTAAGAAAAAATTGCCGGACATTAATGGGTTAGGAAGTTCTAAAAATAATTAACGATCCAACAAAAATACAAATCGATCTAAAAATATGGAAGTTAATGCTGTTTTGATAAAAAATGCAACAAAAATTGCACAAAAATGTTAAAAATCCATCCTCTATTCTGGGTTAAAATGCAAGTTATTGATATGATTTGATAAGGCATTCTCACCGTGAATTTAATTCAAGAAAAAACTGATTTATAGAGGTTATTTTGAACGCGTCCAGCTCACGAACGGACAATGATAAAAGCGAAATATTTTGGGAGAACACGTAAAACAAACCAATCTTTAATTTTAGTCGGGAACATCCACTACTTTTATTTTGAAGCCACTCTAATATTTATATTGTAGTTGGCGACAATGCGAAAAATTAATTTTTCATTTTGAGCAAAAAATTAAATTTTATTATCGTTTTTGTTATCCCGGCTTAATGAAAAACAGCCCTATTATTAATGCTATTTTTCAAAGTAACAAAATTTTAAATTTTTAATCGTTGTATTGTGTGATTCGTATGTATTTAGGTTTTTTACGAATAATGCGAATTCGGTATTTTATTGAAAAAATGGCACAAATAACGGAATATTCATCGTGAGGTCTGATATATAAAATAGAGCACATACATTTGAAAGTGAACATAAAATTTTTATTATCGTTTTAGTTTTTTGGTTTATGTTATTTTGGTCTGCAATCAATATTTGATTTCAACTGGGATATTGTCCTGGCACAATAACACTTTGCTATTATATTTTATATAATGCAAATTTATTTACAAGTAAGGAAAGGATAAAGTCGGGCGGGGCCGACTATATAATACCCTACACCACTCCCTGTGTATGTACCTCACTTTCATTACTAAACCCAGGTATTTTATGAGAGCAATTTTATTTAGTTTATACAAATTATATAAATTATATTCATATAATTTATATGCTATAAATTCATCTTTAGTTAAACTTAACGAATATGGTAAATAATATGGTAATTGATCCAATTGTCCGAAAGACAAATACAAATTATATAGTAGTCTACCAAAGTATGGACATATGGGCATCACCAAAACAATTCTCATTGCCATTCAATTCGGTAAAAAAGTGAAATCGGGAAGGATTTTTGCATCCTGTAAATGTATGTGTTTGACAAAAAATGTTAAATCGGAAAGGACATTTGTATGGGGGTATATTGAAAACTGGAACGATGTGACCCGCTTTCACCATGTATGTTTATTGGTGAAATATAATATGTAAAGTTTGGCCAAAATCGGTTAAAGATTCGGGAGCGACATTTGTATTGGGGCTATATCTAAATCTGAACCGATCTTACCACTTTCACCATAGGTTTTTTAGTTGGATTATAAGATGTTGTGCCAAATTTAAAGAAAAACGAATACAATATGTGGATTTTAGAGCGGAAAAAGTCAAATCTGGAGCGACATTTGTATGGGGGCTATATCTAAATCTGAACCGATCATACCCACTTTCAGCATAGATGTTTCTATTTCGATTATAAAATGTTGTGCCAATTTTAAAGAAAATCGGGTACAATATGTGGATTTTAGAGCGGAAAAAGTCAAATCGGGAGCGACATTTGTATGGGGGCTATATCTAAATGTGAACCGATCTTAGCCAATTTTTGCATACGTGTTGGATTATAAGATGTTCTGCAAAATTTAAAGCGAATCGGGTACAATATGTCGTTTCTAGAGCGGAAAATGTCAAATCGGGATCGACATTTGTATGGGGGCTATATCTAAATCTGAACCGATCTTACCCAATTTTTGCATACGTGTTTCTAGTTGGATTATAAGATGTTCTGCCAAATTTAAAGAAAATCGGGTACAATATGTCGTTTCTAGAGCGGAAAATGTCAAATCGGTAGCGACATTTGTATGGGGGCTATATCTAAATCTGAACCGATCTTACCAAATTTTTGCATACGTGTTTCTAGTTCGATTATAAGATGTTCTGTAAAATTTAAAGAAAATCGGGTACAATATGTCGTTTCTAGAGCGGAAAATGTCAAATCGGGAGCGACATTTGTATGGGGGCTATATCTAAATCTGAACCGATTTCCTCCAAATTCAATACCGATGGTCCTTGGCCGGAAAAAATAATTTCTGCCTAGTTTCATGACAATCGGACAACAATTGCGACCTGTAGAGTGCGAACAAGCTTAGATGGACAGCAGACGGACGGACAGACATCGTTAAATCGACTCAGCTGGTGATTCTAAGCCGATCCGTATACTTAAAGGTGGGTCTAGCTCAATTATTTCTTGGTGTTACAAACATTTGGCGCGAAACTAACTTATAATACCCTAGACCACGAAGTGGTGTAGGGTATAGCAAAAGGCATTGTGACATTTATTACTTGGTTGCACACTACCACTTCCACGATTTCCACCCTGTGAAAGGACTTTTCAACATCGTACCCGGCCTCTTTGAGTAATTTATTCTCACAAACGAACGAGAAGCACAACTCACTCGCCAAATATGCGTTTAAAAAATCGCACCAAGTACTAAAGCACACATGCCACCTTACAAGCATCTCATGGAGTTGCATATGTATGTCCCAAATATCCTATTCTGTAGAGTGAGGGTATACAAATTACGAAATTATACGAAGAGTCTCATATATCTATCCATAGATATTTTAGATATAGACATAATTTTCTTCGTTTGAATGCCTATTAAATCCACTAAAAATAAAAATATATATTTTTAAGATTTTTTATGTTTTTTTTTTCGTTCCAGCAACAGATAATTTATTTAAAAAATATTTTTTGGAGACTGTCCCTAAACCAATATTTCCATGTGAGATTCGCGTAATTTATATCGGAATATTCTTCATGATGTTTGATTTTAATAGACTTTTTAGACAGATCACGTATGACTCATATCAAACTGTTTTGTCATTTTTGTTTAGTATCATGAGTTAAGTCATCATGGAAAGACTCATAGCGTCTCCAAATTGTACAGCTCTATTACGAAAAGAAGACCTCGATGAATCGATTCGTCGTCGTTCTCATCATCTTGGATTGTCGTATTCAACAATATTTTACACAAAGATTTCGGCCTTAAAGCGTACAAAATTCAACTTGTGCAAGAATTGAAGCCAGGCGACTTAAATTTGCAAGTTATTTTCAGTGAATGGGCTCTCCAGTCGTTATGCTCGAACAAGTCGCCCAAAAATGGACCTTCCTAATGGAACATCTCAGACGTAGTCGTCGCCAACAGTTACATGGTATCATTTTCAAACAGTAAATGTCATAAATTGCTCTGTCAATCGATAATGAAAATTCTAAGTTCAATTTCAACTTTATGTGTTTTATTTTACATTATAAATCAAACCTGACGATGAATAACGCGTAAATTTTAGTATCCATAAAAAATTAATATCGCTTTCGAGTTTAGACATTTTTCAAATCATTTACTAATATTAAATAGCTTATAAAATTCTAAATAATATGCAGAAACTTGTTGGCCATTATTTCCGGAAACATTATCTTAGTTCATTCCAAAATTTCATTATGATTCTGTAGATATTACGCAGTGTTACAAATGCATTTATTTCTTAAAAAGTTACTATTTTATCAAATTTTTAAGCTTAAAATTAATTTTCTTTTACTTGTTTTGTGTGGTAATTTGTTTATTGCTATTTCTGCACTATGTGCCGTGTTATGAGAGAACAAACACAAAACAATTACCTATTTGGTGATATGGTTTTAATTACTTAAGAAATTTTACATTTTTCGGACTATTCAACATAATGGAATATGAAACACCCATTGGGTGTTTTGCATGGGCAAAAATACTTGATGAAAGGTGTAAAAGACTAGTCGACTCTATGAAATGACGTTATGTAGCAGTAATAAGTAAGGCAATACAGCTAAGTATTAAATGCAAGGATATTTCGTTATTTAAGTTATTATTCAAAAAAGCTTTTCATTTAAAGTGATTTAAAAATATATTTTTAGTTTTTCTTAGCACTGTTATCTTTTTGAATGGTCTCATTTTTGGCATAAAAGGTTTTATAGGCTTATCCCAAAATTACAAAAGCCTATTTATACACTCCACGAGAGTATTATGTCTTTGTGCATTTCTTTGTAACACCCAAAAGGAAGAGAGATAGACCCATTGTTAATTATACCGATCGACTTAAAATCACTTTTTGAATCGATTTAGCAATGTCTGTCTATTCTTGTAATCACGATACAGGTGGCAATTGAAAGCCAAATGAAACTTTGAACAACGAAGTTTTTCGGTATAAGGACGAACGAACCATGTTTGGATAACACCCTGATATTTTTAAAAAGTAATGGAAAAATACAAAAATACTTGTTTGATGTTTATTCTCTCCGTTTTAGGAATTGTGGGATTTTTATATGGAATATCATACAAATGTTTATAATGTCATTGAAATTTTTTAATTGTTTTTATTGATTAATTAGTGAATATATTGTGGGGCTATATAAAAAAATACACTGCAAGAATTATATTCAAAATAGTTATGATTCTGTCGTAACCTAATAGAGGCCGGGTATGTCGCAGAAAAGTCGCCAGCTGACGCAGACTTTCGCAGATCGGAAATCATGATAGTGGTAATGTGCAGCCAAGTAATAAATGTCACCATTCCATTTGTAAATAAATTTGCATTCTATAAAATATAGATGCAAAATGGTATTGAGCCAGGGAAATATCCCAGTTCAAAACTCAGTTACAATTTTCATTAAAAAGTCGCCAAAGAAGCACAAGGGAACACTTTTGACGACAAAAAAAAACAATCCAGATTACTAGGTATTATAAGTTAGGACTAGGGTATTATAAGTTAGTTTCGCGTAGTAATTGAGCTAGACCCACCTTTAAGTATACGGATCGGCTTAGAATCACCAGCTGAATCGATTTAACGATGTCTGTCTGTCCGTACGTCTGCTGTCCATCTAAGCTTGTTCGCCCTCTACATATCGCAATTGTTGTCCGATTGTCATGAAATTTTGCAGACGTTATTTTTTTGGCCAAGGACGATCGGTATTGAATTTGGAGGAAATCTGTGCAGATTTAGATATAGCCCCTATATTAATGTCGCACCCGATTAGACTTTTTCCGCTCTAGCAACTGCATATTATTCCCGAGTTTCTTTAAAATTGCCACAACATCTTATAATCGGGCTAGAAACACCTATGGTGAAAGTGGGTAAAATCGGTTCAGATTTAGATATAGCTCCAATACAAAAGTCGCTCCTGATTTGACTTTTTCCGCTGTACAAACCGCATATTGTTCCCGATTTTCTTTAAAACTGGCAGAACATTTTATAATCTAACTAGAAACACCTATGCTGAAAGTGGGTAAAATCGGTTCGGATTTAGATATAGCCCCCATACAAATGTCGTTCCTGATTTGACTTTTTCCGCTTTACAAACCGCATATTGTTCCCGATTTTCTTTAAAATTTTGCAGAACATTTTATAATCTAACTAGAAACACCAATGCTGAAAGTGGGTAAAATCGGTCCAGATTTAGATATAGCCCCCATACAAATGTCGCACCCGATTAGACTTTTTCCGCTCTAGAAACCGCATATTATTCCCGATTTTCTCTGAAATTGCCACAACATCTTATAATCGGGCTAGAAACACCTATGGTGAAAGTGGGTAAAATCGGTTCGGATTTAGATATAGCCCCCATACAAATGTCGCTCCTGATTTGACTTTTTCCGCTTTACACACCACATATTGTTCCCGATTTTCTTTAAAATTGGCAGAACATTTTATAATCGAACTAGAAACACCTGTGGTGAAAGTGGGTAAAATCGGTTCAGATTTAGATATAGCCCCATACAAATGTCGGTCCCGATTTCACTTTTTCCGCTTTAGAAACCGCATATTGTTCCCGATTTTCTTTAAAATCAGCAGAACATCTTATAATCTAACTAACAACACCTATGGTGAAAGTGGGTAAGATCGGTTCATATTTAGATATGTCCCCATACAAATGTCGATCCTAATTTCACTTTTTCCGCTTTAGAAACCGCATAGTGTTCCCGATTTTTTAAAATTGGCTGAACATTTTATAATCGAACTAGAAACACCTATGCTGAAAGTGTGTAAAATCGGTTCAGATTTAGATATAGCTACCATACAAATGTCGCTCCTGATATGACTTTTGCCGCTCTAGAAACCACATATTGTACCCGATTTTCTTTAAAATTGGCACAACATCTTATATTCCTACTAAAAACACCCATGGTGAAAGTGGGTAAGATTGGTTCAGATTTAGGTATAGCCCCAATACAAATGTCGCTCCCGAATGTTTAATCGATTTTGGCCAAACTTTACATATTATATTTCACCAATAAACATACATGGTCATTTCCGATTGAAAATTTTTTGTCAAACACATACATTTACAGGATGCAAAAATCTTTCCCAATTTCACTTTTTCCCGAATTGATTTGTAGTGAGATAGAAAGTGGGTGTATCATATAGCCGTATTCGTTAAATATGACTAAATATGAATTTCAAGTATACTGTATAATTTACATGAACTACATAAAATTGCTCCCATGAAATACCTGGGTTTTGTAGGTATATACGCAGGGAGTACTGTAGGGTATTGTATAGTCGGCCCCGCCCGACTTTAGCCTTTCCTTACTTGTTTTTAATTACCTTTATAAATAAACAATGTTTAATAATTGTAACAATTTAAAATTTTTGCTTAAAAACTACAAATTTATTGCTTTATTAATGAACTTCAAATATCGTGGTAGTCTGCAGCCAAGTAATAAATGTCACCATGCCATTTGTAAATAAATTTGCACTCTATTAAATATAGTCTTGAGCCAGGACAATCAAATATTGATTACAGACCAAAAAACAAACGAAAAAACTAAATCAAATGAGCGTTGGCACGGTAGAAGTATTGCTGGGTAACTATACCTGCATATACACATACTTACATATGCAACTCAATGAGATGCTTGTAAGTAAGGCATGTGTACTATATTTCTTGGTGCGATTTTTTAAACTCAAATTCGGCAAGTGAGTTGTGATGGTGATGAACGAACGAGAGTTCGTTTGTGAGAATCATCTCCTTATAGAGGCCGGGTTTGATGTTGAAAAGTCGCTGCGAAGCCACTTGAAAAGACTTTTGACATGGTCGAAATCATGATCGTGGTAGTCTGCAGCCAAGTAATAAATGTCACCATGCCATTTGTAGATAAATTTCCATTCTATTAAATAAAGATGCAAAATGGTCTTGAGCCAGGACAATCAAATATTGATTACAGACCCAAAAAAAGATACAAACGAAAAAACTAAAAAAATAATTTTTATTAATTATTAACACTACAAAATATCAGTAAAATTGAGTTGTGTTAATTCATTTAATTATAATTTAATTTAATATTAATTTGCGTTATATATTAATTCATACTAAATAATTACTATGTTATGTTTCCTATTGTCAGTTCTAACGAAAAAAATTGTAAAATGGTTTGCTTTAGTTATTCACCACTCACAACAGAAGGTCCCCTGACAGCGGCGGATTTTTATACCCTCCACCTCCAGGATGGGGGTATACTAACTTTGTCATTCCGTTTGTAACACCTTGAAATATCGAGCTGAGACCCTATAAAGTATATATATTCTTGATCGTCATAAAATTCTAAGACGATCTAGCCATGTCCGTCCGTCCGTCCGTCCGTCCGTCTGTCCGTCTGTCCGTCTGTTGAAAGCACGCTAGCATCTTAACGAAAGGAGGTAGAACGTTCAAATTTGCCATAAATGTGTCTTATAGTCGTAGATCGGTTGGGATTGAAATGGGGCGAAATCGGCAAAAAGGGAAAAATTTTTCCCTCACAAGGACTAAAAATACCCATAATAATCCATAGTATTTTAGCGTATTTAAACGTGTTTTTTGAATATTTCTGTTTATATTTGCTTGATATTTGGTATGCGCATTCCACTTATAGCAAAAACGTGCACCATAAAGTGATTCTTATTTGTAGGGGGTGAAATGGGGTAAAAAAGGGATAAAAATGGTACATATTAAACGACAACAGCTAGAAACACGAAATTCGGTATGTACGTTCCTCTAATTGAGTAGATACATAATATAAAAGTATTTTTTCCAAATTCGTACTTTTAAGGGGTAAAATAGGAATAGAGGGATAAAAATGGTACCAACCAAACGGCTGTACCTAGAATAATGAAATTCGGTGTATACATTCCTCTGATTGCATAGATAAGTAAAATACACGGATTTTTCAAAATTCGTACTTTTTGGGGTTAAAATGAAAAAAGGGGATAAAAATAGTACCAATCTAATGACCGCAGCTAGAGTCATGAAATTCGGAGTATACATTCCTTTGACTACGTAGACATGAAAAATAAAAGGTTTTTTTCCAAATTCGTACTTTCGAGGGATACAATGGGTACGGAGGGATAAAAATGATACCAACCAAACGGCTACACCTGGAATAATGAAATTCGGTGCATACATTCCTCTGATTGCGTAGGCACTTAAATAAACAGATTTTTCGAAATTCGTACTTTTGGGGTTAAAATGAAAAAGGGGATAAAAATAGTACCAATCAAATGACCGCAGCTAGAGTCATGAAATTCGGAGTATACATTCCTCTGACTGCGAAGACACGGAAAATAGACGAATTTTTCCAAATTCGTACTTTCAAGTGATACAATGGTACATAGGGATAAAAATAGTACCAACTAAACGACTACAACTAGAATGATAAAATTCTAATTGCGTAGAAACGTCAAGGGGGTAAAAATGGTACCAACCAAATGGAATCATCGAATTCAGTGTATACATTGCTCTGACTGCATAGACACACAAAATAAAAAGTTTTTTTCCAAATTCGTACTTTTTCTTTTACGGCAAAAATTGGTTGAATCATGAAGTTAGGTTATTTTGCACTATGTACGTCTGATAATGGATTTTCAAAATTTGTACTTTTGAAATTCAAATAGAATGGAAATACAACCAACTGTAGCACCCACTATCTACCAATATTTATGGCTTTGAAAATATAAATAGAAGAACATCTATTTTTTGAATTGACGTATTGGTAGTCTTGCCTTATATGCGTGGTTTGAAATAATTAAAATATTATATTTATTTATAAAATTATTTTTTCACTCTTTGTATTTGTTTTGGTTTGGCTATATTAAAAAATTTATATATTCCTGTAATATTACTGCACTTCTACGAAAACCGACAACCTCTGTGGAATGCAATCCATGGTGGAGGGTATATAAAGTTCGGCCCGGCCGAACTTAACGCCGTTTTTACTTGTTTAAAATAGAAATGAAAACTAGTGAAAAAATGATTGCAAATAAAATAACTTTTAAATCTTTCAAAATAAAGGTTATCCCTCCTATGACAACACCATGTTGAATTAATTGGGTGTTCTCTTTTTGCTGGGTATTTGTTCAAAATATTTATTTAATTATTTTGTTAAGTTTCGTATCCTCAATTCTTGATAATAAAATGGATGGACATTTAAACGAAGAACTCAAGAGGGTGTATGAGAGAAAACCATGTGAAAAACAACAAAAAGAAAGAAAGGTTAAGATCAATGGCAACGTGTCAGACCCACACATACATGAACGGACTCAAAGTGGCTATTATAATACTGACAATTTTTGTCTAACCACGGGTGCTTCAAACTAAACCTGCACAGGACGTGAAGCCCATCCAGTGAAACAGTCCGCGATTTAATAGCACGTGCTTTACAACAATAGAACCAATAACATCAATTAGGTGTATGCTGCAAAATTGGCAACAGGCTACCGACAACATAGCGAAAATAATGAAGGAACTACGACGACTGGAGATATTATATCGGTAAAAATTCTACAACAAAGAATAACTGAGATGGTTAGAGTGCAATAAGAGCAACTACTAATAACACTGTCCAACAGCATTTTTGGAACAGAGCAGCGATCCTATTATTCGTGAAGAGCTTTATTATTTTCCGAACAGTTTTTCGTAGAAAGGTTTAATCCTCAAATGTCCTTTTGGAAAGGTTTTTTTTTGGATTTTCTCGACAAAGGGTAAAATTTACCCATAAAGAGAGGAGTTAGAGGGTTAAGATCTTCCACAAAAATGATCCTCATAGAATTCCACAATATATTTCTGATTATAAGAATTCTTCCAGACATTAGTTTAGAACACTTTTTTCGCTTAGTATAATGCCCCTTCGACCAAAAAATTAAAACTTTGATCCACTGTAAAAAGAAACTCAGACCAGCTTGACTGTAAGTTTATTCTACAAAAATGGTCTACTCAAAATGCTCTTTCAGAGTTATAGGGTCGCTATTCTGTTCCATTCAAAAAGTCTTAATTTGTTGGTCAGTGTTATTAATACTAAATAAATAAGAAATATTATTGATATACATTAATTAGTATTATTTACTTATTATTATTATAAACTAATTCATATTAAATAAATATTTTGTTAAGTTTCTTTCCTTAATAAATCTCATTTTATCATTCGTGCAGCACCTCTGGTAAAAACCACACTAGCTTCCGAACAATCGGTTTGAATTACAAATCAGTTGGAATTGAAAATTGGCCCAGATGCCATTTTCCCCCTAACATGGACTGCAAATTATTCTAATATTTAGAATGTTTTGGAAATTTTTGCATTATATTCACGTGAAATTTGGTATTTATACTTTTAAGGGGTAAATGGGAAATCAAGGATTAAAATAGTACCAATAATAGTAGTTGAATCTGAAATCATAAGATTCGGTGTATATATTCCCTTTAGGACAATAATGAGGAAAGGGGATAAAACCAGTAATAAAGGGTCCGCCATCTAACGTTTTTTGTTTTCAACTAGTGCTTATTTCGTGAATGGTAACACTTAGCTTATGTCTGATTTGACAGATAATTAGTTTTATCCTTCCGCTGAACGAATCCAATGCGTTTTCGCTTCGCTAAGTGGGCCTGCGATCGACTTACAGAAGATGCCGATTTTGCCCAAAAAATCATCTCATTTTGATCTTGGCGGGTATGTAAACAAGCAAAATTGTCGCATTTGGGACACAGAAAACCCGCACGCATACATTGAAAAGCCGATACACCCAAAACGTGTCACTGTTTGGTGCGGATTTTGGTCCAGAGGCATAATTGGGCCATTTTTCTTCGAAAATGAGCAAGGAGTGGCCGTTACAGTCAATGGCGATCGTTATCGGGCCATGTTGAACGAATTTTTGTTCACAAAAATTATTGGCAACATTTGGTTTCAACAGGACGGCGCTACGTGCCACACAGCCGAAGCTACTCTCGATGTTTTGCGCCCTGTTTTTGAAGATCGCATTATCAGCCGCAGAGCTGATGTCGTTTGGCCACCTCGGAGCTGCGATTTGATACCGTTGGACTATTATTTGTGGGGTGCCCTCAAAGATAAGTTTCACGCCGACAAGCCAGAGACAATTGACGCTTTAAAGGACGATATTCGTGAAGCCATTGGTGAAATACAGCTGCACACAATCGATAATGTGCTTAAAAATTGGACCGATCGTGTAGGCTACTGCATGGCCAGCCGAGGCAGCCATTTGAATGAAATTATTTTCCTTTATTAACCGGAAGGATTGTACTTTCAAATAAAAAAAGAAATTTTAGAAAATATTCAGTAGTTTTTTTATAGCAAAAAAAAAATATTTGGCGGACCCTTTATTTAGAATACTAAAATGTGTAGTTGCGTACCATCATTTATATTATATAAATTTTGAATAATGAAACATAACAATAGACTTAAAACAATACTGGACGTGGCTGTTAGTAGGCGTAGCAAAATATAATAGTTTTCATAGTATAATACTACACTGCTACTTAAAGTCGACAACCTCTAATTAGCCGTTAATACTGTGGACTCAGCCTGGTCGAACTTAATGCCGTTTTTGCCTGTTTTAAATTAACTAGAATTGAAGTGGAAACTAATGAAATGCATCCTACTACTAAACATTTACTTTTAGTCTTTACAAATAAAGGACACCTCAATTAGTCAACACCAGGGCAAAACAAACCGAGCACCTAGCCAGGTCTTATCAATTTGTACGCATTTAACAGTTATCGGAAAATGAAACCCCGATACAATGCAAATTTTAAGCACATTGATGAATTACTTTCGAAAGTTACGACGGCAACAGCCAGCCTAACAGACGACTTAGAAGGTCACATCCGATGCCTTAAGATACACCTACGATACGCTACACCTTCTGTGCTATAGGTTAGCGGATCAATAATTGTTACCTATATGACAGATAGCTTTCTGAAAAAATACCCCTCCTCATGTACCTCCTTGATGATGAGATGATGGTGTGTAAGGAATAAATAAGCACCACAAATACTCAAATGGCCTATTGAATTTCGGATCCAATGACCAGTTATGTGTGGTTTTCAAATTAAGGACTTCACAAATTAAAGGACCTTCGTTTCTCGACACATACAAACAAACATGCATAATCAATCATCTACATCCATAGGTTTAAAGATAAAAATGAAAATATACCCAATATGTGTAGGTACATGCATGTAAGGCATACGTAATAAATCTTCATCTCACGGCTCTCGCGACATTCCGCCAGAGGTCTCAACACGGCATCCACCAGCCGGAGACTGCGCCGTTGCAACGAATATCCGATGTAGTAGCTGTGGGTTAACAAGAAAGTGTAACATTAATATTAACTTGAGAATGCAAATTGGAGTAATAAATATTACTATGAAAAGTGTAATTTCTCCCCAAGCCAAACTCTGCGAGTGGCGCTCTCACATGTGCCACTGTGAGGAGAGCGAGAGTGACAAATTGTTCTTGCTCTCGTGTTGTTTGCTAGGAAATTCGACTCTCTGTTTGTATTTTGTAGCAACATAATAAGAATCGAAGGGAAATGTGTATTAAGTGATTACATGTATCTGAATAAGAAAATCTTGTGCGTTCAGAAAAAATAAACAATGGGAATAAAAACTAATTTAAAAATGGTGCAATAAAGAAATTGAAAGCAGCAAGGAATAAATTTGTAAGACCTTTATTGAAAATATTTCTCAAAAACTGTAAGTCGTTTAGCGAAAACGAAAAAATAATACTTTCAACGAAGCGAGTATAGAACCGGCGATGTTATGTTGGCAAACGTTGTTGTTTAATATCTGCTCCATACTCGATTTACGGATAATACAGATTAAGTTAAAGATACTCGCAATATTTTCAATTCAATGAAGAGCGAGACATTAATTTGCAGCTAAATATGCAATTAGCAAATAGTGGTATTTCTACAGCTGTAAGAAAATGTTCGGGAAAAAGTGTGGTATTAACCCTAAAATGATACACTGGACGTACACAGCGATCATAAGACCGATACTAACATATGGGGCATTGGTATGGTGGAAAGCTGTAAACAAGAAATCTTACATATCCAACCTTGCAAAAATCTATCACAGTCGGCATCACAGGAGTCATGAGGTCGGCTCCACATGCTGGATTTGAAGAGATGCTTAACCTGACACCCATAGATATCTTCGTGAGGAAATGCGCAGATAAAGTTGCTCTGAGGCTAAGGGAACTTGGCGTACTAAATGGGAGGCTAGAAGAAGCCTCAGACTATCCAGCGCCACAGATGAACCTGCACAAAACGTTCAAAGTACAAATACCCAGTAGAGATTATTGGTAATCAAACTAAGTGGTCACAGAGGCCGAAATCTCAATCTTCACAGACGGTTCCAAGATGGAGTCGAGCATCGGATCAGGCGTTTTCTAAGAGCAGCTAAACGTTGAATTTTCAGTTAGACTGTCACCAAGATGCACCGTTTTTCAGGCAGAAGACCACACCATAAATGAAGCCGCAAAAATGGTTTTTGAGAGGAATCTCCCCACATTAAAACTCAAAGTTTATGTGGATAGGTCAAATCAAAGCCCTAAATTCAACAGTCTTCAAATCACGATGTGCTAGAAACTGTATAAACTTACTCACCCAAATTCAAACTAATGACATCATACTAACTTGGGTCATAACAATATACTTGGTAACGAAAAAGTGGACGAGTATGCCAGAAAAGGCTCGGAGGGAGTGAACACACGCCGATCTGACGGACTTAGCAAATGTACCTCTACGTAATCTGCTCAACTTCACCAACAAGACAAAATGCTTTCAGAAGGAAGCGATCGATACTTTATGATTATACTAACATATTCCCATACCCCGTTTCGCTTCCTTAATATTATCCTACTGTTATACCAACCATATTACTCTAGCAGACTATATTCTCTATCTATTTTCTTTGTATTAACTATAAGTGTACCACAATGGGCCTCCGAGTGAAGCTCGCTACTAGCGGGTAACGTTTTCAACCTAACCTTGGCAAGGGTTTTATTGAAATATTTTAAGTGTGGCTTAACTAAATCTATATTCGATAGATTTTATTATTATGTAACATTTTTAGTAAAACTTGCACTTGCTCACGTGAAATTAAAATTCAAAAATTAATAATATTAATAACAGCAATACAAATATACAAAATTTTGTATTCGATGCCAAAACATTTGTTTGTCATAATAAAATCAACATATATTTTTTTTTTACTAAAATTCCAATTTTCGTCGACCGTACTATTTTGGCAGTTCAATCATTCCCTGTTAAAGAAGGTTTTAAATCTTGTGAATATCATTTTCACAAAAAATGAAAAAAAATTGATTAATTTTGCAGAATGTCGTGAGTTCTTTCCGACTTTAGACTTTGCATACTTGTTGTTATTGCGAATCTTGGACGAATCGAGTTGAACAATACATCTTAAATTATTAGTTTTTGTGTTGTTGTGATTAGTGATCGATTTGACTGATTTTCTATGTGTTTTGAATGTGATATTCGAATTTAGGCTATTATATCAAGTAATTTCTTCTTACGAAGGAAGTTTTTTGGTAATGAAAAGGAGGAGAACCACAAAACTCAATAAATCTTAAAGTCCAAGCAACCCTTATAGTGAAGCTGAGCATGCTTATATTGGTGGAGCGTATATAAGATTCGGACCACCCGAACGTTTTTATACTCTACACCACTTCGTGAACTTGGGTATTATAAGTTAGTTTTCCGCCAAATGTCTGTAACACCAATACAAATTCGAGCTAGACCCACCTTTAACTATACGGAACGGCTTAGAATCAACGATTCAACGATTTAACAATGTCTGTTTTTTCCGTCCGTCCGTCTGCTGTCCATCTATTCTTCTTCGTACTATACAGGTCGCAAATGCTGTCCGATTATCACGAAATTTGGCAGAAGTTACTTTTTTACCGACGATCGGTATTGAATTTGGAGGAAATCGGTTCAGATTTAGTCGCTCCAGATTTCACTTTCTCCGCTCTAGAAACCAAATCTCGACGTAAATAAATCTCCAGGCCCGGATGGCATTTCAGCACTTGTCCTATGTAAGTGCTCTTCGACGCTTGCCCGTCCCCTTCGCAATCTTTTCAACATTGCATACCGTGCAGGAGTTTTCCCAGCGTGTTGGAAGATTGCGAACATCCAGCCCATCCCTAAAAAAGGTGAGGCTAATAACCCTGCTAAATATCGACCGATTGCGATTTGCTCAGCGCTCTCGAAGGTTATGGAGAGTATGACTAATGACTTACTTAATGATCGACAGTATGGCTTCCGTAGGAATGGATCTACGGGAGACCTGATGACACTGCTATCCGAAAATTGGAATCGTTCTATTCACCAGCTTGGTGAGAGTAAGGTCGTTGCTCTAGATATCTCCAAGGCCTTTGATAGAGTTTGGCACGGCGCACTCATATCAAAGCTTATCGCTTTTGGTGTTGGTAGTGACGTCTCTCGATTTATATCGAGCTTCCTCAGAGATCGCACTATACGTGTTGTTGTAGATGGGTTCTCATCCGACGAGCATAGGTTAACCGCAGGAGTACCACAGGGCTCTGTCCTTTCCCCCTCCCTTTTTCTTATTTTCATCGACGACCTCTTGGATCGGACTTCGAATCCAATATACTCATTCGCGGATGACAGCAACCTCTGTCATTCATACTCATTCGATCATAGACCAAGTCGTCAAGAAATTGAGGATAAAAGGCGATTGATGGATGAGTCACTTAGCCAGGATTTGTTGGCCATTTCTGAATGGGGTCGAGTGAATAGAGTAGATTTTAATGCACGTAAGACCCAGTGCCCCTTGTTGTCTCACAAGCGATTCACTGATCCAACGGTGTCGTCGATTTTAATGAACGGTGTAGATATTGAGCAATCAGATGCTCTCGATGTTCTCGGCATGAAAATACAACGTGATGTTCGTTGGACAAAGCATGTATTTGATGTGTCGAAAGATGCCTTCAAATGTTTAGGCTTTTTAAAAAGATGTAAGAAATATTTCACACCCTCTGATCTTCTCAATATCTACACTACCTACATCAGACCAAAAATGGAATACAACTCCCATATATGGTCGGGTGCTCCAGCTTCATCACTGGAGCTACTTGACCGTGTCCAGAGGAGGGCGATGGTGTTGATAGGTGATGGTAGGATATCCAATTCTATTGTCTCCCTTGAACTCCGTCGTAATGTTGGTTGTGTGTCATTGTTCTATCGATATTTTCATGGTGTTTGTTCTTCGGAAATTCGTGATCTCATACCGCCCGTGAGAACGTTCGGTAGAGATACGCGACTCTCCAGGAACGCTCACCCATTTGTTGTCGATTGGACAACCGGCCGCACTACACATTACAGAATAAATTCGTTCTTCGCCCGTACTATCCGTATGTGGAATCGACTTCCGGCAAATATCTTTCCCTCCAATTACGACATTCAGAGATTCAAAACAGATGTCAACAGACACTACTCCCTCTTTCCTCCTTCCCATACCTGATCTTCCTTCCACCAACGCAATGCACTGCATTTATAGGGGACATCCCCTGAGTGTTGGTTCAGTGAAAAAAAAAATTGTACCCGATTTACTTTAAAATTGGCACAACATTTTATAATCGAACTATAAACACCTATGCTGAATGAGGATAAGATCGGTTCAGATTTAGATATAGCCCCCATACAAATGTCGCTCCCGATTTGACTTTTTCCGCTCTAGAAACCACATTTGTACCCGATTTTCTTTAAAATTGGCAGAATATTTTATAATCGAATTAGAAACACCTGTGCTGAAAGTGGGTAAGATCGGGTCAGATTTAGATATAGCCCCCATACAAGTGTCACTCCCGATTTCACTTTTTCCGCTCTAGAAACCACATCTTGTACCCGATTTTCTGTAAAATTGGCACAACATTTTATAATCGAACTATAAACACCTATTCTGAAAGAGGATAAGATCGGTTTAGATTTAGATATAGCCCCCATACAAATGTCGCTCCCGATTTGACTTTTTCCGCTCTAGAAACCACATATTGTACCCGATTTTCTTTAAAATAGGCACAACATCATATAATCCAACTAAAACACCTAGGGCGAATATGGGTAATATCGGTTCAGATTTAGATATAGTCCCAATACCAATGTCGATCCCGAATGTTTAACCGATTTTGGCCAAACTTTACATATTATATTTCACCGATAAACATACATGGTAAAAGCTGGTCAGATCGTTCAATATACCCCCATACAGATGTTCTTTCCGATTTAACATTTGTTGTCAGACACATACATTTACAGGATCCAAAAATCCTTCCCGATTTCACTTTTGAACCGAATTGAATTGTAATGATATAGAAAGTGGAGTGTATTATATAGTCGTCTTTAGCCTTTCCTTACTTGTTTTACTTGTTATATTTAAAGCATAGTTAATAAAATATGATCAAAAAATTTATTTAAATTTTTGCCTCACTTTTGTTTATTTCAAATTCGAATTGTGCTGCCATTTTTTGAAAATTCTTAGTGGCTTCTCTACTCGTAACCTCTTCTCACTTAGTTCTCTCTTACTTGGACATTTTTGCTCCGTAAACTAGTTCCACACTAAATTTGAGCCACACAATTGACACGGCAGAGAGTGCGAGAGTGAGAAAAATAACAAAATCCACTTATTAGAAGAGAGCCAGAGAGGGAGCCAGTCTTGTGTGGTGTGTGTGGTATGTGCACATTTGGATAAACACTTCAGTGGGAAATTTGGTGCACAAAGAAGTTACGCTCGCAACATTTATTATGTTCGTGCATGTTTGTTTGAGAGTGTGCGAGAGTGTGTGTGTGCTCGTCGCGTAGTTGTGAATGCACGCAATTCATAAATTTCGTAAGAAGAGTGAATTCAGTATTGCCGGGATATTCAGACGATTTGGTACTCGTAAGGTGCGAGACGTAAAAACGTAACCCAAAAACACACCAAAGCGTTTTACGAAAATTTCCAAAAAGGAAAGAAAACACAAGCGAACCCACAAAAGAAACGACGAAAAACAAAATAGAGGTTTCTATCGTCGGTGCAAAACAAAAACGATTCGTCGTTAGCAATCGGAATATAACGGTAATCGTTGCTAAAGAAATTCGTGCAAAAGCAAAGCGAAAATATATAATATAATAGAAAAGAATAATGAAAATGTTTCGCTACAAAGCAAATTCTTAATAAAAGGAGAAAAAATTGAAAATTGTAGATTTAATGAAAGAAATTGTGATTGATTTGTTTGTTTATTCCTTTTGGGTGTAATGGGAAAAAATCACCCAGCCATCGGCAAGTGAAAGGAAAAGTTTTGCTAAAAAGTGTGCAGGAAAAGTGCTCATTTTCCGCTCATTGAAAATTTAGATTGAGTGTCTGTGCCTGTGTGTGAGTGGCTGTGTCTGTGTCATTGCTTGTGCTTCGGTAGCACAGGCTGTCAGTGTGTGTGTGCTTCGTTTACACATTTATTTTTCAAAGGATTAAATATTTCGTGTGAAGTGTGGCAAGAGGAGGAAAATAAAAACATAGAAAAAAGAAGCAACAAAAAAGGATTAGAAGCAAAAAATTACTGTCATTTAGCACTTGAAATGAAACTATTCAACAGCACAAGACCATCATCATAACTTTGAAACTTGAAACCCAAATATAAAACCCACCCACAAAAAAGGAAGGAGAGAGAACAATAGCTACCCGCTCGTCCTCGTCGTCGTCGTAACCAAGAAACCACACAAAAGGATTACACAAGGATTATTTGCCAATTAACTGGATAACACAAAGTAATTTCAACAATTTTAATTAAATGTTGCCTTAAATTAAGTTGCCATTCTTATGGACGTATTTTTTTTCGTTTGGTTGGTATATGCAAGAGGATATTTGTGTAAAGGACAATGTTAAAATTTTTTTTTGATTTAAAAAATATTCTGGGGGTATTGCTAACTCTTTTCTGAGGGAATCAAGACCCATTATGATCCTTTAATTCCGTAGACTACATCCTATCCCTTAGGAACACTTGGTTTCACTCGTTTTCCTATAGCTTTTGGTGACCTGAATTGAAAAATGTTTACCTACTTCGGAAAATTAAAAAAAATGGAAAACGTGCGGTTTTAATAATTTAAGTTTACAGGTGATTGTCTTTCAATGAAGGTCTATTTTTGACGTTCTATATAGAAAATAATTTGTAGCATATAAATAGTAGAATAAAATAATAGATAATAATGGAAGCATAAATAATATCCGAAAGCTGTTTCAGCTAAATTTTGAAAGGCTGTTTAAATAAACGAAATTTCCCCCAAAAAAATTATCGATATTTTGATTGATTTGAGATATTTTGTAAACACATCCTCAGGATTATGACTTTTTTCAACTGTTTAAATATACGAACATTTTCCAAAAAATAAAATCATCGAAATTTTAGTTGATTTAAGATACTTTATAAACACATCCTCAGGATTATGACTTTTTTCAACTCAAAAACCAAGCATGGAAACTGTATAGAGCCATAGGTTTAATTCATCCGAAATTACACAGAAAATTTGAATCAAAGGTCTAAAAAGTATTTTTAATTTTAAAAACTTTCTACATAGGGTCAGGATAAATAGGAACATATTTTTAGATGGTGACCCAACAATAAAATAGGAATTACATTTAAAATATTTTATGGGCAAATTTAAATTTTTCAAATATATTTAAAGTTTGAAGCTACTAATCAAAATTAAGTAGTAGCATATAAATAATAGACTAAAATAATAGACAGAAAGCATAATTAATATTCGATAGCTGTTTGAGCTAAATTTTGAAAGGATGTTTAAATACACGAAAATTTTCCAAAAATAAAATCTTCAATATTTTGATTGATTTGAGACACTTTGAGAACACACTCTCAGGGTCATGACTTATTCAGCTTAAAATCGATGGATTTAATTATTTTTGAAAATATCGGAATATTCAAATTTTCACTGTGAAAGTGTACTTTAAATCTTTGACAGTAAATCGTTAAAAAAATTGTAGTTGGAACCATTTTTTATATATAATTGATCTGTTTTCGGTTGAAATTACATAAATTCTTCTCAAATTCTTGATCGAAATGAAATTATTTAAAAATATCTTAAAACTTTACTTGCGGGGGGATGAGTAGGGACAATTATTATATATATGTGGATTTAAAAATATAAAATTCAGTACAGTAAAAAATCAATTTGTGCGTTTCAGGTAACTTCATTTTCTGGAAACTCTTTGTTAGAGACTTGTATCGAACCCATAGTCTCGCGTGTTTTTGGATCTATCAGAGACAGTTAAAATGCTAATGCATCTGGATCCTCGAATACACGGCAATACTAGGTTTTCATTTTTTCTCAATTATAATCTCGTTGAGAAAGTTTCTTGATATCCATGTGTTCCTTTAAGGTGTCGCGACGCTGTTCATAATTTTACGGCTAATAATCATGGGCTTTTAGATCTATCAGCCCTGTGACGATTTTCACGGTGGTTTCAAACCACTGCTTTTTTCGTGGAATAATGTTTTTAAATTTTGAGTTATATTTCAAAACTTTTGATTGATTTATTCTTAGATCATGCAAATAAAGAGATTAGTTGTAAAAACCAGACTTTTTGAAGACAAATTTCAAATTTAAAAACATGAAATCACGTAACAGGCGGTGATTTCAAACAACTGTGGAAGCTATCGCAGATCCGTATAATATGTGTGTTTTATTTACCACAAGTGAAGGTTTTCCCGCTTAACTGCTTTTGCTTTAAAAAATGTCTGAATTTTTGTATTCTCAAAAATTTAAATTACAAATAATATATTTTTAATATATTTCCAGAAATTTTAAATTAAAAGAAAATTATATATTCCATTTAACCATTGTCCTGATTCGCTTATTATCCGCTTAGTGTTTTAGAGGCATAATTTTTGCTCTAATAAAATGTTCTGGTGTAATAGCTTAGATTTTAATGAAATAAAATTTTAATAAAATTTGAAAATTCTAAAATGTAGATATTTTATCTAAAAATATTCTCATTGCCTCCGGTGTAATAAGCTAGATTTTTGATAAAATGAAATTTTGAAAATTCTAAAATTTTGATATTTTATCTAAATACTGTCAAGAGGGAAACCCAGGATTGTGGTTAATAAATGCCTAGCGTTGCAGTGAATAGACTCAGTTAGTAGCACTGTAAAGACGTTAGGCTTTCGGAATGATTCTACGGCCGGGAATCATTATGTGACAACAAATGACCTGGTTGGAACAACGGTCAATCTATCATGACCTATGCAATTTAATTTTATAACCACACTAGAGGGACCTACTGTTTACTGTCGGATAATGGTTATTAGAGCTGTTTTCTTTAAGACTGGATAGCTAAACTGCGATAACAAAAACCTAAATAAATAGTTAAAATTTCACTCAAAATAAAAAATTCTTTATTTTTAATTGCCACCAACAGCAATATCAATGAGTATATTAATAACGTGGGACTTATCCTTAGTCAAATTTATATTAATCGATGTTAAATCCAAAAAAGTCAACACAAAATATTTTTGTTTTGAAAATTTGCATTATACAAATATTTGAACTGTGGTTGTCGACAATGTGAAAAAAAAAACATTTTTTTATTTTGAGTAAAACAATTAACTTGTTTATTGATGCTTGTTTTCGCAGCATGAAGAAAAACAGTCCATATATTAGATAAGCTTTTTAACTGTTATTTATTTCAAAAATTTTGCCTGCATCATTGTAGCAGAATGTAATGATCATTGTGGGACATTCCATTCTGCGGCGGTATGTGTTCACAACAAGACCGGCTTCGAACGATTATTATTTTTAGATAATTGCCCCAAACAATTTTACTAATCGATGCCTCCAATATAATGCTGTATAATGTCCAATTGTCTTATAAATATAAATTTTTACTTAATAAAAGGAATTTTCTATTTTTAACAGAGTCCTAAGACTCATACTTTCTACTGTCTTGCCTCAACTAGGCTTTGTTTTCATCTTTAGGATGGTAACTATAAAAAACCAATGTACGATGTTTTCTAATTCTAAAACCAACGCTAAACCCCCATTTAAGTCATTTTATGCCGAAGACTAAAAACGCTTCTTAAAAAAGATTAAACAAATATTTATTAGTTCATTAATCCTCTGTTCCACATTGGAATGACAGGAAAAAAGCCGGCAGGTTAAAAACGACTTTTAACCAAAAATTTAAAAAATATATTTTTTTGCAAAGAGGGTTAGCAGTTACATCTACTCAAAAATATTTTTCAAGTGGCCACTGTTTTCTTATTTTTTTTTTTTTGTAAAAAAGAAATAAATTAAAAAATATATATTTTTGGGCGACTGTTGCACTAAACCACTGCTTAAAGTAAAAATTGCGACCCTCATAATCGGACATAGACTCCCAAAATTATAGTACAACTATTAAGGGGGCTTCGTCTCTAAATTTTTAATTTATTCATAATTAAAATAATAAATTAACGAGAACTAATAAGGTTTTGAACAACAAAATACACAGATCTTCAACGAAAAAAAAAAATGATTGTAAACTAGTGTTATGTGTTAGAGAAGCTTTGGGAAAATAAATAAGTAAAACAAAAAATCTAAGTGTTTGTTTACAGAAATTTCATTCTGAACCCAATTTGCTACCATATGGTTTATGTTTCAAAGGTAGAAAATTACCGGGAGCAAAATCTGTTTAGGAAGAGTTTGGATATGTATGGTTTGTTTACATTCGTCAGATGCATAAAATCTGATATTTATCTCCATTCGTTTAAAAATATTTCATTCAAAGCTGACAAAATCTATTTAGTACAATTCTCGATGATGAGTTTCTTTACATTTTACAAATTTAAATTAAACGATGCCCTAAAGGAAAAAATAATTTCCATGTAATATTCTCTCAAGTTTCCCAAACAATTTGATTCACTCATTTTTTCCTCACATGTAGGTATAGATTGCTATCTTTATAGGACATAAAAAAACTGTATTGCTTCCTTAAGGATCCCTGTTTATAAGAGCCCTGGCTAAATAAGACATTCACAATCCCATTCTAAGAACACTCTATCCCGCTTTAATTTCATTATGTTGACTTTCTGTTACACCTACGCGCTGCTCTTGTCCTCGCCGAAGCGTATTTTCTATCAACGTTTAACAATGATGACAGCTTTTTATGCCTTTTGACACTTTGTCAAATTCAACAATACAAATTTTGCTTTTTTACTTTTAAAGTAAATTTACTAGGAAAACATACTATAATATTTTTTAACGGCTCCAAAAAAGAAGCAGATTCTTCCTTTGTCTCTTCTCATACATTCGTCCGTCCGTCCGCCCGTCCAACCATCCATCCATGTGAATGTATCTTGATGATATTTTTCCCATTATGTGAACTCACGTTTCAACGAAAATCTCACAGGATTAAGCTTTTGTTACATGTATGCAGTAGAAGATATATGTGATGGCACATAAGCCTAACACCCATCCCCAGTCGTGGTGTGCCACCAGCCAGCAGCAGCCAGGAGCCGGCAGTCAGTGTGTGCCAGTGTGTTGCTCGGTGGCAGCAGTGGCACAAAGAACTCATAAAATAAATGTTTTTATATTATTTAAAACATACACATACGCCGTATGGGGATTTCCGTGGTGTCAGAGCAGACAGCGATGCAAAATCAAAGAAAAAATACAAAGGATAGGATAGAAAGAAAGAGGGAGAGACAAAACAGAGATCTAAAAGTAATTTTTAACAAGTTAACATACAACGAGGTCGGTGCAAGGTTGTTAGGAATTTGTTGGAGCAAAACTGAAATTTCCAGGCAAGTTGTTAACTTTTTGTATTGGCCTGGCACGAACTTCGTAACAATTTTCCTCAATCATTCCATTCGCTTAATCTTTAGTCGATGAAAATTAAGTCATCAAGTCCAGATACATAGTTCATATAGATTGTTTTTGCCATGACACCCTTGTTACACTAATTTTCGACCACTTTACACTTTGCGTTCCAATTTCCATTTACACGTACTATATTTATATAAAATTCATCTATTTACTACACACGTATATATGCTCATACATACAGCGAGTACATTATCCTTAATACACAGGTAAACTGGGTAAACAATCATCCGTGGATGTATGTATGTATATGTGTGTGTGGCATATAATGAAAGCCAGAAGCCCACCATGTGGCACGACGAGTGTGTAAAATATTAACTTTTTTGTATTCCATTATTTTTGTTGTTCTTTTTCTCTTATTTTGCTACGCCCATTTCGGGAGTTGAGCGCTTTTTGAATTTCATTGAAACTTATTTGGTGAAATCGCCAGCAGGGGAGGGAGGGGGAGGTGGTGAGTAGAGTCGCGTTGTTGGTCTATGCAAATGGGTATATTAATTGTTGTTGTTTTTGTGTGTGTGTGTTGTTTTTTATGTGTGTATGAGTGTGTTGGCTTTAATGATAAATATCCTTAACACATGCAGACATGCAACACTGTTCCTTCCAACTAAACATTCATATGTAAGGATATTAAACTGGGTCGCCCGATGCATACTATAAAATATAAAATCTGGAATCGAAAATTTGATAATGATTTTGATAAGATTGCTTTGACTGATATTCGATATTCAGAAAGTGGGCTCATTCGTTTGGGAGAATAGTTGAATTAAAGAGTCCTGGATTCGGCGGCGAAGCCACCTAAAGAAGGTCGTGGGGCGAAAATAATTATAAATATTATTTATTAATAATATTATTATTACGGCCCTATGCTCCTTATAGAAGGAACAAATATATATATATAATTATTAATATAACCTTGTCATTGTTTGTATGTATTGTTGGTCTGTTATGTTGTATGTCTTGTCATTTATTTTGGTTTAAGACCAAAGGTTGTGCTGAAGACTTCAGCAGAACCCAAAATTAGCAAAAAGCCACAGTGAGACCTTTGCAGCTAAAAGTTGACTTCGCAGTTTCGATGGGCGCTACCCCATCTCGTCAGAACTTTCGCAACGAATGTATGTCTTTGACTTAAATCAGGGTTCATATTAGTACCAGCGGTCACATATGACAAATGAGAAGCACTGATAAACAAAATATTCCACCGAACTAAGTCGACACACTAGAAATCTCACTTTGCAAATTTGGGGATAAAAAATAAAAAAACATTTCCCAAGAAATAAACATCAAAATCATTGCCGATGTGGACACTTTACGAAGGCCATAAAAGATGATCCCGTAGGCATCACATTGTCGGAACCCCAGCGACTAAAAGACTAAATTTCGGTGGGAGGATTTTATTTAGCGTTTTACTAAATTTACTTAATATACTTTAGGCGCTTTTTTCATAGATTTTTTGTTTAAAGACTATGAAAATTAGGCTGTTTTGAGGATATTTCCGATCCTTGTTAGTCTTAGTTTCGTCTCTCTCCTATCCCTAACAGTCTCTAAGAAAATCGAGAAAATGTATTTTTAAAATTAAATTATTGTATTTTTTGAGAAAAAACATAAAAAAAATTGAAAAAAATATTTCGTATTCTAACGAAGAAAACAGTGCCCATTTGAAAATTTTTATAAATAAATATAGAAGATATTACCTTCTGTGTAGCGACAGTTGAAAACCTCTGCAGAAAACAAATAAAACAAGAATCTATTTGTGAATAGAATAAAACAAGAATCTGAATAAAACAAGAATCCCAAGCAGCAAAAATCTTGACTTACGGTTAAAAAAACTAAGCCCTTAACTTAGTTGATTATCAACTGATTTTCAGTTTCTTAACGGATTTAAAAAGAAGAAGATATTCAATTTTATTTCTTTTTGCCATTTTCGACTTTGGCAGTGCTTTTTTCACTTTAGTTTGTTGTGAATTTATTTAGAAAGGGTGTTTAATAAGCAGTAAAATGCCACTTCAATTTTAAAAATCCCTCAGTAATTAACGGAGTTATTGAAGTTGTCGCCAAAACTAAATTTTTACAAAAATACAACTTTTATATTATTTATTATACAAATTAGAGGCGCGAAAAATATATAAAATTGATGAAAACAGATAAAACCGTTAAATGTAGACATGGTGGTCATTTTAGTAAAAATCGAAAATTTGGAACAAATTTTCCCCACTTTGGGAAAAATCGAAAATTGATCAAAAACAGCTAAAAACGGTAAATAAAGGCCATTTTCGAAGAAATCCAAAATTTTGGAACACATTTTCCCCACTTTGGGAATTCTGGGGAAAATGTAAAATCTGCAAATCTAGTAAATTTTTCATAACTTTTATCCGTTTTTGATGAATTTTACGGCATTTTCGTAAAATTTGGGGATGGCTGGGAAATTTCAAAATCAGAGTCATGTGTTACACGATAATACTTACCCAGGGTTTTCTACTTCTTTCTTTTTTGTACCTTTGTATAACTTAAAAAATATAATAAAGGTATGACGACTATTTAAGCAAAAATCCCAAATTTGGAAAAAATAAAATTTATCAAAATAGTTGAAAATGGTATATAAATGTTTATATTTGGAACACATTTTCCCCATTTTGGGAATTCCGCAATTGCAATATCTGCAAATGCAGTATTTTTTTCAAAATTGTTATCCGTTTTGATGAATTTTAGGCATTTTTGTTAGACTTCAAATTCGCCAAATTTGGGGTTGTCAGGGTATTTTCACAATCAGATTCGTGTTTTACTCGATAATACCTAGAAGAAAAATAGTATCACTTCTCATGGTTTCCTCCTTCCTTTTTTTCTAACTCTGTCCAATTTAAAAAATATTTGTTTGCTAAAATACAAGTTTTAGTATTTCCACTTCAAACTCTAAAATTGATCAAAAACAGATAAAAACGGTAAATATATATGGCGAACATTTTAGCAAAAATCCCAAATTTGGAACACATTTTCCCCACTTTGGGAATTTTGGGGAAATACAAAATCTGCAAATCTAGTATTTTTTCATCTTTTCAAATTGTTTTGATTAATTTTAGGTATTTTTGTTGAACCTAAAATTCGTATAATGTGGGGGTAATTTCAGATTCAGATTCAGTGTTCTACTCGATAATACCACAAGTATTATTTCTCAGGGGTTTATACTACTTTGATAATACAAATATTAAAGGTAGCATCGACGAAAATAGGAATTCCATAAAAACTATTTGTTTTTATTTTCAGTGTATTTCCAATCCTTGTTAGGAAAAATTTATCCCCTCTTCGTTGGAAAATTTCTAATTTTCGTCAAAGTACACACATGTTTATACACTCCACGAGAGTATTATGTCTTTGTGCATTTGTTTGTAACACCCAAAAGGAAACGAGATAGACCCATTGTTAAGTATACCGATCGACTTAGAATCACTTTCTGAGTCGATTTAACAATGTCCGTCTGTCCGTCTGTCCGTCTGTCTGTCTGTCTGTCCGTCTGTCTGTCCATCTATTGTTGTAATCAAACTACAGGTCGCAATTATAGTCCGATCTTAACAAAAATTGGCACAAGTAAATTTTGTGGATCAAGGACGAACGCTATTTAATTTGAGGCAAATCGGTTCAGATTTAGATATAGCCCCCATACAAATGTCGCTCCCGATTTGACATTTTCCGCTCTAGAAACCACATATTGTACCCAATTTTCTTTAAATTTGGTACAACATCTTATAATCCAACTAGAAACACCTATGCAAAAATTGGATAAGATCGGTTCAGATTTAGATATAGTCCCCATACAAATGTCGCTCCCGATTTGACATTTTCCGCTCTAGAAACCACATATTGTACCCAACTTTCTTTAAATTTGGCACAACATCTTATAATCCAACTAGAAACACCTATGCTGAAAGTGGGTAATATCGGTTCAGATTTAGATATAGCCCCCATACAAATGTCGCTCCCGATTTGACATTTTCCGCTCTAGAAACCACATATTGTACCCAATTTTCTTTAAATTTGACACAACATCTTATAATCCAACTAGAAACACCTATGCAAAAAATTGATAAGATCGGTTCAGATTTAGATATAGCCCCCACACAAATGTCGCTCCCGATTTTACATTTTCCGCTCTCGAAACGACATATTGTACCCGATTTTCTTTAAATTTGGCACAACATCTTATAATCCAACTAGAAACACCTATGCTGAAAGTGGGTAATATCGGTTCAGATTTAGATATAGCCCCCATACAAATGTCGCTCCCGATTTGACATTTTCCGCTCTAGAAACCACATATTGTACCCAATTTTCTTTAAATTTGGCACAACATCTTATAATCCAACTAGAAACACCTATGCAAAAATTGGATAAGATCGGTTCAGATTTAGATATAGCCCCATACAAATGTCGCTCCCGATTTGATATTTTCCGCTCTAGAAACGACATATTGTACCCGATTTTCTTTAAATTTGGCGCAACATCTTATAATCCAACTAGAAACACCTATGCAGAAAGTGGGTAAGATCGGTTCAGATTTAGATATAGCCCCCATACAAATGTCGCTCCCGATTTGACATTTTCCGCTCTAGAAACCACATATTGTACCAGATTTTCTTAAATTTGGCACAACATCTTATAATCCAACTAGAAACACCTGTGCAAAAATTGGGTAAGATCGGTTCAGATTTAGATATAGCTCCCAAACAAATGTGGCTCCCGGTTTTACTTTTGCCGCTTTAGAAACCACATATTGTACTCGATTTTCTTTAAATTTGGCACAACAGCTTATAATCCAAGTAAAAAACCTATGGCGAAAGTGGCTAAGATCGGTTCAGATTTAGATATAGCGCAAATACAAATGTTGCTCCCAAACATTTTTTGTCAAACACATACATTTACAGGATACAAAAATCCTTCCCGTTTTCACTTTTTCACCGAATTAAATTGTATTCGGATAGAAAGTGGAGTGTATCATAGAGTCGGCCCCGCCCGACTTTATCCTTTCCTTACTTGTTTTATGTTAAGTTAAGGTTAATTATTTAAGGTTATTATTATTAGGATCAGTGATTTAGAAATAGTCTCAATAAATTGCGAAAAAATGATATTTTTGAAAAAAATCTTTTTTTGGTGGCGCGAAAAAAATTAAAAATGTATAAAAAATTTCGAAAAAATGTCTTGTTACATTTTTTAATAGCTAAAAATCTTTTGGATATATGTAGACGTTATGACACTC
This sequence comes from Polietes domitor, assembly GCA_947397865.1. Lineage (NCBI taxonomy): Eukaryota > Metazoa > Arthropoda > Insecta > Diptera > Muscidae > Polietes > Polietes domitor. The sequence goes on from OX377622.1 coordinate 103,954,607, forward strand.
TTTGTGGGCGCAATATATATTTTTAATTAAAGATTTTTAAATCTCAGCGCAAAATAACCATTACAAACTTGATAACAGAATATTTTGTATTATTTTATAATAGCTGAGAATGATATGAATCTACGGATAAATCTATCATCACTATTATTTCCACCGCGACCCACTCTACTGTCCACCTACCTCCATATAACACTGCGGACATCTAGTTGTGTGAATAACATGTATTCAGATATATATACAAATATATACGTATATACTTGCTCATTTATAGGGGTTTCCCTGACGCTGGTGATTAAGAGCAAAAAATAAAGAAAACCCCAAAAATATACAGAAAAAATAAAATTTATTGTTATGATTATGTGAAATGACTGGTCAAGTTTTTTCTTGGTGAGTTTACTTTACAACAGGAAGAGTAAAGGGAGGGTTAAGTTATTGCCCCCTTCCCGCACCACAACAACTAAAAAGGAACTAAATTGAATTAAATTAGGGGAACGCTGGTCGGCACACTAGCAGTGTTGGACAATATCCGTGTTCCCGTAACCGGAAACTGTTCGTGTCCACTGTGGGACCAATCGATGCAGTCAAAAGTCATAGGTAACAGGTGGAAAGAGTGTCAAGTGCAGGCAAACAGTATCTAATATATATCTAATTCCCAGCAGGGATAGTCAACTCTCCCTTGCACTCTCCTACTAACAAAAATCCTTGCAATTAAAAGCCATTTTGCAAACCTATTTTGTAGTTTTTCTGATCGCCTCACTTTCACTGGAAACAAAGACCACAATTATTTTTAAATAATCCAGTATCCTCTAATAGGCCATATGTAAAACAGGGATCTGGCAAAACTTGACACCGCATTGTTGAGATTCTCAAATTTCCATTACAATTACAATGTTCTATTCAAAATCGTGTGGCGTGAAACCTAACCCACATTTGCTTAATTATATTTTAATTATTGGCAATTTTTACGCATTTTTGATTTTACAGCATTTGTTGTCCCTCATTTCCTGTTAAATTTACAATTAAATTCAAATTATTTATTTCACGCGGCCTACGAAGCAAGTGTAGCAGCATTTAGCTTTCATCATATGACTGAGTCCTCCCTCACACATGTGGTTGTTGGAGAATTTTCATTATTACCATTTTTGTGGAGCATTGTTTTGTGTGGCTCAGGGTTGGAGGAAAAGTCATAATTTACATTATATCGAAAAATAACTATTTAGTTTTTCATTGTTGTTATTATAGTTTTAACATAAACATAATGGGCTATACACAAATATAAACAATTGTATGTATGTGTATGTATTTTGTGTGTGTGTTTTTAATTTATGCCCAAAATAATTAAATATTTTTTAACCAGAAAATAATAACAAGGCCAGCAAATTTTAATTACACTGGAAATTTAGAAAACTAACTGAATGGAAAATTTATATTGAAAATAGCTGTGTCAACGAGGGATGGTTGGCAAAGTTGAAAAAGCCGAAATCAATGGTTAATTACGAGCTGTAATTCAGGTCATGTATGTATATGAAAATAAATTCGAATATAATAAACCATTTTGAGCAACACAGTTAACAGAGCATTAGCATCAGGGGTTAAGATAGCTCATAAATTTTAATCGAAGGTAACCTTGTGAGGCAAATGGAAGATATTAAGTGAATGAAACTTATAGAAAATATAGGTGTAAATGTGGTATTTCAGAATTAGTCACCATCTACATCAGATGATTGAAATATTCTCACAATTTTAGATTTTGTGCCACAGATGCGTATTTTTCAAGTAAGACCACTGTGGCCATATGGCAAAATTGGGTTAATGAAACTTATAGCACAGTTTTCTGAATTTAGCCCCACTACATTTCAGATTCTTGAAAAATTTTCACAATTTTGGATTTTGTGTTACAGATGCATATCTTTAAAGAAAAGTAATCCCACTGTGTTCAAATGGAAAATATTGAAACTTGTAGCACAGATAGCTCTGGACTTGTGACTTTATAATGCAGTTTTGTCACCTGAAACTCTTTAAAAATATATATTTGGCATGGGGAGTTGGTTCTATGCTTTCAATCCTTTCAATCAATATACAATTATATCGCATATATGTCATTGGTTGAGAGAAGCTCCTCCTTCCGGATTGTTTTTGCGAATATTTGTACTGGACTGTATCGAATTTATATCGTTGGCATACATACTTATCCGCTAGTTTATAGAAATTACGCAATATTGTTCGAAAGTGCTATGAATTGTACAATTCTACTGTCAACATATGGGTGCCGTATGAGTTATATTAATTGATGATAATATTACTCATTCGCGCAATTGTAGTACTGGCTGATTATTAATATATAGCCTAAGCCATCCAACGTTTGCTTTCAATAATTTCGATTCAATGTGTATTCAGTAAATTAGATATTAATTCCATAGCAATTACTATTTTATAAAGTAGTTTATCATGTTTTTATATATATTTCATATTTGATATATATGCTTTTCCGGGATTATTTATAAAATAACAGGTTTTATGTGGCAAAAATAATTTTTCCAAAAATGTAGAAATAGTTATAAGAACATTAGGTGAATAACCAACAAGTCTTCTCAATAGTTTTATTAGAACTGTATCTAATTATAGGTAAGAAAAAGTTTGGTAGCAAAAATGTACTTTATTTTAAAATTGTTGGATATTTTCGTCCTTCGCTTAGGATAACAGCTACAGTAAAAATATTTTGTTTTTGACTGAAGTCTCCAATTTGCATTCCTGAGACTCTTTTCAGAGAAAGCATCGATTAAATAGAAATGAACAAATTTCAAAATATATTTGGAATAAATTTTTTGTCTCCAAACAATTTTTAAATCTCCAACACATTTTGAGAAACTGAAATTTATTTTGTTTAGATCGCAAATTTTGACCTTTCACATGCAAATTGCCAGATTGTATATTTGTCCGCAAATCAGGCGAATTTTCTCAGTCAAAAGAGCAGAAAAATTTAATTGGGAACAGGGGATTTTCGTGTGGATTTATTTAAAATATATATTTAACTTTAGTAATGCTACGTATTCTTTAAGCTTTTAGGGATACCGATATTCACTACAATCTTCGAATTTTCGAAAATATATAAGAAGTTCAGTAAACAATCATTTTTAGGACGTCTCGACACAAAACAATCTCACTGGAATAATAAGAACACATATTTTATTTAATTTTAAATTTCCAACCGCAGTGTATTTCCTTGAAAGTTGAGGCTTATTGTGGTCAAATATTTAGAAAAGTTTTGATCCAACTCATACTCTCGAAATTAGTAATTTTAAAAGAAATTTACTGAATAGTTTTGTCCTGTAAATAGTACAGGGCAGTCATAAAGTTTAAAAATATTCCCATCAATTTATATTTCATCAATTTTCTATTAAAAATAAAAAATGTGTTATTATTGAGATGCAAATTGTCCCTTTAAGAATATTCAACAGAGTTTGAACCAAGAATATTTCACCCGTTTTGATGTAATATTGTCCCCTAACAAGTTTCACATTATGCAAGTTTTGAAACCAATTTTCCCTTCTTTTTTAAAATAGGCTTACGTAAAATGCTTGTAGTTTCGAAAAAAAAAGATCTAAAAGCAAATAAAACAAGTTTTGAGCATTTTAGTGAACAAATTTTCTACATTTATCCGTAGATTTTCCTAATTTCTTCGTTGAGATGTCAGCTATTACTTCGGTTAAAAGCTTTTATTAAAAAACTGGTATTATTGTTTTAATTATTCATTTCCCAATATTTCGATTGAGATATTCAATCATCTTGAGGGGTATCTGTACAAAAATATAAACATTTAAAATATAAACATTAAAAATATAAATTTTGCGTTGAAATAGTACACCATAATAACAACCAAATGTTATTGTTCATTTGTGATGTGATGAAAAATTAACAGAAGTCCGAATTGTTTTACGTGATTTCATCAGCTGAAGTCAGTTTCGAACGTCTGTATTTGTCTACTGTATAGCGATACATTTTAACGCATTTCTCTCAGAAAAAATATATCCTTGAATTTTTTATGGTGATTTTATGAATCAACATTCAAAAAAAAATATTTTTTATGTTTATTTTATGAATCAGTATGCCTCAATGCATCCAAAAACTAAATTTTTATAACTCGGATTCAAAATTTTTATTCTTTTGTTGCAGAGTGTTTATTATTATTCAATATTTTTTATTTTATATATATTTTAGTTTTCGCTTTTTTTCTTTTATGTTATATTCAATATTCTACATGAAAAAAGTACATTGAATATATATATAATTCATAAAAATTAAACATTCAAACTCTTGAACAAATTTGCATCTTTTTCTTTATCAAAAAATAGAGAATAAAAACACAATTTGTATAAGGATTGTATGTGAAGAAAATTTAAACAAAATATCTCAATATTTCTAGTGGAAACTACGCCATGTCTTTTCTGAGAATAAATATCGACATGACAAGATTTTATTGCAAAAAGATAGATTCGATATTCTTGTCAAAATGAGATACCTTCACTTGAACGTGAATACAATTTCCTTATTAGAAATGTTCCCTTTAAATTGTATTTGAGAGTTTTGGTATTTTGTTTTCTCCCTTCTTACTTTGATTTAAAAGCCTTGCCGTATTAACACAGAGAAATTGGAGATTACAACTCCAAGAAAATAGAAAATATTTTAATTTTGTAGTTTTGATGCTAGCGTCAACGAACTTCGTCAAGAACTATATTCATCTCATTCTTTTCCAGAAGAAATCATACAAAACTGTTCTTAAACTGACTCCTACGTAACAGTTGTTATAAACTATTTCTGTTCGATAAAAAAATAATATTCATATTATCAACCTTGTTAGCCTGCCGGGGAATAGGTGAATTCATTTTTGTGATATGTGATATTCACAAAATTTGTAATCTAAACCGAAGACATTTTGATTTTTATTTTCATGAATGTATTTAAAAAACGTCATTTTCGCCAAAAATAAAATTCAATAGATTTTTTGATATTTTTAAGGCCAAAGTGGGACAAATCGTTCACGAATTATGTTTAAATTTATGGAGCAACCTCTTGAAATATCGACAATTGTACAAACTTATCTATAGAATTAAAAATGTTGACTTTTCATGCAGTTTCACGCCAATAATAATTAAAGACAATTCTTTTGCGGATTTTTAAAATATTTTTTTTGGCCAAAGTGGAATAAATCACTCACGACTTATGTTAATATTAATGAAGCAACCTTTTGAAAAATCGACAATTTTAATAAAAAGTTAAACAAACTTTTCCATAGAATTTGAAATGTTGAGAATTTTTGTAGTTGGAGAAATTAATATTTTGATTATTATTATTTGATTACATGATTGTTGTTGCATAGTATCGTTGCTCTGCAATTACCTCTTTTTCATTGTGTAATTTAAATTGAATTATTTTCGTATGGCAATAGTTTAATTATATTAACAAGGAAATGAAAATTACTGCCTACATATAATTGAAAACATTTAATATTTTATACAAGTACCCATAATAATCAACAATATTGCCTAGTACAGAGGGCAACTGGGCAGGGTGTACAAATTTTGCCCCCACTAATAAATGCCAGATAATGAAAGAAACTTGGCTATTCTTTGAAATTATAAATGATTTTGATTGACTGCATATTATAATCATAGTATCACTCGTAGTACTTGCCACGGTGTTAATTAGATTTATTGTTTGATTTTTGAATTTTCGGAAAATATGCCTTGTCAAATCAATATCAATTAAATATAACCCTTGATGTTTATTTGCTACAGCTCAGGGATCCTAAACGTTGAAAAATCATGTGGTTATGTATATTTATACAGGTGACTGACAGTTAATTAGAAGAGCAATAAACATAATAATAATTTCACGAAATACTGTCATTCCACAGCGAAAGTTGTACATTTATCAATATGCCATGCTTTCTTAAATATGATGCCAGCTGTTAGAAAATAAAAAATTCTGTTAATATTCTGTAATAAAGAAATATATAATTTAAATAATATTCTGATTACTGATTTGTAGAGTATTTTCGCACTATTTAAACAAAAATTAAAAAAAATTGCGTGTATCTGCAAAGTGGGCCATAACTTCCACCCTAAAGCATACATATTTTACAACCCTATTGTTTTCTTCGTTAGAATGCTAGCTATTTTTCTATTTTATCAGCTTTTTTTCGTGTCAGAGAAAACGAGATTTTTTAATTTTTTTTTCTAAAAAGTTATTTTGGCGAATGTTTCTCTGTGCCTACGTGGATGTGAGATAAAGAATACCTGCAACCCTCGTACTTACGTTTAATTTAATGTACAAATGGCATGGTCGGACTTACACATCCAAAAATAGAGGGCAAATATTAAAGTTACTGTTGACAAGAATTTAAATTTTAATAAAAAAATTAAATTAAAAAAGTGAAAAATTAATTTTCACTTCTATAAATTCTGTATAAAAGTTGAAATTTTGTCAGTTGAACTCTATTAAAAAATATTACAAACTATTTTGTCCGATTTTTTTCTATATTTTTTAAAAGTTTTTTTTTTCTAAAAAATAATATTTTCTCATTTTTTTGGCCACTATTCCTAAAGCACAAGTGAAAATGAAATTGGCAACATTTGTAGCTAACATAATTACCTTTAATTGACCATTTAACTGAGCGTGATTGGAATAATATTTCCAAAATGAGAGAAGATATCTCTGAAGAAAATTGGAATTTTAGTAAAGAAATGTTATTTTTTTATAAAAAATAAACATTATCTATAATTTAATTAACCTTTCAAGAAAATTCCAATTTTAGTAAAAAATATTAAAATTTTTCCATAAAAAATTAATATCGTTTTCGCGTTCAGAGAGTCAAAATTCATCAGAACTTGTTAGAAACAAACCTTCACCAAAATCTTTGTAAACTAGTGTTATCCACATAGTTTCACAAAATATCTGATGTTATCTCTACCCTACTGCAGGGTATAAATATATGATTCGTTGGAGACAAACTTAAATTGTTTTCCTCTAAAACGATGCCGTGCTTTATTGCCATCACTTGTCTTTGGGGAATTGTTATTTTTGGACAAATTTATTGATGGGCTGCTGAATTGGAGTTCCCCGCCGATTCCCCGCTTACAATAATTAAGTTGTTGGTGTTGCTGCTGGTTTTTTGTTCGTTTTTGTCTGCCTCACATAAACATTTTCGGGAAAATTATGGTTATTTATGCTTTGTCAAAACTTCTCCAGCAATTTTATGGACCTAATAAATTTTCAATAATTTCGTGCTCATAAAAATAAACATAAACCAATCGAACGTGGAACGGCAAAAAAAAAAAGTTATAAAAATCAAATCATTGTCTGTCCTTGCGGCTGTGTCGGCATGTCTGTGTCGGTGTGTGTGTGTCTGTCTGTTTATGCATTTCTAATTCGAAAATATGCCACAAGAGATTAGATGGCTTTAAAATAACACCCCGCACGAAAATATTAACAAGGCCTAACGACCTTTTTTGGTGGCATTAAGCCACCATGAAATCATCCAGGAACACAAATCCCTGACAAGACGTGTGGCACGCAGAAATTTCCCTATCATTTTTCCCTTCTTAGGTGGCAAATTGTCTGGCCGTGTTTTTACGACTTTCGGTATTAATGATTTTTATGGATATCTTAAAACCACAATTAAGGTAATTAATTCCCCGCTACATTTGTGGAATTTCTTACGGGTGGGGATTTTTATCTTTTTTTGGAAATTACAATTGATTTTGTGTGGCTGATTTGAAATTCAAAATGCTTATTGATAGATGTTGGTGGTCTACTAAAGGAACTCACAAGAAAATATGGAAAATTGTCACAAGTGTTCAAAAATATATTTAATCATGAGCGAATATTTTAAACCAAATGCAAGGCGAATGCAGACTCGAGTTTTTTTGGTAGTAGTAATAGAAAAATAATCTTCCAAGCTACATATTTGCTTAAATTGCACTAATTCACAACCATCTGTTCGGAGGGCTGTGATGTATTTTGGTGTTCTAAAGTTTTCACTTTTTATTAAAATCTAAATTATGTCGAGGGTACAATAATTTTAGGTTTATAAATTCAATCACTTCCGCTTATATGTCGGATTAAAAAACAAATGTTTTTGCTGACACGAAAAAAAAACATAACAAATAGAAGAACATTTTAAGAAAATTTGATTTGTCCTGGCTCAAGACCATTTTGCATCTTTATTTAATAGAATGCATATTTATTTACAAATGGCATGGTGACATTTATTACTCTGCAGCAGACTACCACGATCATGATCCGATCGACCATGTCAAAAGTCTTTTCAAATTTTAAGAAAATAATTTGTTCAATATTTGAGTAGCTAGTTTCCTAAAGAAGAAAACTGTACCTTTTTGAAGTTAAAATTGTAGCAAAAATGAAAAAATACATGATTTTTTAAATTCTCTTTCGTCAACAAAAGGGGTCATATCCGTCATCTGAAAGTACGATAACATCTAAACGAAAGCAGCTAATTTTCCGAAGACATGATTAATCTTGACAAATTGTTTAGCATTTCGAGAAAATTTTCTCTAACATGGATTGGATATACCCTTAAAAAAATTAGTTTTCATTGTGGAAAAAGGGTAATTCTTTCAACATTTATCCGTAGATTTTTCTTTACACAGATTTTATTTCTTTTATTATTTTCTATTAAAAAACACATATATCCAAAAGGCATTTTCTTCTCTGGAGTATAAGCTATTGAAAATTGAAATTATATGCGTATGATCGATTTATATGTGTTTTTTGTATTATAGAAATAAAGTTATTTTTCAAATGTTTATTTTTTGATGACTGTGACTTTTCAAAATTTTCTATTTTTTTTTTTGGGTTTTTCGTGTCAGAGAAAAATATTTTTTTTTAAGTTTATTTTTTTATTTGTTTACCGATTGTTCCTACGTGGATGAGAGATAAGGAATATTTGTAGCCCTCAAGCTTATCTTTAATTTAATGTACAATAGGGCATGGCCCAAATTATAGTGGAAATATTGAAAATTAAAATTTTAATAAAAATTTAAAAAAAAGTTGTTCATAAAATGAGTGGAGATGATTTTATGGAACAGTATGCCTAAATGCAATCGAAAAAATATTTTAGTTTGCAGCTCCAATTTTTTTAATGCATAGTGTGGCTTATATGAAATCGTATTTTCTCTATTTATTTAACTTCGCACGCGCATAATTGTCACTTCTATCAATTTCTATACAAATAAATAGATTTTTTTATTTTGTCTCACTTTTAAATATTTTGATACTTTATGAAACTGAAATTTTTGAAAAATATTTTTTTTTTGCTTATAAAATTTCAAAATATTTAAAAGTGAGACAAAATAAAAAAAATCAATTTTTTGTATAGAAATATACGAGACGAAAACCCAATTCCACTGACTATAGAATTGGTAGAATTGGGTTTTCGTCTCGTAGTGGGATTTGATTTCGTATCGTATTTGGGATTTCATGGAATATAATTGCTTTGAAGTGTTCTCTTTCGTTCTCCTTTTCAAACAATACTCAGTGTTTTTCATATTCTCCAATAACCGCGAGGCCGACCGACGCATTTAAAAATATTGTTAATCAATTTATAAAGGAAATTCTGCATATAATTGAAAAAATCTATATAATTACAACAAAAAGGTAAAACAAAATGCGAAAGAAAATCCGACATTATTCATATTTGCTGCATCAACAACAACAAAATTTTTGGTATAGCATGCCTTTAGGAGCAATATTTGTTCTGGCATTAAATATGTGTAAAATATGATTTCAATAGTAAATTTATTGTTACCCTAAAAGTATGCATTGCAAAATATACATGTGCCAATCAATCGATAAGTTTATGGGAAATATTTAACAGGATATTTGGAATGATTTATTAATAAAATTATAATTATTATATTATTATTAAAAAATAAAGCCATTATCCCCTTTCTTTTTTGCAAATGTTGAGTTGAGATATATTAAATCTTAGTTACTTATTATGTTGTAAAAGCTGGTTGCCATCGATTAAAAGATACAAGGAGTTTTACTAGATATATCGTGGCAAAATTTGATTTAATTGTGTACTCAAATGGAATTATTGGTAATGATTTGTATTAATTTATTTTATTGTATATGAGAGGTTGGCTTGCTTGTGGACGATTTTACACAATAACTTTTTTGAACTAATTTGACTTCATACGGGATGTGTGCATTATTCCTTCTAATTTTCGCCCCAGCTTCTATGCAATTATTTCAGTGTGCGATGGTTCGATTTTTGTCCCATTTTACCAGCTAAAAGTAAACATTTCGAAAGATATTTTATTATTACGCGTCTCCGACATATTGGAGATTTTTAATTTCCAAAATATATATCTATATTTTAATTTTTTATATTATTTATTTTCGTACTTTTGCGAGTCATACAACGATATAGATATCAAATGAAAGAGAACAATATCAGATAAAAATACTTGAAATTACATGCATCTATATATATTAATTTGATATTAACAGCCATTTAAAAAATTACAGCCATAAAAAATTTCTCCAATGAAAAGTAAAACGTTTTTAATGCTAAACTAATACAGATAGAAACATTAAATTTAAAGTATTTTTGACAGATATTCTTCTATTTTGTGGCTCGCAAAACTACGAAAATAAATTATTACATATCCTTTGGAAATTAAAAACCCTGCAATAAGGAGAAAAGAGTACACATTTTTTCTACATACGATCTCTAACTTCATATATATTGTCCTGGTCAAAAAGGAGAGTATATTTTTACAGGATATAATTGTATAATAAACATTTTTCGCCGTGTAGTGTTTGTTGGCATTTCCCCAAATATATTTCCCCCTGCATAATTCAATGCTAAAGGAAGGACCAATAATAAATGTGCCCTGCATTACAAATCTGCCTCAATTCCCGCTCAATTTTCGCAAAGTTTCATTTAACTTTTGTTTCTATTGACCAAAAGAAAGTTTCCGCATACAATGTACGTACAAAGTAGAAGCTGAAGGAAAAAAACTGCCATAAAATTATACGTTGACAGTTGGAGAAGACAAAGGAAACTCGTATATATCAAATTGCAGACAAATGTAATTTATCCTTGTTTCGGCATTTGCTTATTTGATACTTTCCATACACACACACAGCCATACAAACTTACAGCCTGGCTGAGTGTGTGGTGGTGATGGTGTTGAGGGAACAATTTGAAATTGTCATAAATTTAAAATGAAATTTATTTGAATGCCAAAGAAAAACTCATTCAAATCTTTTACAGAATATCAAGACGTTATTGCGTCTTACAATTGCCAACATCCTCATCCCTGCAATAATTCCACTTCATTTTGCCATATCCCAATGCTGGCTTTCCTTTATTAGATATCTGTCAGAGTTTGGTGTTGTGTTTCTAGGACATTTGTTTTTGTCTAGTTTTTTTTCGTCTTCTTTCGAATTAAGTTATTTATAAACAACATGAAAAAACTTTGAGCCATTTTTTAAAGCATTTTTAATAAGAAGGCAAAAAGTTGTTTGACCCTTTTAGTGTTGTTGTTGTTGTTGCTACAAATTCACATTGCATGATTTTCTTTTAGCTGTCTGCCTTCGGGCCACTTTCGTTTGGCCGCAATCGATAAATGTTTTGGTCTATTAAAAATTAAATAATGTCTGCCAGCAGTTGTCGGACAACTGGAAACAAAGGACTGCATAATAATGTGAATTTCCAACCAGAAATGGGTAGAATATTCCATTGGCACCAGGAAAAAAGACAGCAAAGCAAAACCCTCTTGGTTGCTGGTGACCCAGAAATTTTTGGAAGAAATAAAAAGTCTCAAAGTTAGAGTGAAGCTTTTGGACATTCAAAATGGAATTGAAAGGAATTGTCCTGAATAATTGACAGCAGGCAGGACAAGTGTCTTAAGTACGTGAAAAGGAACAATTTTTGGAAATTCGACAATAAAGAAAATCTACTCTACTTTAAGGTACAGCATTCTTTGATGGACATTTGTCATCATAGTAAACGCTTGTGTTGATATGATAAACATTATTAATTGAAAAAGCAATATAATCGTTTAGAAAATAATTAACTTTTATTTGTTGTCTACATTATCAATTGGTTAGCTGTCTTTGGTTAATTATCTGCATTACTGGCTCTATCATAATTATATCCCACTGACTCTAAACCCAAATAACTCGAACATGAGGCGTTTGTAGCCAAACCAAAACTTTAATACATATACAAATTACTGAGAATCCAACCAACCAACCATCCATCCGACCACAAACTCACTCACTCTTTCGCCCTGCAGACGGACATAAAGTTTGGTAATATTTCATTTTCCATGGAGTTCAGCTCATAATTGCCATAATCCGACCAACTGTTTGGCTATATCAGACGGCGGCCGCATGTTAGAGGACTGTATAAATTACAACTGCAGACAATAATCATAATGATTCTGGTCTAAAGATGTAGTTGTTCCGGTAGGGTTGGTGGTTCTGGTGCTGTTGGTGGTTGAATAAGGCACTTCCTTTTGTTTTTCATAATTTTCATAACGCTGGAAGAGAGGGAGAGCTAGAGCAGTGGTGCGGTGCGTGCTGTTGCTACGATGATTTATGGTGATTAACACAAGCTGAGAATAGTCCAAAGGATACTACTCTCTGGCTTAGTTGTTAATTCTACAAAAACAAACAAATAAACCAACAAACAAAAACACCAACATACACGCACTTCATTAAGCCCGCACACCCTCACCCGCACACCACTTAAATGTCCAGCCTTTTGTTTCGTTTTGTTTAATGCTCCGACGAATTTAATAATTTTTCATTATTTGCTAACCCCCCCCCCCCCCCCTCCTCGTATTTGTTGGTCAATTGTGGTCAGGACTCTGGGGATTTCCCATTTATGTTGAACGCCCGCCCTAAGGGAATGAGCGGAGGTGGTGTTCATTTCATTTGTATTGCTGGTGGTGGTGGTGGTGGTGGCGTTTTCATTTGTCACTTGAATTGATATTTATTTAATATTAAGGTTAATTTATGGTTAAATATCGCCCCCACGATATTAAAACCGAATATAATATACCAAAAAGGTTTTATTTAACATTTGATGGACATAAATCAAAAGGTTTTGACAGCAGAAATAATATGAGTAAGAGTGTGTGTGTGTGCGTTTGTGGTCACTCAATATGGTCTGTGCTGACCAAAAGTGCATATAAATGTTTCAAATTCCATATGTCAGGAGATATCATACCATGGAGGGTGCAGGCGGTATCATACAATTATCATATTAAACTAAATTACATCGGGGGTGTGAAAGGTGGTCTGTATGATTTGCCAGGACGAAACATTTATTGATATTCATGGGCTACTACCATTAATTTGCTTTAATCCCTATGGATATGAGCATATGCAGCTTTATTTCACCCAATATTAATTACTTAACGTAGTCGACAGAATTCCTAGTAAATTGGTCAGATTTGAGATAAAATACTGGAAGAAATAAAATGACACGAAGTCATTTAAAAACTTGACTCCTGCATTATGTGAACATATCGGATGAGTCAGAGTTTTTGTAAATGGTCTTTAAGATAAGAACAATTTTCCCCTCATTTTCCAATCAGCCCAACCGGGCAATTGATAACACAACAGAAGTTTAAAAACATTTTGTCGAAGCCACTGTGCCGAAAGGCTGTGTATACCATTTTCTGATGTATTTTGGCGTTCTAATTTCGAATTCGATATTAATTTTTGGATTTTATTTCTAAATTACAGTGAAAGGTACATTTAACATAAATTTTAAGTTTTAACTTATTTCTGACATTTAAGCTGAGCTTGAAATTTTGGTGTATTCAGAGACTTAAAGTTGAATTTAATGGCAAAAATATTTGTAGAACCTTTTTGACCAGGTAAGGGAAGTTGTTTAATAAGTTGTTTGATAAGCCAGAGGGTTAAGCTGTTTGACAAAATGTTCCTCGTAGTGTTCCAAGTAATATTGCTGAACACATGATATACTTAAGTTATAAGGATCGCAAAGTTTCCTATACCGATTCAGTATAAGAATGTGCAAAACGGTGAACTCTACGTAAGCTTTCACACGCCGATACATGTTATTTTTTCAGAATCCATTGTCAGAACCATTTTATTTTCAAAAAAGGTTTCATTTTGTTCCACATTATATTTTTACTTTATTCCGCATTTTATCGATTTGAGATTGTAATGCAAAAATTCTTTAGTTGTAAATAGTCTATCTCTAAGCATTTATAATTATTGGCTAATAATCTATTTTAATAGTTTTGTTTTCTGCCTTAAAGAGTCTCACTAAATGAATTTGCTGAACATTTTGATTTTTTGAGTTAAGCGAAAACCGCTGGTATTGTTCATATAAGCATTTTTCTTTAAAATAATTGCTGTTAAAAAATATATTCAAATAATGTTGTCGACTTTTTATATTTTTATGATTTTTTTTCGATTTAAAAAACAATATTTTTCTAATTTTTGGTGGCTATCTTTAAACCACTTTCTCCACATAAATGTGAAGTATCAATTAAAGGCCATATATTTTCACTTAATTTAATGTATAATCTGCCGAGATTGAGTTTATGCTCCTAATATTATTGGACAAATTTTTAATTTTAATAAAAAAATATATCCATAAAATATGTTTAGTGTATATTTGATAGAACTGTACTCCTCAACGCACACGAGAAATATATCTTTAGGTTATCCGGACAAAGAATTTGTTGTATTTTGTAGCATAATGTTTGAGGGAAAAAATTAATATTTTTGGAAAGCCGTCCAACTAACCGAAATAAATGTAAAATAATTTTATTGATTGGAGTTTTTTGACCAAAATCTTAGAAAATAATCTCTGAATTATTTTTTAAATAAATGTCCGTTTCTATATTTATTAGAAACAGTCTCCATTGAAATGTTTTTTTAACTGCAAACAAACTACTCATCAAAAAATAGTTTTGAATTTAGATATTAAATCTAACAATCTAAAGATGAAAAAATACCAATCTGAGGAAGAAAACTCATAAAAAGTAGAAAAAATAGAAAAAATATTTCGGATTTATTTTTAACAATCTAAAGTAGAAAACAGAGTCTAAGTTATATGCAATAGTTCAATGTATAAACGTCGACGCAGAAGAATATCTCTAAAACAATTACCAATTAGGTAACAACATATTTTTTGTTTTATATTATAGTTGGCATCAAGGAAGAAAACATAGGTCATTTAACATGATTTTTTACAAGAAGAGTCTACAATTATTCATAGATTTTCTGCAAAAATTAGCTTGTTTTCTGGCTTGTTGAGATGGGTAATATCTTACAAACTAAATCAAAATATAAAACATAATAAATGATTTTTAGCCTTATTTAAACAGTAATAATAAAATGATGTTTTTAATTACATTTAATTGAACATATTATGTGACCTGATCGGACTTCTAGGGCGAAAATTGAAAATTTTGCAAAATAAATAAATACAAATTATCCATATTTTTTTGTGTTGATTTTGTGAATCAGTTTTTTTATATGTTTAGGTCTCAAACACAAAATTTTTATATTTTTGTTGCATAGTGTTTCTCGATTTACATATTGTATTTGTATAACTTGTTGGCGGTTGTAACAAAATGTACTTTCTTGAAACACACATTTGTGGTAATTTCGCCAAAAGGTTACAATATATCGCTAATTAAAAAATATTTTTTTTCTACTTTTTAAGCGACTATTTCGCATTGAACTTGAATTTTTATTACTCTGCATGCATCTATTTGGTCGGTACCATTTTTATCGCATTTTCTCCATATTGACTCTAAGAGTACGAATGTCGAAAGATACTTTATTTATTGAGTCCACGTGAACCACGTATGGTTGGTACCATTTCTCGTTTCCAACTAAAGGAACTAACTTCTAAAAATTCCTTTATTTTATATGAGAGCTCAATGATAGGAATGTATACAACGAATTTTATGATTCTAACTTCACGCCGATTTTTGCAAATTTTATAAAATGGAGAGCTTTTTAAGCTTAGTTTCCAGAATTTGAGGGAATATTAAAAAGACTGTTTTTGTAATCACCTCAGCTGAGACAAAACTCATACACTAACTATATCGTTTCAGCATAAAAATTTAAAAATTAAATCATATATCAGCGTTTCATCAGCTCTCAATATTTTTAAGTTATTGAATTTTCAATAGACCAAAGGGAAAACAGACGTTTACACATATATATACTCATATATTTTTAGCCACTCACTGTAGCGGAAATGTCATAAAACATGTCATATTTTGTACAACTCTTCATAAATTCTCTATTATTTGTCAATAATGTTGTGCTTTTAAAATTTTTGTGTGTGTTTTTATAACCCATAAACGAACGAACGACTCTTTCAAAAGATTTTCAAAACATTTGCCGAAATTTTTAATTGTTTTTAATAGTTTGGTGTGGAAAACCTCAACCTAATTTACATGTGGTGACAATACATGCAGACAAACAAACAAACAGACATACATATTTCAAAATTAAACAATGTTCTTGTTTTATTGATGTCGTTGATGTTCGGTGTGTTGTTTTGTACACTCACTGATTAGCCTATAATTCTAGCATGGCAACATGGGCAAATGCACACAAACACACAAATGTTTTACATAAATTTGTTGTTAATTACAACAACAACAACAACTATGACGTTACCAAAACACGGCGTAATGTTCAAACCTAACCTAACCTACACTAAATCGAAATCGAGAACGAAGAAGAGCAAAAACACCTACACGCAGGCAGGCAGGCACGCACACAGCGACGTAACACATCCTTAACGTCTCTAATAAATTTCACCTTGAGTCGGACGGAGTCTACATCAAAACACCAGCGACACGCACACAGGCACGCATCCACTTCTTTAGAAAAACCATCAAAAGGCGCTTGGCGCCCGCCCGCCCGATGAAGGGGTTGCATACATAGCGTGTTTGGCGGACGCGGGCAGTGGGTGGTGGTGTTAATTAGAACTTGGTTAGGGCTATTAGTATGAGGCTGAGGTAGCGCTGGGGTTGGAGTAGGGGCAAGGAATTTCCCTATAATGTTGGGTTATGCTGGAAACAGAACGACAGCGGCAGCAGCAGCAACAGCACAAACATGGGCTACAAAACATTATAATTTACACGCATATTTTCAATATACAATTTTCTGTGTAGAGCAATTTTTGTTTTCCATCAGGTACATATAAATATATACGTATGTCTGTATGTGTGTGCGTGCGTGTCTATGACTGCGTATATTTGTATTGTACTCTAAAGGTTGTTAATTAAAAATTAAAACCGCATAACCTCTAAAACCACGCACTCGCACACACACAAAGCAACACAAGCACGAACGCAACGAGACGAGACGCACAACTTGACAAATTCCCAACATCGTCACAGACCGCGAAGCAGTTAAGTAGTTGACTGCTTGGGTGGATGGTGGGTGGGTGGTTGGTTGGTTGGTAGGCATGTTGTAAAGGATATGTATGGAGCCTAAGTTGAAAGCGGTAAACATCAACTATTATTGATATGTTTGAGAACATGTGTAGATGGTTTGGAAAGTGTGGCTCGTTCATACCAGCCAACAGCCGGTTGAAGAGCTTAACATAAGGCAACCAAATGTTTTGTTGCTTTTAAAACCTGCACCTTAGGATGGAGTGTGTATTTGCTTTGAAATATTCATCTCAGACTCAGAGTCGTGGTAAAGTCTAAAACTATCTAGTCATCAGGCTTGCTAGATTAATTTTTCCTTGTCCCCCAAATAGCCACGAAAATCCCCAATGATACATAAATTCAATTTATTTATTTCAAAGAATGCAACCAAAACAAATTATGCACGATTTGAATTGAATTTTTAATTTTTATTGACAATATTTTCGAATGATTGGTAATGGGAACAATACCTGGATGAAAGTGAACGTTTATATGCATTTTAAACCTCATTAATTGCCTTCAGCCAATCTATAAACAGTTGCTTAATTTTTAATAATAATTTCTATTGATAATCGGTCGAAGATGGTCGAAGCCAAAAATGATAAAGGTAGAGATCAAAAATCATGATAAAGGTAGTGAGTCGGCGTGTAAAATGTCAATGCGAAATTTGTAAATAAATTGGCATTCTATAAAATATAATATCGACCAGATAATATTCCGGTTCGAGTAATATTCAAAGTACTTCGAATATCCCCACATAATTCAAGAAATATTCTAAGAAATCCCCACTGATATCACCTGTCCCCTTTTCATATCATTTGCCCTTTTGACTATTCACACTTCTGGGGGGTGAAATGTGCCAAAAAGGAATAAAAATCCCTCTAATTGCATAGACATGTAAAATATGTGGATATTTCGAAATTTTTTACTTTTAAGGGGTAAAATGGGAAAAGAGGAATAAAAATGGTGCGATCACACGGCTGAAGTCAAAATCGGGGAATTCGATGTGTACATTCCTCTAACTGCGCAGACTCGCTAAATAAAATAATTTTTAGAAATTGGTACTGTTAGGGGTGATAGGGCGGAAAGGGGATAAAAATAGTACCAACCAAACATTTTGTAGCTAGAATCATGAAATTTGGTTTATAAAGGGTGATTTTTTAAGAGAAAATTTGCAAATCTCATCGGTTCTTTATTTGAAACGTTAGATTGGTCCATGACATTTACTTTTTGAAGATAATTTCATTTAAATGTTGACCGCGGCTGCGTCTTAGGTGGTCCATCCGCTTAGTCCAATTTTGGCATTTCCACGTTTTTGAGTAACAGAGACCCAATTGGTGCGAACGGCGACGAATCGAAAATTAGTGGTCATCATTAACACTGGCCGATACAGCTGCGATATTTTCTTCAGTTCGCACTCTACGTAAGCGTGTTGGTGGTTTAATGTCCAACAATGTAAATTTGGTGCGAAATTTAGTCACAATAGCCCGAATAGCCGCTTCAGTGGGTCGATTAAACTGACCATAAAATGGAAGCGCGCAATGAACTTTCTTAACAGAGCACGCATTTTGATAATAAAATTCAATAATTTGCAAGCGTTGTTCGTTTGTAAGACGATTCATGATGAAATGTCAAAGCATACTGAGCATCTTTCTCTTTGACACCATGTCTGAAATCCCACGTGATCTGTCAAATACTAATGCATGAAAATCCTAACCTCAAAAAAATCACTCTTTATGTCCCTATGACTGCGTTGACCAAAAAAAAGAATCTCTCCTTGGTGAAGGGTATCTAGGATTCGGTCCTGTCGAACTTAACGCCTTTTCACTTGTGAATGAACATTATTATAAAATAAAAGAATTATTAGTTTTTTTTTATGAAAAAGCTTTTTTAGTAAAAGCTTTTTAAATGTGGAGAATTTATTCTTTCCAAACTCCGTGGTGGAGGTTATCTAGGATTCGGTCCTGCCGAATTTAACGTCTTTTCACTTGTTTACTGGGCAATTGGACATGAAAATTATTATTATTTTTTTATGGAAAAGCTTTTTTTAGAAAAAGCTTTTTAAATATGGCGAATTTACTTTTTTCCAAAAGTTATTAGTTTTTTACGAAAAAGCTTAAGAATACGCTTTTCTAAGAAAAAGCTTTTAAAAAGTTTTTTAAAAAACTTTTTTAAGAAAAATAAACAAATCAACGATGAAGTCGATATATGTTAGCAACGTAGGAGCCAAACTTTAGTTTTAGCTGAAAACACAAGATTCGGTCCTGCCGAACTTAACGCCTTTTTACTCGTTTAAGTTATTTTTGGACAATTGAACATGAAAGTTATAATAAAAAATGTGGATGTAATTTTTAAATATAGCGAATTTATTTATTTTTTTGAAAGGAAAAAGCTTTTTTAAGCGTTGCGTATTTATGTTTTCTAAAGTTTATTAGTTTTTTATGAAAAAGCTTTTTTAAGAAAAATCTTTTTTAGGAAAAATTTTTTAAGAAAAAACTTTTTGAAGAAAAAAGCTTTTATAACAATAATACAAAATCAGATCATCTTTGAGGTCGAAATATGTTAGGCAACTTTATGTCAGGAACTAAACTTTAATTTTAGTTGAAATCAAAAGGGAAGTCAGCTTAATAGGCATCCAATTAAATTCTTAATCTTTTGTATATAAAAATGAGTATTAAGTATTCCAGCTATTTTTATTTGATATATATTAATTTGACACTTTGACTAACCATGGAAATTACTAATTCCATGTCATACGACTATTGCCATCAACAACATTTGCCTCAAATAACTTTAGTCAAATAACATAACAGAAAAAAACAGTATTTTGTTGTATATACAGTAGTATATATTTCACAACCTAAAAAATATTTCCCCAGTGATATATTTACTCAGCATTTAAATTTTTTTGAATGAAATGAAGAAAAAGCACAGAAAGACAAATCCTTTCTTTTTTTGTCTGTGCCATGATTCATGGTTAGACATTAATGTTTTGCATTTGCAGTTTGTATGTCTGTTTGAAATCGACAATTTTCGAAAAAAATTTACTGAATATCTATGTGAGCGTGTGTGTGTGGGTTTGTGTTATGTTCTGTTTCTAATATGCGTCATTTTTACAATCCACCAAGGATTAAAGTATGTAGAAATTTCAATTTTTCTGTTGGTATGCACATCTTTTTTTTTTGCCCCGACAAAAACCAAAAAATGAAACCGAGCACAAAACACCAACACCGAGCAATACACAAACAGAAGAGCAACACATTACAGCTTGCTCCGTGGTGCGATTTGGTGTGGTTAACAACGCCGCCACCCGAACAGAAAGATTGGCCAGTGGTAAGGGCCATGGCATGGCCATGGTGGTGGTAGCGGTGGTGTCAGTTGGTGGCGGTTGCTGTAGCTGTGTCAGGGTGTTTAGATTGAAAGCCTTTCGGATGAAATAGTATCAGCAACAGCAACAGTACAAGCAATATTCTGTACAAATAACCCCATTCATATATTTCACCAAATCCCTTGAGTTTAGTCTGTTTTGGCTGTTTGTTCTAAACATTTGTCTTGTGTTTCAAGCCAAACACCACATCACAATACCAACAACAACAACAAAGTACAATTTTTTGTTGTTGTTGATGAATTTTATACAGAAATTTCCCACTTTTTCCAGTAGTGTACCAGCACATATACACAAAACACATTCACATGCATTAAACAAAGAGTTATTGTGTCTCATTTATAAACAATGCCCTGCTCTACAAGAAGAAAAAACTCGAAATTTGAAATATAAAACATTTATGCCATAAATGGTTGCGCATATCAAAATCCATATCCTCTGCAACCATTTCTCACATTGGCTTCCACATGAACAAAAAAAGAACAAGAAATACAAATGAATTGTAACCATTTTAAAGGTCTATTTTCAAAAATTTATGACAATTGTGTAAACAAAGTCATATTTTTCGTGCTTTCCATTTTCACTCCACACCACCTATGCCACCACATACAGTACATCCCTTGACACTTAGGGGGCGGCGTTCAACAAAAAAAGGATATGCATATACATTTATGAATTTTCTTTTGTGCTTCTCTTTTTATTATAAATAGAACGTATAAATTGGCCAGGTAACGTGCAAATGAAAACGAACAAAAGCGTAAATGAATTGTTGCTATTTTTTCTCGTTCTTTTGCATAGCGTATACATATAATAAATTCAAACTAGGTGTGTATTTATGTAGCTATAAGTATTTCATATAAATTTAATTTATGGCACAACAGAAAGTGTTGTTTTTTGTCGTCCTTTCAATTCACATTAATAAACAAAGTGTGCACTTATTCGCACGTTTGAGTAGTTGGCATACAAAGTGGGTTGGAAAACAATTTTCTTTCAAATTTTTTTTTGATACATATTAATGTTTTCATTAAGTCTGTCATATTTCCTAAAGAATAGACTTTGTTTTGAGTACAATTATTGAATTTCAACAAATTTCCCTTATGGGAAATTTTCTAAATATGCCCCTCAGATGCTGTATTGCTTTTAGTTTATACAGCAATTAAAAGAGTTTGAAAATTTTGGATAAATTGAAAATTTCCCAAAAAATTCCCTAAAGGGAAATTTTCTAAAAATGTTCAAAATGACTTTTTCTTCGTTAGTAAATCTTTATGTTGAAAAAGACTGCATAATAAATTCAAAAATAAAAATTTCCCATTTAGGGATATTTTAAAATCTCAATATATACTAGCAATTTAAGGCGCAAATTATACATTGATTATAAACTAGATTGTTTCAATAGGAAAAACTGTTTTGAATAAATTGCAAACCTTTGGATAGAAAAATAACTCATTAAATTTAAAAATAAAAATTCCCATTCAAAAAAACTTTATAACCTGAATTTGTGTTAACAATTTAAAGCGCAAATGATTATAAATAAGCTAGAAAAGAAAAAATATTTTCCCAAAAATGTCCTTGAATGGTAATCTTTCCAAATGACTTTTTCTTTATTTGAAAAACCTTGAAAAAAGAACTCATATTAAATTAAATTTCCTATTTAGGGTAATTTTATGATCTCACTTTCAGCTAGAATTACAAAGTGCAAATTAAAAAAAATCATGATAAATTAACATATTTCCCTAGGAAACTATTATTTTAAATAAATTGTAAATTTTTCAAAAAATTCTCTGCATTGAAATTTTCTAAATTCATTCTAAACTAGTTTTTCTTTCATTGTAAATAATTACGTGGAAGAAGAACGCATACTAAATTAAAAAACAAAAAATCCCATTTGGGGAAATTTTATATTCTCAATTGAGTATACATCATATATACATGTTTCACTAGTGAAATTTGTTCAAATTACTTTCTAAAAGCTTCTTTGGCTTTAGTTTAAATAAATACATATTAACGATTTAAATTTCCATGAAATTGGAAATTTCCCAAAAATTTTCCCATGGGGAAATTTTCTGTAAAAGTAGTTGTTTTTCGAATTTTCACAAGAGATTTAAATTTAAAAATTTCCCTTTGGGTAAATTGTCTTTAAAAGTGCCAAAGTTATAGTTGTTTTTCAAATTTTCACAAAATATTTAAAATTTTGTTGAAATTGGACATTTCCCAAAAATTTCCCTTTGGGGAAATTTTCTTTAAAAGTTGCAAAACTATATATATTTTAAAAATTTTTGCAAAGTATTTAAATTTTGATGAAATTGGAAATTTGCCTCAGGAGAAATTTTCTTTAAAATTGCCAAAATTATATTTATTCTATGCTGTTCAAATTCTCATTCTCATTTATCGTTAAATAATCAAATTATTTTCTTATCATATTTCTTAAAACA
Organism: Polietes domitor; assembly: GCA_947397865.1. NCBI lineage: Eukaryota > Metazoa > Arthropoda > Insecta > Diptera > Muscidae > Polietes > Polietes domitor. The sequence continues at coordinate 103,977,901 of OX377622.1, forward strand.
TTTGTGGATGAATTAATTAAAAAACTTTATATTTTAAAAATAATCCCCCCACAGAGTTCTTTTGTCATAGAACTCTTCTGATATTGACAGGTGTGTTAGGCAATATTAAGCAACTAAAGATCCCCTTAGGAAAATTCTGATTTAAATTTTAAATCGAATCTGTGTCTTTGATCTTTAAATACACATTAAAAGAAAGAAATGTCGTTAAAATTCCCACATGGGAAATTTTATTGTGAAACTATGTAATACATTTCTCCCCAGTGACATTAATTGTGTTCACATTTTCAAACATTATTGTGATTATTCCAAAATAGAATAATATTAATAAATAATCAAAGATGTCACGAGTACATTTCTCGAATTTCCCTCGAGCGTTAGCTTTGAAGTCTCAAATATTTATTCTCGAATTACATGCCCACCCTTTATTTCCGGGAACACTACTTCAGTTGATACTCTTATTATTGCCAAAGGAACTTAATTTCGTTCTTTGTAATTTTATGTAGAATTATTACGAAAAAGAATGCTTACAAAAGAAAAGCAGAAAAATATGTGGTTATGTGTGTGTGTGGGGGGTTCTCACGTATCAAATACTTTCGATTCTTTGTTTCAACTTCAACGCTCACCAATGTCCCTTAAGGGAAATTGTGAACAACAAGATTTGTCAAACAGCTGAACGAACGAAACAGCAACGACAACGATGGTGTTCCACAGAATTTTTAATTTAATTTTAATATCAGGCCAGTCATCACATCAACAAAAGGTTAGGACGAACCAAATAAACACTTTAAAAATTTCAAAAATTATTGTGGCTATTAAATGAGGAGCAAGGCTTTCGGTCTGGACGAGAATTGGGTGTAGCCTAAAATAGGAACTGCTGTAAAGTTGATCAGTAAATGAGAGTGAAGCTCTTGTGTACAGGAAATGGTAGTTCAAGGCAATAATTAAAATATTTTTGACAAAGAAATTGTGTTTCACATTATTACACCAACACTTTGTCCCCGCTGTTCTAATCCTACCATGACCTTGAGCATTAATGTCGGGCCGCTCCGACCCGTTGCTCTGGGATATTTGCATTATTATCACTTGAGTGCGTCTCCGCAGAGAAACAATTGAAAAAGTTTCGAATGTCGCCAACGACCAAGTCTTCATTAATATTTTGTTGATATCCTTTCTGGTCGGTTGTGCCTATGAGTGTAGTTCCTTATCTGTGCTTTGAAACCAGCAAATTGATATTCACCTAAGGCCAGTGTTAAGGTTGTTATACGCATCCACCTTCTCCACACCCACCAAACTCATCCGACACCGGCAAACATTCACGCACCACGGCCACACAAAGCAAGGTTGCCAATGATGTCAACTACATATTTAAGTAAGCTGAGTAGCCGTGTTTGCCATTTGCTGGTGCCTTTATTTACCGAGCACAATAGCTATGGACCACTCACACAATAACTGAGGACATTTGTCCAATGTCTGTGTTTCGCACAACAAACAGTTTGCTGACACTGGATTTACTTTTGCACAGACTTTAATTATTTCGTTGTGCTCTTAGTGTTCTCTAAGGTGAAAGTGGTAATAAAATGAAGGTCCTTGGTAACTAAATGGAGACAAAAGAATGTGAAAATAGATACAGCAACAAAAAACTTGGCATTTAGATTAGGTTTATTTTAGAAATACATAGAGAGGGAATTTTAAAAATTCTAAGCACAAACCAGTACTCCCATGACGTTTTCTTACTAAAGTTTATTCTTATATATACTATATCCCTATAGTTTTTAAACAAATATATATCCTACCAATACTTAAACCGAAGACCTGAGAAAACTTGTACCAATTTACGCCAGTGAATACTTTCAAAGTGTGTGATCGGTACAAATAGGTCAAATCAAGGCCATATTTAATGAAGCTGTTCTTTGTTAAGAGAAGAATGAACTATTAACAAACATAGTTGAATGTAAAATAACCTATTTTGGATATTTGAACTGAAGTGAATTTCTTATGGATATTTTATTGTTTTAAGACAAGAAGACATGCCAAGTGTGTGTATGGGACGATCAGGACAATTAATGTATTAATTCTTGGACCCTAAAGCGCATTGAAAGATGTTGTAATACTATTAACAAACTTGAATATACTATTAACAAACTTAGAATATAGATTATTTGTTAACTAAAGTGAATTCTTTTGTGGTTATTTTACGTAAACTCAATGCATTGTAAGACAAGAAGACATGTAAAATGTGTCTGCTTCACCAGAACGATGTGGAAGTTGACTGCTTCTGAGTTTTCTTCTGAACTTTGCATGAAGTCTTTTTCTTCCACGTATTCATTTGCATTTTGTTGAACTATAGTGCCAATGTTTATACAGATAGCTTCCATGTCCTCCATGCCCCATAATTAACTTTGTTAGGTTATATATTTTTTTGAGCCTGAATGTCCAACGATCTCTTCGTGAGTTTTCTCATTTGTTATGATATGTATAGTTGACATGTTTGATTTTAATGTTTTGTATTATTGTCCGGCTTTAGGTCTCAAGTAAATAAAAACAAGATGTTGTTTGTTTATTATTTTATTTTTCAATTTTGTTCCCGATATTTCGATCCCGATCATCCTCAAGGGCGTTACACTAAACAAATATACATAAGAATAACAATCAATATACAAACAATTGTTAAACAATTAATATAGTTACATTTTAAAAAACAAAATGATCCTTCCACTTTCACAAGTTTTTGTCAACTACTGTCCGTCTTTCCTATTCTTGTGTATGATATTTCTGTATATGTGTGCGCATTTGTCTGTGTCTGTCTTGTAATTTAGTCTCTTTTCAGTAGGAACGTCCGTAATGTAGAGCATTTCTAATGTATATCTCCTATGGTAGTTACTCTGTTCTGTTAATATGTCTTCGTCGTCAAAGTTGGGTGTGTGTCCAGTCAGTGCACAGTGGGCTGCAAGTGCAGTTTTTTGCTCTAATGGTTTGTCAAGTGATTTTAGGTCAGATTTATGAGAAGAAAGTCTAGTTTTTAATTTTGTCTTTGTAGTACCAACATATACTTTATTGCATAAGTTGGACTTATCACCATTACACTTAATTTTATATACTACGTCCTTCTTCTTTTATTTTTGATTTTGTCTTGCTGAATAAATTGTTGACCGTGTTGTGAGATTTTTGGGCTAATTCATATTTTTCTTTGTCGTATAAGTCTGAGTTTTTGAATCTTTCCGAGAATCCGGGTATATATGTCATAGTCTTGTACAGCTTTGTTGGTTTTTCTATGTGGCTTTTGGGATTTCGTACATTTTTAATTAATTGTTTTATTGTTTTTATGGGAAAGTCTTTTCTTCTTAAAATATTTTTAATTTTCTCTATGTTATTTTTGTGGAAGTCCTCATTTGTTTTGTCAAATTTGCATAGATTTTCTATGCTTAATCACTCTTCTAAACTCTGGTGTATCTCTTTGACTCCTATATATTCTCTTCGATTGCTGCTATGTCGATTGACATTAGCCCAACCACTATACATGATGCCTCCTTGCTTGTGCGATATCCGCGGCAGACTCTGAGGTAGCTTCTTCGAAATATATAAACAAGATGTTCTTTGTAGAGCTGCACTTCAGCTTCTTCTTCAAGCTCCTCGCCCATATTGGTGATCCATAAAGAATAACTGAGTTTATACTTGAGATCATTATCATACGACTCTGGCGAGGAGGCCCTCCTACAGTTGGCATCATTTTGTCAGCACATTTGCAACCCGAGTTGGCTTGCTGCTTTTCGACTACACCTGAAGCTTAACCTGTCATCAATCAGGCTACAGACTAGAAGATACAGACTGCAAACTACAAACTATAATATGCACATATACAGATTACATACTATAGACTACAGACTAGAAAGTATAGATTACAAACTACATACTTATGTCTTCAAACTACAGACCAGACCTTTTCAACAAGGAAATAACCACACCACGAGACTAGAAGATATCTGCAAACGCCCATTAACCAAAGCAAAGCCAAGTCATTTAAGAAAATTTGCAACGAATATGAACGAATTGATCCCAAAAGTTAATGCATACCGCGTTGTTATGTCAAGACTAAAGTCCGCCCAAATCACGAGTTCACTTCTATTGAACAAAATCGTATGTGCTCTATTCCCACAAGTGGAATCAGCCACAGGCGATTGATCTGGTCAACAAGTGGGGGACCCCCTAGAAGTGACCTAGAGCGAAATATTGTGCACCAGGATTAGACTGCATTTCCAACAACGCTTTAATGGTTTGTCGGACGTGTCCCCAAAGTATTGGATAAGCATGTGCGAACATTAACGAATTAAAATCGTTTTGATTTTAGGCCAAAATGTTCGCATTAACCATAAAGCACACTTTAAATTCACTTTATAGACAGCGGCAGATAGTCCTGGTCAAGTAGTAGGGCACCCCGTAGAAGTGACCAAGAACGAAATATTGGGATTATGCTAAGAGATTGGTGACTCAAATGCAATAAAATTAGACTGCATTCCCCAAAGCAGTTTTAAGATGGCAATAAAGTCGAGACCCCTGATTGTTGTGAAGATGTTCATCATTAGTACAGTTAAAGACCTTCAAAATTCGACTTTTAAAATTTCTTAAATTCTGTCGAGAAAAATCTTTGCTTTGACGTAATCATCATTCAATAATGATCCAAACTTAAATGGTGTGGTGTTTTCATCTTGAACTGACAACTATTAGTCGGTCCTGTCCCCAAATTAAACGATAGGTATATGTAAACCCAACCATTCCATAAACCGCCCTTTGCATTTGAACTCTTGAACTGACCACTGTTGATCGGACGTTCCCCAAACTATTCGACAAGCCCGGAAACATTCAAAATTATTTTGATTTTAGGCAAGTAAGTTCGCCCAAACTATAAACCACACATTACAGTTGAGCTGACAACTGTTGGTCGGACGTGTCCCCAAACTATACGATAAGTCTGTGTAATTTTTTTTATTTTAGGCCAATATATTCGCCCAAACCATAAACACCACCTTAAATTGGTTGTTGTTGTATCAGCTTTAGAGGGAGCTTATTATCACCTAATCCTTAAGAGTGAATTGTACTAGACTTCGTTCCGGCATGTATCCGATTATCGCGGGAACCTTTGTTCATCATCGTTCTCATGTTGTCCGGCTATTATTTGCATCTTCTTCAAGGTTGATGTTAATGTTAAGGGAATGGGATGTTAATCGAGTTGTACCCCTATCCTCCACTAGGGGCGCTGCATTTTTTATGTTAACAGCCATGTTATGTATCGCTAATGGCTATTAGTTTCTTCCCTGGACCTTGGAGCAATCGAAATTACTATTTTTACGTGAAAGTGTGTTCGGATGAGAAAATTGGCTGCAAAACTCTTATTTTATGATGAAAAGTGAAAATTTGTTGATTTTGAATTTTACCAGTGCGCCGGCCGGGAATCGAACCCAGCACCTTCAGATTGCAAGACGCGCACACTTCCACTGAGCTATGAAGGCCACACCTTAAATTGGCGCATTGGTTCGGTGTCTTCATCTTTAAATCTACCATTGAACTAATAACTATTGGTCGGACGTGTCCCCAAACTATACGATAAGTGTGTGTAAACTTTAAAACATCATTGATTTTAAACCATAAACCGCACATTACATTGACGGATAGGTCTGTGCAAAACAGATATTCATCCAACAAATCTGTTTGGTTTTGCGGTCTTAAAGATACAATCTGCATGTTTGCAGTATACCGAAGATTTCCTATGAAAACCTCTGCTGAAAAACGATAACAAAGCAAATATTTTGCGGTTTTCAATTAGATTTTTTCACTTAAACTTTTAAATTTGCCAAACTTTTTTTTGGGTATATAGAAAATCAATAAGCTGTTCGTTCGTTTGCCTTTTTAAAGTTTCCACCATGACCTAGTTTACTTTTCGTCATTTTCAATTTTCGGTTTTTATGTGTTTTAAATGATCCCTTATCGCAGCGGATATGTGTGTTCTTCATTGACTCTGGGGGATCAGACCATGCTTGTTGGTTGGTTGGTCTGTTTGTTTGTTTGTTTTTTGTGTGTGTGTCCTGTTCGGGATAATCATTCTCGCAGCATGGTGATTTACGTCATCTACTCGAATTTCAATAATACTTAGGAATTACTTTTATGCGTTTCGGATTTTCTGTGTGTGTGTGTTTGTGTGTGAGGATATGTGTTGATGTTTCCCTGAAACAAATTTGACTGTTGAATAATATTGTAAAAGGATTCCGATTTTTTTTTGTTCGTTTCGCTCTCAAGTGTATGTTGTGGAGTGATTTTTCTTTTGCATAAAGGATTATTTGTGTTCCATGGAAATTTATCCTTTTTTATTATTTATGTACATACATATATGTATATTTTCAGTGTCGAGCCCAAAATGTCGCTGAAATTTGGTTTCAAGTCTCGCCCGCCACTGACTGCCTGATTGTGGGGTGCTTCGCTGTGGGCCTTAACGGTTGGCAGCCACACTTACGGTAGCGTCATCAGCAACACGTGTTGTTTATTATTATGTTGTACAGATGTTTATGGTTTATACATTTTTCTTTTTCACTTTTTCCCCTCGTCGTATATATTTTTTGTAACTCATTTTGTATGTGTTTTCTTCCGGGTGGTAAATTGCCGAACGCTGTGTGAACCTGGTGCAAATCGGGTAACTTGGGCAAGCAACGAAAGAAAACAATCATCGTAATGTATAAATCAACAACATTTTCCCTAGCAACAACAACAACAACAGCAATAACATATACATTTTCATAAATCACTTTTCTTCCTTTTTCGAATTCAAGGAAAGCGTTCTGTTGTTGTTTTTTTTTTGTGATTTGGCCAAGTTTTAAGTACATTTCATAACATTTGTTTTATATCCGTTTTTCTTACAGAAAAAACACTTCATCTCATATTAATCTTTATTAATGTTTTTTTCCTTCTTTGCAGCTGCCCGCCATTTTGGATTTGCTTATAAAATGATGACATTTCTCCAGTTGTTATGATGAAATCGATTTTCTGTTCCAAATGTTAATTTTTTTCCTTTGTTGTTGTCGTGGTTGGTTCTTCAGCAAAACATCTGCAATTTGTTGTAGACATTGATTTTCATCAGAGGACATTTTGCATCGCCCACAATTTCCTTTCGATTAGTTAGTTAACGGAACTGCGGAAAATAAATTTGGCGCGACCCCATCACCATGTATCGTCACATAGTGTATTATGTGACCATAGGACTGATAGCGTTGAACGGACTGGTGTGGCAGGGATCCAGGGCCGAACAGCATCCGGCCACAGCAGATGAAGGTAAGTCTGAAATTCAAAATAACAACTCAAATTTTAATATTTAATTAGTTAACAACTTGGTGGTAAATTGTTTTGTCTTTGTGTCTTAAACGTTTGACTACAATGGCGCCGCTTTAAATTTTCTATGAACTCTTTTAAAACAAACAGTCAAAAACACCAACGCAAGCTTTTTTGTTGTTTTGTGCATACCACAGCTTTTGAGGTGAAAATATAATTTATTTAATATTCATAATGAGTATTTTAATGGCGCCATTAATTTACAGTGTATATACATATACAAAAAATATATAAAATGCAACATTTGTTATGCATACACGTAAATATTTAAATAAATGTAAAAACAGTAAAGAGGCAAAAATATTAAATAATATAAAGGGTGATTCATTTAGAGATATTTTTTTTTTTTTCAAAATTAAAATAGAATATAAAATTATATTGAACGACAATAATGTGATATCTTTTGCTTTGCTTTTTGAAAAGAGTACCTACATATAATTGATATACAGCTGCGGTCAAAAAAATAGCAGCGACGAGATAAAAAAAGTCGACAAAGAAAACTATTAGTTTTACTTCGAAAATCCTAAAACTTTTTATGGTGATTGAAAGGTGGTATTGTGCCATACTTAATCTGGCTTTAAATAAAAAAATAAGTTTTTGTAATTTTGAGATTACGTCTTTAGAACCATTTATGTCAAAAATGAGACCAGTCAAAAAAATAGCAGCGCTAATAAAAAGCTAAAAATATTTTGTTTCAATTCGCTTTAATTAAAAACTTTTTTGAATAATAAGTTAAATAAGGATATTTTCTTGAATTTAATACTTAGTTGTACTGACTTTATGGCTTATTACTTACTGCCATTTCATTGAGTCGACTAGTCTTTTACAACTTTTACCCGATATTTTTGCCCATACCACTATAATATCGTGTCAGAACTCGATATTGTTTTTCAGTATTGCTAGTGAGGCCTCATTTCAGTCATCACACTTAAAATTATCGATTATATTTAGGTGCGGTGTCTGCCCGAACCATTCCATAACATCGATATTATTGACTTCAAACCACCTTTTTGCAAGTCGGCTGGTATTTTCGGGATAATTGACCTGCTAGAAGACTCATTTAAGTGGCATTCCATATTCTGCATACGTAAAAATATTAGGCAGTATTTTGATGTACTGGACGGAGTCCATAGTAGTTCTGGGCCAATGTATTGACCTAACTACATAATATGAAAAACAAGCCCAAGCCCAATTATGCTTGATCCTCCCTATTTGACAGTCTTACAAACTGTCAGGGGACTGTCCCACCATATAAAACAATTTTTGATTCAATTGACCATAAAACGTGCACCCACTTTTTGGTTGGCTACTGCAGGTGTGTTTTTACGAATTGCAATTTTTTTTGTGACATGTCTTCTATTTTTAAGTTGGACTTTTTTCGGACTTCTGGCTTACAGATTATGTTTTCTTAGTATTCTACGAACATTTGAAACTCTCAAATAGGGAGAGACATTGTTTTTGTTTCGGTGACGAGCGGTAGTTGGTTTTTTGTACTAAACATTATTATTCGGCGAATGGTTGTAGGTGATATAAACTGATTTTTTCATCAGATGTTTTGATTTTTCTTCTTATAACATCGAATTTCTGATCATTTTAATAAAACACTGGAATAAAAGTCGAACTTCACTATATGATTTCCCCTCAGATTTTAACCTTTTTATATGAACTCGATTTTCTTCTCCACAATGCTCTCCTCGCCCTACTTATGAAGAAAAATAATACAATAACATTTCAGAAGTAGTGTAAATTTCATAATATCTTACTTATAACATCAAGTCGAATTTAAAAATTGAGATAAAATTCATTTTTCTTAATATTTTTGAACGCTGCTATTATTTTGACTGGTCCAAAATGTCGAATAATCCAAAAATGTGAAATTTCTTAAGTAATTAAAATCATATCACCAAATAAACAATTATTTTGTGTTTGTAACCTCATAACGCAGCACTTAATGCAGAAGTAGCAATAAAAAAATATCACACAAATAAGTATATGAAAATATATATTAAGCTGTGGTGCGCTGCTATTATTTTGACCGCAACTGTATATAAATCCTACTCATCCCATGTTTTGTTAGGCTAATGTTTAGTGCCGCTCATTTTCTAATTTATACTCATTTTTTTAATTATACTATTTTATTATTAAAATTTAATAATAATTAATAATAATATTTGTTCCAACTGTGTTCGTTATAGCCCACTTTATTGCTTTGGCTAAAATTGTTTTAATATGCATGGCCCAAAAATCAACAACAAAGTCGTGCGCGCAACTTCCAAAACTTTGTTGTTGATGGAAGTTTGTTTTTCCAATGAATTTTCAAAAATAAGACTTTTGAAAATGACAAATATGATTGTTTTACGAAACGAAATGACATAATTTTCCTGTGGCCCAACATTATGAATTATTTTTTACACTCAAGTGCTCCTATCCATTTCGAGAAGACAGCAAAAAACTCATACACTTTTATGCTTTAACATGCAATTTTGCAATTGTTTCATTGCATTTTGCGTTTTATATTTTCCATGGAAATTCATTATTTTTGTTGTCCATTTGCAAATTGTTTATATGTCTGTATGTATGTCTGCATAGATTTTCAAAGAGTGCGCTTGTGTTGGAAAATTTGTAATTTCACAGTTTAAATAGACATTTGCATCTACTTGAAATAAATTGCTCTGGCGTTTTGTAGCAAATTACATTTTTAACGCAGTAAATTATTATGCTAAAATATGAAATTGCAAATATGAGGTCATTTGTATGGTAAAATATGTGAAGTATGAGTTTTTGGCTCTTTTGGCTCACCAGAGATGGGAATGTTAATGTTGGAATTTTAATCATTTATTGATTTATTTCAACAAACACTCACCTCATGGCTCATGTTGACATATTATCAGTTTGTACTACTCTCACAGAGAGTGACGCGCACTCAAAAGTGAAATAGGTCAAAAGGGGCTAAAAAATAGTACCAATCAAACGATAGGAGATAGAAACATAAAATTCGTTGTGTAAATCCCTCTAATTTCGTAGACTCGTAAAATAAAGGGAAATACATACATTTAAGGGGTAGAAAGTAGTACCAGCCAAACGGCTGAAAGAGAAATCGTGAAATTCGTTGTATACCTCGAGGACTTGAAAAATGTTGAAATCATTCGATATTCGTACTTCTAGGGTCAACGTGGGAAAAGCGTATAAAATTGGTACCAATAAAACAACAACTAGAAACTTAAAATTCGTTGCGTATGTTCCCATAATTACTAGACACGTACAATAAATGGATTTATTCGAATTCGCACGTCTAATTGTCAAAATGGGAAAAGAGGGATAAAAATGGTACCAACCAAACGACTGAAGGTGAAATCATGAAATTCGGTGTATATACATACCACTCTGACTGCATAGACGTGAAAAATATAGAGAACATATATTCGATATTCGTACTTCTGGGTCAAAGTGTGGAAAGGGGATAAAAATGGTACCAATAAAACGACAAAAGCTGGAAACATGAAATTCGGTTCGTTCATTCCTATAATTGCATAGACACGTTAAATAAATGATTTTTAGGCGAAATTTCGATATTAGTAATTCTTGGGTCAAAGTGGAGAAAGGGGATAAAATTAGTACCAATAAAAGGACAATAGCTAGAAACATGAAATTCGGTGCGTACATTCCTGTAATTATGTAGACACGTAAAATAAATGGATTTATTCGAAATTCATATGTTTAAGGGTTAAAATAGGAAAAGAGGGATAAAAATGATACCAACCAAACGACTGAAGGTAATAGCATGAATTACGGTGTATACATACTGCCGATTCTCTAGACGCCCAACACAAAGGAAAAGTTGAAATTTGTACTTTTGGGGACAAAAAGGGACGAAAAAGGATAACATTGGAAAACGATTACAGATTCAAACTTGAAATTCGGTGCGTACATCCCTTTATTTGTATAGATACGTAAAATAAAGAGATTTTTCAAAGGGTTAAATGGGAAAAAAGGGATAAAAATGGTACCAAACAAAATGGTTGTAATGGAAATCATGAAATTCGGTATATACATTCTGCCGACAGTATAGACGCGGAACATAAAGTATTATTTCGAAATTTGTATTTCAAGGGTCAAAAAGTGGGAAGGGGATAAAGTTGGTACCAATAAAACGACAAGAGCTAGAAACATGAAATTCGATGCGTACATCCCTTTAATTGCATAGACACATAAAATAATTGTATTTTTTTTAATTCATATTTTTAAGGGGTCAACTGAGAAAAGTGAGATAAAAATGGTACCAACCTAAGGGCTGAAGATGGAAATCATGAAATTCGGGCAAAATGTTACGAAATGAGATGCAAATGTTACGAAATGGGTTCCAATCAAAAGGCTGCAGCTACAATAATGAAATTCGCTGAAATATAAAGAGATATTCGTACTTTTAGAACCAAATGGGGAAAAGAGGGATACAAGTGACACTGACCAAATCGCAGCAGCTAGAATTATGAAATTATTCTGATTGACTTACACATACATACATATATCTCTCTATCAACTCTCTTTCGAAATTTTTACTCTGAAGGGGGCGGAGGCCTAAAAGGGAGTTGACATTCAACTTATATAGACTTTTCAAAAAAAAAAAAAAAAGGATTTTAGAGGAAAAATTGGACAATATGCGGTAAAAAAGCTGACAATCATACAGCATCATTTACATTCATCGAATTGGGTTTATTCATTCATTGTGCGATATAGACGCTTATCATAAAGCGATTTAAACATTTATAAAAATTAAAAAATTCATCATTTTTGGAACAAAAAAATTAGTTGGACAATATCATAATACAAATAGTACCTTATTTTACAAAAACACTTAGATGTGACAATTTACCCCGTTATTTTACAAAATCGTTTAGATGTGACTGAGGTATTTCCTAGTTTAGGTTTCGCAAATTAAAAATATCCTTCCATAAAAAAACTTTTGTCTTGATTTTATGAATCAGTGTACACAAATAATAAATAATAAAAGAATAATAAATTTGTATTCTTAGTTTTTGTGTGGTTTGATTGGTGACCGAATAGATTTTGGCTGTTCTTTGAATGTAATACATTCAAGTTCCAAATATAGGGTCCGTCAAATAACTTTTTTTTTGAAAATTCTATAAAAAAAGTACTGAATATTTTCTCAAATTTCTTTTTTTATTTGAAAGTACAATCCTTCCGGTTAATAATGGAAAATAATTTGATTCAAATGGCTGCCTCGGCACCCCACAAATAATAGTCCAACGGTTGAATAGTTGAAAAAAAAACGTTAGATGGCGGACCCTATATTTCGATCAAGTTTTTTAGGGAATTTTTGTTTGGTATTATACACACTTTGGCCATATACGTATTTCATACCCTGTGTGGGGATAACTCAAGAGTGGCGCTTCTCTATAGAGTGCTTGCGTTACCATGCTGTTAGATCACGTGCACGACATTTTTTCGTTTTTGTTGGATGGTGTAAATTTTATCGTACATTAAATTTATGTTTTTCAACCTTTTGATTCGCTTAGCTGGTCTCTTATAGTACAGAGATATTTTCCTCCACCACTGTGTAAGTGAAAATTGTAAATTTTATGCCAAATATATTTTCTTTCAAAAGATTTTATGAACACTTGTAATTGGGCTCCTATGAAAATTACCACAACGTCATTCAATATGGGCGGAGTTGCTGTATTATATCCCATCCCCACACTCAAGCTTTTCCAAAATCACTACTCTGAACTGAAACTTGTCAAATAAATTACCAGTTGTTAAAAAATAAAAATTTCCCCTCTTGTCAATAAACACAACAATAAATAATAATTAAAAATCATGGCACTTAATCTGCCTTCCAAAAGACAACAACCCCTTTAAAAAAGGGGAGAGAGAAAAAAGACAACAACAGAAAAAATCCCTGCTCGGAAATTTTCAATGAAATAAATTTTCAAATAAATTGTAGCCACCACAAGCACTTGATTTGAGTTCAATAGTAGTTAAAGGGGGGAGAAAGGAAAAGAAAAACAAGAAAACAAAAGAGGGACTGAAGGGCACCCATGGCGGCACAACTATTGTTTCACAGATATGGAAATGGTAAGCCAGCAACAATAGCTGTAGCAAACGCTTACTTTGTCCAACCGACAACACATACACACACTCGTATACTCGTAATGCAATTATTGTAATGTTTTAATACATGTCGAACACAAATCCACAAAAAGGGATAAAATAGCAATGCCACCAGAACGAAAGCAGCGGAGAGAGAGAGAGTCAGTCGCCCGGGGTAGGGGGGACCGGAAAAAATGCAATTTAATAAATAACCAAAAACCACTCGAGTGTTGCACAGGGGGTAGACCCTCGCATAACCCGAGGCAGTGCACCACCACCTCATGATGATGTGAAATCAATGAATGAATGGCTGAATGAATGACTGAATGAAATGAACGTTTCAATTGACTCTATGAATGGGTCGGATGTTGAATGTTTGAAAATGAAATGCATGAACAAGATCATGTGCATGAACGTAAGTACTTGCATACATTTACACATTCATTCAATCATTTGCCGAGTGAAGGACCCTTTTGTCCCACTGAGGGTGTGTGTGCGTGCGTGTGTGTGCGAATGAGCATTTCAATACGAAAGTGGTTGAGAATTTCAAAATGAAATACTACGTTGAAAATTGAAACGAATGAAGAATGTAACAAAATAATTGAAAATAATCGATTTTTAATCTCATTGAATGGGACAGACGGACAGACAGACAGACAGACACTTAATACCAAAGTCATGTCATTTTCAACGTCATGGAACCGAATACAACAATGACGGAGCGGACGGCGACAATGAAACAAATCTAAATGAAATTATTGCTGGTCGTGGTGTTCGAACAACAGCAACAACTGTCACTATATTACTCCTCATGTATGTTGGCACTATTGCGGACTAGGGGTGGGGTGAAAAACAACAACCCCGGAAAATGAGACTCTAAGAATACGAAAGATGTATGGATTTGTGACTGTGTGACTGACTCCATGCATCCAAGTGTACGACAGCGTACAAAGTACCAAACAATAAACAAATATGACTTTACGACTATTGCATGACTGCCAGTGATGCTAATGTGTAACACTTGTACTGGGAGTAGTGTTACATGGAAACTCCATAATGACATTATGATTAACAACCAACAAGCAACCACTAAATAAATACATTAAGTGGAATAGCATTATGGTTCGTTCGTTTGTCCGTCCGTCTGTCTGTCTGTCTCCTGGGCTGGGTGCAGGCCAAAATTCAGTCAGTGTGTTTTGTTTTTTTTTTTCTACAGCAGGTTCTTTGGCCACCGAAATCGTCACGGTTTGTCGTCAGGCCAAATAAAAAGGAACGCCTCTCAATGGCTCGTCACAGATAAGTCTATTAGACATGGTCTTAGGCACATATAATCATTATAAATTCAATTTATATTTTTTGCCGAGAACTCTGTAAAAGAAGGTCTCTTCTAAATAATCTATAGAAATTTAATGTTTTAACAAAGTTATACTTTCAGTTTATTTATCGATTTCATTGATTTTCTATATGTCTTGAATGTAATACATTCGAATGCTAGCTATTCGCTCTAGTTTTCCTTCTTAGGAAGGAAATTTTGTCTTTGCTAATGGAAAGGAGATGATCCACACTCAAATATACACACTTTGGCCATATACGCATTTTGTATCCTGTGTGGGGACAACTTATCAGTGGATCTTCTGTATAGAGTGCTCGTGTTACCATGTTGTATTTAATTTTTTGCAAATTAACATCCCGAAAACCACACTACAAGGCATTTTTGAATGGTTTTTTTATAAAAAATTCAAATTTCCGCGGAAGGTAACATTAATATTTATACAACAACTTTGGGAGTGTAAGTCCCTGTAAAATTTACAGTACTTATGAGGCTACAAATTTGAGGTAGATACAGCGGTTAAGGAAAAGTCGCCAAAATTTTATTTTCTTAATCGTTCGTGTTTTGCAGGCATGAAAAGACCACTTAAATAGAGAAAAAATTAATAATTTTTATATAAAATTAAATAAAAAAAAATAATTTATTTTGTTTTATTTTTTAATAGCTAACACCACTTCTACTACTATTTATGTGAAAATTTCAAACAAAATTATTTAAAATGCCTTTAGTTGGTAGCAGTCTATGAAATAAATCAAAATTAAAAATTTCAAAAATCCGACTCAAATCTATTAAGCGACTAACAAGCGAATTGGCAATAAAACACTAATGATATTAAACAAATATCACATTTAAGCACGTTCTACTTAATTTTATTTATTGAAAGGCCAGTAAATTCTCAATAAAATATGTTTTTGCTACATTAAAATTGTACAAATATGACCAGAGTTATGAACTGTGTTTATCATTTGGATATAGAAGATTTTAGGGCAACAACTCCATTGTGGTACCAATTTCCAGTCACCCCACGAAAATAAAGTTTGGATTGTTTAATGAAGATTTGCAAAATATTTCGTCTCTATATCAAGCCGCCTGTGAGCTAATTGCTCCTGAAAATAAATAAAAATTATGTTTCCGGTGCAATTTTTGTGCTGCATTTTTCGAAAATAATAGACCCTTGGAAGCACTCTAAATATAAATTTTGATTATTGTCTTAGACTTACTTATTGTTCGAATTATTGGACCTTTATAGTAATTTTTTGTGTTATTTTCATAGTGGCAACTGAAATTTCGTATTTTGTATATCTTTCGAATGATGTCTAAGTGATGAACATCGGAAGGAAATTGACGCCACAGCGCTCATTTTTGTAAAAAGAATTTGAATTTGAAATTTTGGACTTCACGTGAAATAAGGTAGATCGACCTCTTCGACCAATTCGAAAATAATACTTCTGGATGATAAATCGGCGATATTGCCAGATTATCAGCTGCAAGAAATCTATATGATTATGACACTTAGACACCTATTATGACACTTAGCCACCTAAGATTATCAAGATAATTCATCCGCAAGAAATCTGGATGATATTGCCAAAATATCGCCAGGAGGATACAAAGCGCATGTCAGATAATCACCTAAAGACAAAACTGCAGTTTTCCATATTTTTCATAGTTCAGTTCAATCAAAATGAATAAAAATTGCAATAACAAAATGAATTATAATAAAATTTAAAATAATAAAAAGTTACAAAGTAAATAAATGGATATCAGAGGAAGTCAATACAATTAGTTGTCTTAAATTATACCATTGCAATTTTCGACTTATTCCCCTTCATTAATTCGGGCCTTCGCATGAAAAAAATGTCTCTGGATAATCAAGTTGACATTTTGAGAAGGAATCAAAGCATTTACCTGAAAATAAAAGAAATAAATGCATATAGTACAAGCTATATTATATAAAATCCATCTTGCATGCCTTTTATTGCAGAAATTCAATTTTGAATCGAAGGCTTCTCCTTGGTTCCCAAGTAAATATGGTGGCCAAGAGTTCAGTTAACAGCCTTTTGAGAGCGTGTCTAACAAAAGCGTCAGTGTCATCACCTCGAATTCGTTTTAGAAACATTGTCTGTATGATGTGGAAAAATATGAATGTGTGATAAAATGTTATATCCAAAAAAGACTTCATTATTCATCAAGCAAATCTTCTACTTGCATGTCACCAGCTAAAGTCCAAAATATACACGGATTTCCAATAAAAAGACAAATGTTTTCCAAACATTCATATTCCAAAAAATATGACAACAGAAATAAAATTATTTATCAATATCGCCAATATTTCTGCAAGATGAAAAAGGGAAGATATGAAAAAAAAAATAATTTTGATTTATTTCTTCAAAATTTATAAATGGAAGATATTGCTGCAATTTCTTATTGGAGATATATCATCCAAACAATTGCAGTATGTTTTACAAACATTCATACGAAATACGATATCAAAATATAGCTTTTTTGTCACTATCGCCAATATTTCTCTATGAGGTAAAAAATATATATTTTTTATTATTTTCTTCATATTATTGCCGCAATGCCTTTTTGGAGATATATCTTCCAAAATAAATATGTTTCTTGATAAATTTGAGTCTATCCTCAAACCTGGTCTGGATCATTTCACATATCAATAGAATTTGTCATATTATCACATCCTCTACATTCGTGGAGGCCTACCTATACTTGCCTCCACATTTGCATTTACAACGAATTTCATTTGTATTAAAATCAAATTACACACATAAAAAATATATTTTTTTCCATTACCAATGTATTGACATTAACATACGATAACAAAATATAAACATTAGTGAAATAATTCAGATACAGCAGCAACAACAATATCGTCATCAGCCTCAGTGAACAACAACGAACGAACGAATCTTTCACATACCCACATTTATTTGTTTTGTGCGTTCAAATGAAGCTGAACGCCGCCGCCTGAATGCTGCTGCCACTGCTGCTGAACGTTATTGAAAGTGCCACACAACCACCACCACTGCAGCACCATTCAACTTCAGAAAAGGTGCCATTGAAATCATTTTGTTTTCAATTTGTTTATTCCCGGCATTATTATGTTTTAACAATAGTTGAGGTTTTCCTCGAAATTGAACAGTTGTTACAATTTTTTCCATTCACAGTTTGTTCTACATTTAACAGCTGCGGACAATGCCTCGAAATTCCTCGGTGAAAAGGTAACTGACTACCTTTTGCCCATACAATATATATTTATTTTTTTTTTGCTCGACGTAATTGCTCGATATGCTTCCTCTAAGGGCTGCTGATGGAGAGAGAGAGGCATGGGGGATTTTCCACTACACTTTCCATTATTTGAATTTTTCATTTGTAATAATTTGTGGTCGGTTTTTTAATGGTTTGCATTTTTTACTCGCACCCATTTGTTTTGGCCGGCATGGCTGGCTATTGTGCGCGTTGGGCCAAAGTGTTAATGGTTCTATTTGTTCGAATAAAATCGAAATGAAGGTTGACTTTATTGTACTTTGGATTCTTTGTTGGGTTGTTTGTTTGTCGGTTGGTTGTGCTACAAAAATGGAAATTACGCAAATTGTTAACATAAATACAAACTTGTTCAAGTAATGTTCAATTACAACTCTGAAGTGATGACAAAAGTGTGAGGAATTGAATTGATTTTGTTCAAAAAAGGTTTTACATAACTAAACTTAACGCGGAAAACCGCACACACATTCACACATATTGTGATTTTTATCGACCGTAGTGAAGTAGCGTATGTATGTTAGTACATTAGCATGTCAATGGTTACACTTAATACTTATTTATCTTAAATTTAACATTAAATATGGATTTTTACGGGCTGAGAAGAGTATCTTTTTTAGAGAAACATTTTGGAAATCATATAAATTACTTTAATTCAGTTCAGCTAGCAATGGCCAGTCATTTTGGGGGTGGGAACAGTTTAAAATTATATCAGAATTACTTCGAAAATCTGTAGATGTTGATATTAAAAAGCATTACAAAAAATACTTAGTTAGAAGTGCAAAAGGGCTGAGAACAGTTTGAAATAATAATATATTTAAGATAATTTAACAGAAAGCTTTAGAATTCATCAGAAAGTTGTTTGCGATCACCTTATTTCATTCTGAGAGTGAGAACAGTTTTTCTCAAAAGTGGGAACAATTTAAAATTAAACCAGAATTTCTATAATAAGATTATTGTTTATAATCTATTCATGCTCATATTTTTACCAAATGTTACACCAAAATTTACACCAAATTGCGTACATAGCACCCCTAAGTACGAATGAGAACAGTTTTAAATAATAATAATATATTTATGAGAAATTAATGGAAAAACTTTGGAATAAATTCAAGTTGTTCTTTTTCACTTAGATACTTAGTTAGAGGATGAGTACAGATTTTGCTCAAGAATGGGAACAGTTTAAAATTATATCAACATTTTTCAAAAAATGTATTCATGATCACATTGTATAAATGTTCCACCAAAATGTACACCAAATTACTTACTAAGACGTGCTGAATGCCCTGAGAACAGTTTGAAACAAAAATATATTTAAGATAATTTAAGAGAAAACATTTTGAAGTCATCGCAGTGTTACTCTTGTTCATCAGAAAGTTGTTTGTGATCAGTTTATTTCATTTTGAGAGTGAGAACAGAGTGAGAACAGAGTGAGAAAATGGGAACAGTTTAAAATTTAACCAGAATTTCATAGAAGATGTACTCATGTGCATATTGTATAAATCTTCTACCAATATTTACACCAAATTACTTGCTTATGCGTGCTAAAAGGGCTGAGAACAGTTTGTAATAAAAATATATTTAAGAGAATTTTATAGAACTTTTGGTACTTATTCACGTGACTTATTCACTTTATTCCTTCTCAAGATGGGAACATTTTTTTCTAAAAAAACAGGGAACAGTTTTTTTCTAAAAAAAACTGGGAACAGTTTTAAATTAAAACACAATTTCTAAAAAATTATTATGTTAAAATATTTACCGAAACGTATGTTAGATATTGGGAACAGTTTGAAGAAACTTAAAATTAATTAAAAACTTTGTTTAAAAATTTTCAAATTATCTCAAAGATGAGTGTTTTCTTTTTTTGGAGTGGGAACAGTTTCTCTGGAAATAGAAACAGTTGAATATTACAATTCAAATTTGTTTAGCACGTTTTATGGTCATGTTTTAAGTCGATAAGACTATATTTTTAACATTGGTAATGGTTGAGGTCAGCTTCATAAATTTAAAAATTATTTAAATTGACAAAATTGACTTGTTTTTGCTGAATTTGTATACAATTATACAAGAGAAGCTTAAAATTATGAAGAGTTTGCTTGAACTTTGAACGTTTTTTCTCGAAATGGGAACAGTTTAAAATTATATTTGAAATTTGTCTAAAATTGTTTTGTGGTGATATTTTAAATAGATAAGACCACGTTTCAAGCTTAACTAAGTTTTAAAGGTTGGGAACTGTTTGATTGATCAATTAAAAATGCGATCGCAACCATTAGGAATCAAAAAAATAAAAGTATTGTTTCCGAGACCTAAAAAAATATTGTTTTGTGTGCACTGAGGCCTACTGATTCTTAAAATCAACAAAATGGATTATTATGGATATAATGTTCTTTATTTTTCACTAAAATTCCAATTTTCGGTAAATTATTTTTAATATTTGAACTCTCAACTGCTTATATGCCCGATTAAAGGTAATTATAATGGCAAATGCTGCGAATTTCACTTCCACATAAAGAAAATAGTTTAGGAACAGTATACAAAAAAAATAGTTTTTTTTGAGAAAAAAATGCTGTCACGTAAAACCCTGTAGAAATAAAAATATAATAAAAATATATTTTGTAGTTAACATTTAGTTTTTTAGTAGCTAACGTTTTACTGAAGCAAATTCTGTCTATTTTGAAAAGATCGAGGGATAAGTGTAGAAATTATGGACCTCTTTGTAGACGCAACGAATTTAAAAATGTTTTTTCAAATTTTTGATTAGACAGCACGAAAATCCGCATTACAAATTACATAACTGAATATTTTGTTTTTATTATAAGTTACGATCCTTATTGTATAGGGTCCGTCATCTAACGTTTTTTTTTTCAACTATTCATCCGTTAGACTATTATTTGTGGGGTGCCCTCAGCAGCCATTTGAATGAAATTATTTTCCATTATTAACCGGAAGGATTGTACCTTCAAATAAAAAAAAATAAATTTGAGAAAATATTCAGTAGTTTTTTTATAGCATTTTCAAAAAAAAGTTATTTGGCGGACTCTATAGAAGTAAGGGAATTTCACAAAATCGGGTAAATTGATTTAGTCATACGTGAAGTCGTCTTCTGTATTTCTACATCTATTCATAGATTTTCTTCAAATAGGCCTTGCTTTCCGTTCATTTCCGAGCTAATATAAATAAATAAATATTCTGTTATCTAATTGTAAACATTATGATATAAAAAATGTTTTGCGTCTGCAAAGAGTGTCAAAATTGTATATTTATCCATAGATCTTTTTACATATTTTGTACTATTTTTCTTCGCTAGAATATCAGTCATTAACAAATAAAACTAATTACTTGCATAGTGTGTTCGTGTTGGTTGATTAGCTATCGATTTGATTGATTTTTATACACTCCACGAGAGTATTATGTCTTTGTGCATTTGTTTGTAACACCCAAAAGGAAGCGAGATAGACCCATTGTTAATTATACCGATCGACTTAGAATCACTTTTTGAATCGATTTAACGATGTCCGTCCGTCCGTCCGTCCGTCCGTCTGTCCATCTATTCTTGTAATCAAAGTACAGGTCGCAATTGTAGCCAGAACCAAATGAAACTTTGCACAACAAAGTTTTTCGGGATAAGGACGAACGCTATTTAATTTGAAGAAAATCGGTTCAGATTTGGATATAGCCCCCATACGAATTTCACTCCCGATTTGACTCTTTTCACGCTAGATACCACATATTTAAACTGATTTTCCTCAAACTTGGCAAAACATCTTACATTTCAACTAGAAACACCTATGGTGAAAATTGGTCAGATCGGTTCAGATTTAGATATAGCCCCCATACGAATTTCACTCCCGATTTGACTTTTTCTGCTGTAGAAACCACATATTTTAATAGATGTGCTTCAAAATTGGCAAAACATCTTATATTTCAACTAGAAACACCCACGGTGAAAATGAGCCAGATCGGTACAGATTTAGATATAGCCCCCATACGAATTTCACTCCCGATTTGACTTTTTCTGCTGTAGAAACCACATATTTTAATAGATGTGATTCAAAATTGGCAAAACATCTTATATTTCAACTAGAAACACCTACGGTGAAAATTAACCAGATCGGTTCAGATTTAGATATAGCCCCCATACGAATTTCACTCCTGATTTGACTTTTTCTGCTATAGAAACCACATATTTTAACAGATGTGCTTCAAAATTGGCAAAACATCTTATATTTCAACTAGAAACACTCACGGTGAAAATGAGCCAGATCGGTTCAGATTTAGATATAGCCCCCATACGAATTTCACTCCCGATTTGACTCTTTTCACTCTAGATACCACATATTACAACAGATTTTCCTCAAACTTGGCAAAACATCTTACATTTCAACTAGAAACACCTATGGTGAAAATTGGTCAGATCGGTTTAGATTTAGATATAGCCCCCATACGAATTTCACTCCCTATTTGACTTTTTCTGCTGTAGAAACCACATGTTTTAACAGATGTGCTTCAAAATTGGCAAAACATCTTATATTTAAACTAGAAACACCCATGAAACAGACCAAATGAGCCAGATCGGTTCAGATTTAGATATAGCCCCCATACGATTTTCACTCCCGATTTGAGTTTTCCGCTCCAGAAACTACATATTTTAACAGATTTTCTTCAAATTTGGCAAAATATCTTATATTTGCATGAGAAACACCCAGGATGAAAATGAGTCAGATCGGTTCAGATTTTATATATAGCTCCTATACAAATTTCGCTCCCGACTTGATTTTTCCGCCCCAGAAACCACGTATTTTCATCGAATTACTTAAAATTGAGAACTGGAAGAACCTATTGTGAAATGGGTCACTTCATTCCATGTTTGGATATAGCCACGATACAAATATTCTTTTCGATATGACAAATTGAACCAGGACATATTAGCCTATGATTAGGAAACATACAAAAATTCTTCCCGTTTTCACTTTTTTCCGAATTGATTGTATTCTGATAGAAAGTGGAGTGTATCATATAGTCGGCCCCGCCCGACTTTAGCCTTTCCTTACTGGTTATATATTCGAATTCCAACTATTTCATATCCTGTGTGGAGAGCAATCATCAGTGGCGCTACTGTACAGAGTGCTTGGTGTTACTATGATAGTTCTACATAGTCCTACGACAAAATTTTTCTTAATTTCTAATACTTTAAAGCTATTTAAATTTATATCACTTTTCATTGCATTTGGATTCAAATAAAACCTTTTTGGTTGCTAAGAGTTGGGAGGAGTCTAAATATCTATGAAGTTGGATTTAAATTTGAAAAATACGATTTGTTTGACATGCTTTTTTCACTAACACATAAGTCACAGGTGCTTTCATCTGACATCAAGGTAGTGAAGTGAAAGTGAACTTCCTGAAATTGATTGCACACAAACACTACTCTAAGCCATAAATCTTTTTAGCCCAGCACTTTAGCTTGTGCTTAACTTACTGGGTAGCAACAACAACAACAACATTAAAGATTGATTTCCGGTAGAAATTTGTCTTTAATGCATGCAATTAATTATAGCAACTATTGTTGTTGTTGGTGCTGCTGCCATTGTTGCTGCTGTTGTCCTCCATTGTTGCTGCGCCAAAGATTAACATTAATTACAACAGCTGATGATCTATTTAGAGGGTGTTTAGGTTGAGATTTTTTTATTCTTGTATCTCTATTCTTACATTATTTGACTAATCTTAGTGCTTGTGATGCTGGTGGTGGCGGTGCTTCTGCTTCAGCTGCAGTTGTTTTGTTTTTTCATCATCATTTTCTGCTTCTGCTACTTCTTCTGCTTCTCGTTCTTATTTTATTTTGTATGTGAGTGTTTTTGCTTCACTTTTCGTTTAGTTGTGATCTTTATTAATGACAGTTAACAAAACATGACATATTTTCCTGTGCTGTCTATTTTGTTTATTGTCATTCTCTTAAGAAATTGTTTTTGTTGTTGTTGTTTGTTTGGAATTTAGATTGACAGATGGCACCAAAACATTGTTGTTTCATTAAAAACTTTAATAAATTACTTTCATCACCCAAATACGCGTGTGTTGCTGGAATGGATGGATGGCTGCCAGCCAACGGCTGGCTTTGCATCCAATATGACCACATATGAAATGTAGCTACAGTTTTGTTTAGCCGCATTTCATTTTCCCTCTGTATACCTATAGGTAGCTTTTAATCCCTTTTGGGCTGTTTTGTTGTGTTGTTTTTCTTGGCATTTCTTTCTTTTCGAAAGTATTGTTGTTTATAAATAAATAAATAATATTATTTGGTGTTTTGAGACATTTATGTCTATCTTTCGCTCTCGTTGTTATGACATTTATTGCCTGTGAGCCGTGGGCGTTCGCATGCCTGCATATATAATGGCAATCTTAAATTTATGGCTCGATTAAATAATGACATTTGGCTTTGAGGAGAACAAAAAATGTGTGACATTATCTCCGAAATGTATATGATTGGGTTTAGATGGTGGTTAAATACCTCAAAAACGGCCTACATAACATATGCACCTGAATATAAATATTTTCATAAAGAAATTGACCAAAAACAAAAACATTTATACATATGGTGAACCTAATATAAAAAAGACTTAACTCATAATTTTTCAGAAATAGATTTTTTGTTAATTATGATCGATCTTCTAGTGTTTTGTTGAAATAGCCAAAAATCTAGAACTGACAAATATATGACCTAAGTTTTTTTTTTATAAATATTAGGGTAATGATGTGTATGTGCGCTGAAACCGATTCCGATCTAATTTTGTCCAAAACCTTTGTAAAATGTCCATTTTTTTCAAAAATAAATAAATAAAAAAACTGTCCCCACCTTTAAATTACACAAGATTCTGACCGAAGATTCTGACAGAGGGGGTAAAAAAGTCTACACGTGTATAGGCGTTTGAAAATTTACGTATGGAGGCCATTTAAGATGTGGGGGTCAATATTTCCTCTTTTTTGCACATTCTTTTGATGAATCGAATATGAAACCTTGAGATCCTTACATTTTAAGTATAGGATGTGTTCACCAATATTACTGAAAACACTTCGACGAACATTTTTGTGGTACATTTTAACCATCTAGCTCTCAAACGCAGGGGTCTTTTGGGACCCTTTTGTAAAAAAGGATAAAAACACCCCTAAAATATGGGTAAAAACACCTCCCAACGGGTCAGTATGTCCTACAAAAATATTTGCCATACAATATTATATTTAGGGTTAATTTTGTATTTATTGTGAATAGCAATAGGATCCATTTTAACCCTCTAGCTCTTGTTGGTCCCTTTTGTATAAAACGATAAAGACCCCCTAGAACAGGGGTAAAAACAACTCCTAAAGGGTCAACATGTTCTACAAAAATTTTTGCCATAAAATTCTACTATAAGTAACTGAATTCACCAAAACTCTAAACTTAACTTAAATGACAGAAATAAGTAAAAACTTAAAATCCATTTTAGGGTTAAATTCGTACTTCTGATAAATCGGCGTAGAAAACCCTGTGATCCCTACATTTTATGTGTTCACCAATATTATTTAAAACACTACGAGGAAAATGTTTGTGGAACATTTTATCCCTCTAGCTTATCAATATAGGGGTCTTTTTGGTCTCTTTTGTACAAAATGATAAAAACACCCCTAAAACAGAGGTAAAAGCATCTCCTAGCAGGCCATAATGTTCTACAAAAATATTTGTCATACAATTCTACTATATATCTCTGAATACACAATAATTCTAAACTCAACTTAAATCCCAGAAATAAGTGAAAACTTAATCCATTCAAGGGTTAAATTCGTACTTCTGATGAATCGGCGTAGAAAACCTTGTGATACTTACATTTTAAGTATAGAATGTGTTCAGCAATATTACTTAAAACACTATGAAGAACATTTTTGTGGAACATTTCAACCCTCTAGCTGCTCAATATATGGGTCTTTTTGGCACCTTATAAAAATGTGTTAAAAAAGTGTAAAATATTTAAAAACACCCTTAAAAGAGGCCTAAAAACGCCTCATAGCGGGTCAAAATGTTCTACAAAAATATTTGCCACTTCTACTGTAAGTCTCCGAATACACGAAAACTCTAAACTGAACTTAAATACCAGAAATAAGTAAAAATGTAAACTCATTTTTGATTAATTTCGTCCTTTTTCCGAATAGGGGCTAAACTGACCCAAAAAACTGAACTTTAGGAGGGTGGTGTGAATGGAAAGAATATTCTACGTCATATTTCACTGTAACTAATTATTATTTCACAAAAATTAAAACAAAATAAAACCTGAGTATTTATTTATTTATTATGAATTACAATACAAAGTAAATTTATATTCTAATTTTCTGTCCAATGATTGAGCCGGGGGTGCCTAAGATCATTGTAGCTATTTATTGTAGCGACAGACCAGAGCCTCTGGTGGGAATCGAACCCACGACCCCCACGCTGATAGCCGAGCACGCTACCAACTCGACTACCGGGGCGCTCTGAGTAATTATTTAATAATTATAAAATTTAATTATTTAATAATTGCATACTGCAAATTTTTTTCTATTGTAAAATACTCTGAGCGTTGAATATTGATTTTTTTTTCGAAAAATTTCATTTTATTCCACAGTGTTATCTAAACTAAGTTTTATGACTTAACGTCATCACAATTTTTCATATAAATAACTTTAAGAAAATACTGCAGAAATTACACTATACTTTTATGCCTTTCAATAAATCCATAATCGAGCAAACTTGAATGGTTTTCAAAATCAACATGCCCGGGCCAAAGAAAAATCCCCCACAAATTGAATCAGTTTCACTTTCACGCTAACCAAAAGGGCGGGCGACCTTTGCCATCAAGTGGTCGACATGTATGTATGTTTAATCATATTTGTTGTATGACCAAGTACGTAAGTGTTCATAAACTCAGTTCAAGTGGACGTTGAGTGTGTGTGGGAAGTTAATAAAAAAGGGCCCACACACAAGGACCTTTTTTTAACAAGTGGACACTACATGTCATATGTGGGTACATACAAGCGCCCCATATCCAAAACAAACACGAAAAAGGCATTGAGCAAAAATAAAAGTAACCACACCAAAAAGCATCACAAGTCAAGGCTGTTGTTTAAAGAGGGTTAAAAATTGCACAAAACACAAAAAAAGAATTTCTATACAAAAGCACAAAATATGAAACGAAGCCGACCAAAAATGAACCCACCAACCAACCAAACGAACCGGTCAAATGTGAAGAGGAAACACAGTAATAAATTCGTAGGCCAACTTAAATACTTTAAGTTTATTTGGCCGCAATAACAAACTGGCCAAAAACAATTGACCAAAAAAAAACACATGTTGAAAATTTCCACTCGTAAGCTCTCGTAAAACGGAAATGATGGAATACTAGCCGCCAATCACTCAGGCGAAAGGAAACGAAGCGAATGAAAAGGAATGGCAAGGTGGGAAACGGTTATAAAAAGGATTTGCTTTCGTCGTAGTTTTATTGGTTGTATGTGTGAACACTTTTATTGAGAGGGAAAACTTTGCGGCATACACATAAACACACACACATAAAATAAACGTAACATAACTTCTGAGAGGTAACTGCTCAAATACACTCATACAATCTTAAACGAATACACACCCGCACCTATAAATATAAGAGTGGGTTGCGGAAATACATAGTTACGGGGCAAAATTAATGTGGGCAAGTTTTTAAGGCGATTAACAAAATCTGGGGTTCTCACTGAAGAACTGCTTTGAAAGGCCATTTGAAATATTTTCAATTATGTCCACTTAAGGCAATTAGATGCTGTCCCATTAAAACATTGTTTAGAAAATTAAATTCGTTGGTAAAGGGTAGTAATTTAAATTTATGTGGAATCCCACATTCACATGAGAATTCCAATCGTTTTAGTTTAGGAAAAGCTACAGATAGACTCTTACTTTAGACATTCATCGGAAAACGTTACACTAATCATTTGTGGTACAAGATATACATGAATTTTTTCCCCACGACGGAAGTTCAGGATCACGATTTTCTATGTTAGATTATAGCTATGTTAGTTTGGGAGCATGAGCCTCATTTCCTCTAATATTCTAGAGTGGTGGCGGGCTTTTGAGAACAATTTATGCAGACAGGTTTGGCCATAGATTTTTGTATGTACTCGAAGTATATTTCAGATAATTCCGCGAGAGTTGTCATGTCATCTGACGCAGTTCTAACAAAGCTGAGCAGCGACAAGGTCTTTGTAAAGATGATTCATCTTGGGCTTCATAGATTTCATGACTTCCGTTAGCTCAAGTTTTTCTATAAAAAAAACTTTCGTTAGCTCAAGTTTTTCTATAAAAAACATTCGTTAGCTCAAGTTTTTCTATAAAAAAACTTTCGTTAGCTCAAGTTTTTCTATAAAAAACTTTCGTTAGCTCAAGTTTTTCTATAAAAAACTTTCGTTAGCTCAAGTTTTTCTATAAAAAACTTTCGTTAGCTCAAGTTTTTCTATAAAAAACTTTCGTTAGCTCAAGTTTTTCTATAAAAAAAACTTTCGTTAGCTCAAGTTTTTCTATAAAAAACTTTTGTTAGCTCAAGTTTTTCTATAAAAAACTTTTGTTAGCTCAAGTTTTTCTATAAAAAACTTTCGTTAGCTCAAGTTTTTCTATACAAAACTTTCGTTAGCTCAAGTTTTTCTATAAAAAACTTTCGTTAGCTCAAGTTTTTCTATAAAAAACTTTTGTTAGCTCAAGTTTTTCTATAAAAAACTTTAGTTAGCAAAAGATTTTCAAAAAATACATTACCTCAAGATTTTGTTTAAAAAATTAATTAGTTGAAGATTTCTATAAAAAACTATCGTTAGCTGAAGATTTTCTATAATCGATCTTGCCGACGTTGGCAAGTGACGGTTCATAAACCCAAGTTCACTTATAAAGTTTTGCTGCAGCTATACAAAGCGTTGACTGAATTTGATGCTCTTGCCTGGGTAGTCTTCAAACATATCATCAACAATTTATATGTATTTTAAATAGTGAGGCCTATGTTATGATAGGTTTAACATCGATTCGCGCTAATCTTCCATCTCACTTCGTCCCGTTCCTCCAGATATATAGCTGCCGATGATATGGGCCTATGCCCTTTGACTTGCTTTTCCGGCCTCCTCATAAATATTCAAAATTTTGCGATGGGAAAACTTCTTTCTGGCGACCCAATCTAATGTATGTACATATATGTGACTGCAAATTGATTTGATTGCGGATGTGGTGGTGGGTTTAGTGGTTCCGCCAGCGGTTTGGTTGCTTTAAGACAAACCAAAGGAAGGATTTCCCATTTTATTTTCTGTGTGTGTGTGTTTTTTGTTTCAGCACTAACCTTATTCCTTTTTGTTTATACTCGACTTGTGTTGTGCTCTGTACATACATATATACACATACATTTGACTAAAGATTTTTTGCTGCGTTTTATTTGTTTATTTGATTTTTTCCCAACTCTGGGAAAACAGTCGACAGAGAGAGAAAGGAGAATAAGCTGGCCTAACAAGAACATATCCTTGACGGAAAAAACATAGAAGGATACTGGGCCTGAGCGACTTCTTAAGTAGTTTTCTTGTTGATTTAATTTCGTAACATTCGGCGCATACATAAAGAGATCGAGAGTTGACTTTTGGTTGGGGCTTTGTTTGCCATTCGGTTTGTCCGTTTGCTTTATGGCTGGTGGGTAGTTGTAGGCAACAGCTGGGTGAGTGTGTGTGTGTTGTTGAATATGTTAAAGGAAACGGAAATGCCAGTAGGTTACCAGAAGAAATACCGAAGCACAAATCATTAAAGCAATTTCTTGTGTTATTTTCGGTATTGTTTTTTATTTTTATTATTTGATATGTGCGATAAGTCTTGTTTGCCGAAATTAGTTGTATTTACTCACGGCCAGTGCAGTGTATAGCGTGGGTTATTATTGTTGTTATGGCTTTGGCTGGCAGATTGGTAACAGATGAATTTCGAGGAGGAAGTTCAGGGAAATAATTTGCTTAGAAATTAGAACAACAAAGTCTCATTAAGGAAAACATGATTTGGATGTTAATTAACAGTTTAGCAGGTGGGCCAATAATAAGCACTGCCTAAGATATGATAAGATTTTCAAAGAAAGGTTGGCCTTTTGCATCATGTCGATAATTGAATTCTTGATTAATTTAATATGAATTCGTTGTCTCTTTCACTGTTTTCATTATTCCGCATATTTTGGCATTTTCTGCCAACCCTGTAAGCTTAGCCATTCTACCCACCTCCCCCTCCAGGATTAGCATTTCCCTCTATTTGGTTTGTTATTGATATTTTTCCCCCTCCTTTCGATATTTCCTGTTTGCACTGGGCAACGCCTTTATTTCGGCAATTTAGTTTCAGTTCTTCGTGTGGTTGTTGCTTTTGCTATTTTACCAAAAGTCCTTCTTAGTTTACATATTTAAGGATTAAGTTTTAGTTGACACAGCTGTTGTTCTAATTTCACCATATACAAGCGAAAAGCTGCTGCCGTTTGTTTTTATACCCATAGACCGAAATAGCTCCGAAGGATAGTGTGTGTGTGTGTGTACGTTGATTTGTGAACATTTCTCTCTTCCCTGTTTCCTCTTTCATTTTGTCCTTTCCCTACCGGTATTTGGGTAAGTTTTTAAGCCATTTTGCGTATTTGTTTGTACACAATCATTGCTTGTTTTGTTCATCGTCACTTGTGCAAATTAATAATGAAATTAGCTTAAACAAACATTTGGAAGCAAGTTTTGTCCGTTAACTGCCGAACTGAGCGGCCACTGCCCATTTAGTGTATTTTAGGGATTATGCTTGGCAATAAAATTCGCCAACCGAACAGATGGTGTTCACATGAATTTCATTCACTGCAGGAAGAGGAACGAAAAAATCAAAATAGTTTGGAGAAAGAAAGAGGAAACATTTTGTCGGAAGCTTAAAATTTTCTACATAAAAAGTAAATAAAGCTTTCGTTAGCTCAAGTTTTTCTATAAAACACTTTCGTTTCAAGTTGTTCTATAAAAGACTTTCGTTGGCTCAAGTTTTTCTATAAAAAACTTTGGTTAGCTCTAGTCTTTCTATAGAAAACTTTCGTTCTCAAGTTTTTCTACAAAAAACTTTCGTTAGCTCAAATTTTTCGATAGAAAACTTTCGTTAGCTCAAGTTTTTCGATAGAAAACTTTCGTTAGCTCAAGTTTTTCTATAGAAATCTTTCATTAGCTCAAGTCTTGCTATAGAAAACTTTCGTTGGATCAAGTTTCTCTTTAGAAAACTTTCGTTAGCTCAAGTTTTTCTATCAAAAGCTTTCGTTAGCCCAAGTTTTTCTATAAAAAGCTTTCGTTAACTCAAGTTTTTCTATAGAAAACTTTCGTTAGCTCAAGTTTTTCTATAGAAAACTTTCGTTAGCTCAAGTTTTTCTATAGAAAACTTTCGTTAGCTCAAGTTTTTCTATAGAAAACTACCCAAAACTTTAGTTAGCTCAAGTTTTTCTATCGGAAACTTTTGTTAGCTCAAGTTTTTCTGTAGAAAACTTTCGTTAGCTCAAGTTTTTCTATAGAAAACATTCGTTAGCTCAAGTTTTTCTATAGAAAACATTCGTTAGCTCAAGTTTTTTCTGTAGAAAACTTTTGTTAGCTCAAGTTTTTCTATAGAAAACTTTCGTTAGCTCAAGTTTTTCTATAGAAAACTTTCGTCAGCTCAAGTTTTTCTATAGAAAACATTCGTTAGCTCAAGTTTTTCTATAGAAAACATTCGTTAGCTCAAGTTTTTCTATAAAAAGCTTTCGTTAGCTTAAGTTTTTCTATAGAACACTTTCGTTAGCTTAAGTTTTTCTATAGAACACTTTCGTTAGCTTAAGTTTTTCTATAGAAAACTTTCGTTAGCTTAAGTTTTTCTATGGAAAACTTTCGTTAGCTCAAGTTTTTCAAAACTTTCGTTAGCTCAAGTTTCTATTCGTTAGCTCAAATTTTTCTATAGAAAACTTTCGTTAGCTCAAGATCCGATACAGTCTGACATGCATAATTTCTCGACACTAAACGATGCTGTTGATGATGTTTGCTGCTGTTTTCCATTTCCATTTGCACGCATATCTTTACTGGCTCTCTTCTTCTGCTCTTTTTGCTTCCTGCTCACATGTGTTTCTGTTTTATTTTATTTTATTTTTGTGTAATATCCGTTATTTGTTTAACGTTGTTTTATGAAATTAAATATGAATAAATGTGGAGTGCGAAAACAATAACGAAGCATCAGCTGACATGCGATGAAAAACGCCATTCATATGATTTTAACACTTCCCGGAAAAAGCATTATGCAAACCGTGATGAAATTCAAAAATTTGCCGTAAAAAACGATGTGTGTGATTTTGCGTGAAATGAAATTTTAGAGAGAGGGAGAGCGATTGTGTTTTTCTGCCAGTTGTGATAGTAAATATTTATTTTTATTTCACTTGTTTGTTATAACAGCCGAGATGGATAAGGCAAAAGTCCATTAGGCCGCAATCACTGTAATGAAATTTTGTGGGGCCAAAGGTGGAAAAATTGTTATGAAAAACAAGATAAAATCTGTTGGGGGGATATATCGTATGCTCGGCTGTGATATGACATTGTTTTGATGGTTATTTTAAGCACCGAAATTGCTTTCAAATTGTGTTTTTATGTCAAAATTCTGGGGTAGCTTTTTAATAACTTTCATTATTCAGAGTTTTTTGTGCGGTGTGTTCGTGTGTGTGTGTTCATTTTCCTCTGGCCACAATTTAATCGCTTTATGTTTCATGAAGGTTAATTAGGATTCATTAAAGTAATTAGAATGCAAAAGCAAAAAGCTGCCGACGAAAAAACGCCCTTTTGTGTCAGCTCTACAGGCGCGTGGGGGGAGGGTGATAAACAGCCGACTTAAGCACGCATTTCACTAATTGGCACCTTTTCTCGGAAATGGATGGTACCCAACAAATGGGTCACCACATTTTAAAGTGAAAAATCATCAGAATTTTTTCGTTTCATTTATTGTATTATGACAAAGAATTTGCAAATTCCCCAAAACCTTGGCTCATTTCCAAATATCTTGCTTTGCTACTCATCATTTATCATATCATTCGTGTACTTATGGGCCTTATTGGCCGAAGTAAAATGATAAATGTTTATGAAAAGTTGCTCGGAATGGCTTGTAAGGTTTCACATTTACTTTGGTCCTTGCCGTTGCCCTCGTTGTTGTAATGAATTTGTTTATTAAAGTTTCCCAGCAACAAAAGCACATTAATGTTTTACAAACAAATTTAACACAGGAAAAAAACACAAACGAAGGAAGGCACGTTTCCGAAAACTCTTGTCTTTGAAGGACATCTGTTAGGACCACTTAAGTACCAGGCAACCTTACATTGTTGGCAAAATAGGATTTGGCCATTTATCTAAATGACACAGCAGACCTGAAAAATTATTCCATTGAAAGAATATATGATGATGTATTAGTTTTAGATTGACACACGTTAAAAATTACATATCATCAGCCGTAGCGTGGGGGGGAGCATGATTGTCAAAAACTGTGCACACACGCACATAGTTGCGAGCCTATTGGGTTCGTGTTTAATTTCCTTTAAAATAAATTGAATGATTGTAGTCTTTTCTGAAGAATGAAGGGCCAAAGGATGAAGTCCATAAGCTTTTATATGAAATTTGTTTAAGGCAGGCAGGTTTTCTATGAAGAACAAACTGTTCACTAGTTTTCGTTTCGCAAAAGTATTTCTATGGAAGATTTTCGTAGTTCTAGGATTTTCGTGGAAAATGTTTGCCTCTTGGGAATATTCCACTACCTTCTGCAGTATCATGGTGATCTATGGTTACGGCTTCTCATGAATGTCATTGTGCTTTTTGCGAAAAGCTTTTGTTAAAGCAGTGAATCTTATGGTTTTTATGTCAAGATTTTTAGTAAATAGAAAACCTATCGCCTGCTCAAGGTTTATTAAGGAAACCTTAGGACAGCTCAAGGTTTACTAAGGAAACCTGCTCGCCAGCTCAATGTTTACTAAGGAAACCAGCATACCAGCTCAAGGTTTACTAAGGAAACCTGCTCGCCAGCTCAAGGTTTTCTAAGGAAACCTCTCGCCAGCTCAAGATTTTCTAAGGAAACCTCTCGCCAGCTCAAGATTTTCTAAGGAAACCTCTCGCCAGCTCAAGATTTTCTAAGGAAATCTCTCGCCAGCTCAAGATTTTCTAAGGAAACTTTCTCGCCAGCTCAAGATTTTCTAAGGAAACTTTCTCGCCAGCTCAAGATTTTCTAAGGAAACTTTCTCGCCAGCTCAAGATTTTCTAAGGAAACCTCTCGCCAGCTCAAGATTTTCTAAGTAAATCTCTCGCCAGCTCAAGGTTTTCTAAGGAAACTTTCTCGCCAGCTCAAGATTTTCTAAGGAAACTTGCTCGCCAGCTCAAGATTTTCTAAGGAAACCTCTCGCCAGCTCAAGGTTTTCTAAGGAAACTTGCTCGCCAGCTAATACAATTGCGGTTACGAAGGTAACAGTCACAATTGAAAGCTTTCACTCGTTTGAGGATTTCTATTGAAAGCACTGAATTTTTTAGAATTTTCTCTGGTTTTCGATGATTTCTTTATTTTCAATGAAAATCTTCAGCTAACTAAAACTTCTCTCTGCTACTCTCATGCTAACTCCTAAGTTTAGCAAAAAAATATTCCCTCCGTTGAAAATAACTGGAAGCTTTTAACGTTGTGTAGAAACCTTTCACTGCTACGCTTATTTTTTGAATACTTTCATCAAAATCCTTACCCGAACATTGCAAACAGCCTTAAGTAAACCCTGTTTTCTGTCATCTTTGTGTTCAATGGCCTTGTTGACCTTTTTCGTTGTCGTTTTCTTTGGTTACAAAGCGATTAAGTAGCAAATGTAACAAATTAATATGGTTATCATGTTTCGGATGTTGTTTGTTTGTTTGCGAGTGTTGCCTTCTTCCACCATCTTGAATGACTTTCAATGGAAAAGGATACATTTTGAGCAATCCTTGATGCGATGTTCAAGTTCGATGAGTCTCTATTGATTTATCATCAATCAGGCAGTCTGAAGTGAACAAAGTTAGTTCTATAAGGCTTGGCATCCCTCACACAGGTCGCTAACAGTTGAGGGGATGGATGATATTTAAATATTTGAAATTAAAGACATCCAGTAATATATTCCTTTGGGGAAATATCATGATTTGAATTTTAATTTTTTTAAATTTTACTTTTCAGAAAAATTCTACCTATATAATTTTTTGTTTGCTTAAACCATAGTATTACTGTATATCCCGTATAATCATATGTGATTTGAACTTTGAGTAGTCTTGTGCCTGTACAGAAGGATAATCATAATTGTAATAAATCGCTTAAAGTTTTACCCGAGCATGTATTCCAAACACGCACATAGGTGTTTAGCACACATGAAATATGATCACATGTCTGGCGTTTTTCTGTCGATTCTGACGATATTCCTCGTTTGCCAAATAAAATAAAAGAATATTAACATAATTTCCCCAACACCCAATTGAAGAGCTCTGCGTTTTTGCACAGTTTGAGATTTGATGATGATAAAATATACGAAAGCCCATAAATGTTTGCATGTCTTTTGGCAATTTGTTACTTGGCAACAGCACTCAGATTTTCGCTGGAACTGAACTGAAATAAAATTAGATTCGCTGCCTTGTTTGATTGAACTCCGCCACAAAGGAAGCGCGCACAATGAAAGTAATGTAAAGAAAAGAAACCAAAGACATACTTATCAATTTAGCCAAAAATTTGCGTGGAATAAAAACAAATCCCACACACAAAAAGTCGAACAATGTTTACAAAAGCATCATTAAAATCATTATGATTGGTAATACCGAGAATCTATTGTTCAGCAACCAAATGATGACCATGATTCCCTTGTTCCACTCCTTTTCATCACAGAAAAAAAACACATCCTTTATGGTGGGTGGAATCAAAACCAAAAACAATGCATAAATATAATTACAAATTGTGGTGCTTGTTTCGAGGATTAGACAATAAAAGGAGGCAGGACGGATATCCGGCGAATAGAAAAATGAGAAGGACCCACAAGAACCAAGTCAGAAAGAAAAGTTAGACAAAAAAGTGATTTGTAATCATCATTAAAGAAATTAGAATTAATCATTTTATAATAGAAAAACTGAATGAAGAGGCAAAGGTTTGCATTTGCATAATTAAAAGTTATAACGCCAGAGAAAATGAGAAAAATTAAATTTAATTTCAAGTAAATTAAATAACGAGTGGACAAAAAAAGAAAAATGAAAAATTGTAGCAAACGATTATAACAAAAGAAATTAGAAAAATTAGGTCATTTTAAAAAGTAACAAGGCTCAAGGAACAATTTAACAAAAATCTCTGAATAATGATTAAGATTCACACAAAAAATCTTAGGCAGGTAAGAATAGTTTTCATAGCTGTCCTTGAGTTGGCGAACATTTCCCCAAGAAAACCTTGAATTAATGAACGTTTTCTGTAGGAAACTTTCATCTGACGATAGCTTTCCGCAGAAAATTTAGATTTGAGATAGGTTTTCTTTAGCAAACCTTGAGCTGCCGTCAGGTTTTCTGGAGAAACCTTGTGTTTGGAGATAGGTTTCCTGAGGAAACCTTGTGTTTGGCGATAGGTTTCCTGGGGAAACCTTGTGTTTGACGATAGGTTTACTTACTAAACCTTGAGCTGGTATGAGGTTTCCTTAGTTAACGTGGAGCTGGCGATAGGTTTCTTTAGTAAACCTAGAGCTGGCGATAGGTTTCCTTAATAAACCTGGAGCTGGCGATAGGTTTCCTTAGTAAACCTGGAGCTGGCGATAGGTTTCCTTAGTAAACCTGGAGCTGGCGATAGCTTTCCTTAGTAAACCTGGAGCTGGCGATAGGTTTCCTTAGTAAACCTGGAGCTGGCGATAGGTTTCCTTAGTAAACCTGGAGCTGGCGATAGGTTTGCTTAGTAAACCTGGTACTGGCGATAGGTTTGCTTAGTAAACCTGGAGCTGGCGATAGGTTTCCTTAGTAAACCTGGAGCTGGCGATAGGTTTCCTTAGTAAACCTGGTACTGGCGATAGGTTTGCTTAGTAAACCTAGAGCTAGCAAATGTTTAAGCTATAAAACCTTGAGCTGGAGGTAGTTTTCTCATAGGAAATCTTGAGCTGGTAGCAGATAAAGTTTTCCGCAGTTGAAAATGCGCCAAGAGTTACCATCCCTGTTGTTTTTGAAAAGCCTTTGTATTAAAAAAAATACATTTTCACAAAAATCTTTTTGTTTCGGTTCGAAGGGAATCTTCTATGAATTCTTATTCATTTCGTAGAATATGATTTTGTTTTTAATGATAACATAATACATACATATGATGCAATTTACGTACAAATGTTAAGCGTATCTTGTTATTTTACCCCGTCTCGATGCTATCTGTTTTTAGACGTTCGTAACATACTTAACACATATAAATTATACAAATGACTTCTTTCAGTTGTTGGTTTCGCGAAAACGCAAAAGAAAACACACATTGTTTTCACACGACGAAAATAAATAATAAAGGAGGAGTGAGTGAACCTACATAGACTCACTCGTTCATTCATATGCCATGAATAATTCATATATCGTGTTTGTTTAAGTTTTAAGCGTTATAAACGATAATTTTCTGGAAAAAATAAATTCAAGCAACATCCACCCATCCTAACACACATCCTTTATCCTTCGATAACCACCCATTCCTTGACATGTATCCCGTGCATGTTGGCGTTTTTCACTTCCATTTCACGATGTCTTTAGTGGGTCGAATTGTTTATATGGGACAACAATAGCATTCGCCCATAGAATATTGTTATGATAATGGACTGATATAAAGAGTGATTTTTTTGAGGTTAGGATTTTCATGCATTAGTATTTGACAGATCACGTGGGATTTCAGACATGGTGTCAAAGAGAAAGATGCTCAGTATGCTTTGACATTTCATCATGAATCGTCTTACAAACGAACAACGCTTGCAAATTATTGAATTTTATTATCAAAATGCGTGCTCTGTTAAGAAAGTTCATTGCGCGCTTCCATTTTATGGTCAGTTTAATCGACCCACTGAAGCGGCTATTCGGGCTATTGTGACTAAATTTCGCACCAAATTTACATTGTTGGACATTAAACCACCAACACGCTTACGTAGAGTGCGAACTGAAGAAAATATCGCAGCTGTATCGGCCAGTGTTAATGATGACCACCAATTTTCGATTCGTCGCCGTTCGCACCAATTGGGTCTCTGTTACTCAAAAACGTGGAAATGCCAAAATTGGACTAAGCGGATGGACCACCTAAGACGCAGCCGCGGTCAACATTTAAATGAAATTATCTTCAAAAAGTAAATGTCATGGACCAATCTAACGTTTCAAATAAAGAACCGATGAGATTTTGCAAATTTTATGCGTTTTTTTTAAAAAAAAAAGTTATCAAGCTCTTAAAA
The DNA here is from genome assembly GCA_947397865.1 of Polietes domitor. Taxonomy (NCBI): domain Eukaryota; kingdom Metazoa; phylum Arthropoda; class Insecta; order Diptera; family Muscidae; genus Polietes; species Polietes domitor. The sequence goes on from OX377622.1 coordinate 104,016,460, forward strand.
AATCACCCTTTACATTCGTTAGTACAGACACACATGTGTTCGAATAAGTACTTACCTGTTCACATATATGGTTGAAATCCATTCGCATATGTATTCGTATATACATGGATTTTCTATACATATGTATATTCCTCCTATACACCTTTGCAATTTAATACAATGACATTCGAGCACGTTTTTTTGTTAACCTACATATTGCTGCAGCAAGAACTTCGCTACAAAACCCTGGTTCAAAAGCCATAGCAAATGTTACTCTATGGCTGTGGAAAGGATACCTCGGGCAAAATGAAAAAAAAACTTTTTTGGTTGTAACTTCAAACAGAACAGGAAGAATGCAGAATTTTAAATGGATTTTTTTGTTCAGTTCTGGGAGTAATTAAGTGAAAAAATCAAACGAAACTAAAAATTGTTTTAAATCATATTAATTTTGTGCATTTTTGTTTTGCTTCTCTTTGCAGGTATGTTAAATTCAATTTGGCTTAATAGTTGGAATGGAATTAATTTCGTAAAATTCGAGGCAAGTTAAAACTTTGTTTAAATTAATTTAAGTTAATAGCGGAGCAGAGGAATTGCATATCATCCTCCATAGTTGTGAGAATTTTCTTAACAGAATTAATGATACAGCTGAAGAAACACGGCGCAAGTAAAAAGCTGGCATTCGAGCAATATAGATCATGGAAATATGGTGAGAAGTATACATGAAGAAGTAGAAAAATGGCAGACAACTTACGTACATCAGCCTTCGATCTGATTTTTGTTGCAAATCTAAAGCATGCGAATGGTTTTCATAGCTGTACTTGAATTTTCCCAAGAAAACCTTGTATTAATGAAAGTTTTCTGTAGGGAACCTTCATCTGCTTGAGCTGGCGAGCAGGTTTCCTTAGTGAACCTTGAGCTGGCGAGCAGATTTCCTTAGTAAACCTTGAGCTGGCGAGTAGGTTTCCTTAGTAAACCTTGAGCTGGCGAACAGGTTTCCTTAGTAAACTTTGAGCTTTCGAGCAGATTTCCTTAATATACCTTGAGCTGGCGATAGGTTTCCTTAGTAAACCTTGAGCTGGCGAGAGGTTTCCTTAGTAAACCTTGATCTGGCGAGCATGTTACCTTAGTAAACCTTGATCTGGCGAGCATGTTTCCTTAGTAAACCTTGATCTGGCGAGCAGGTTTCCTTAGTAAACCTTGAGCTGGCGAGAGGTTTCCTTAGTAAACCTTGAGCTGGCGAGAGGTTTCCTTAGTAAACCTTGAGCTGGCGAGAGGTTTCCTTAGTAAACCTTGAGCTGGCGAGAGGTTTCCTTAGTAAACCTTGATCTGGCGAGCATGTTTCCTTAGTAAACCTTGATCTGGCGAGCATGTTTCCTTAGTAAACCTTGATCTGGAGAGCAGGTTTCCTTAGTAAACCTTGATCTGGCGAGCAGGTTTCCTTACTAAACCTTGAGCTTTCGAGCAGGTTTCCGTTATAAATCTTGAGCTGGCGAGAGGTTTCCTTAGTAAACCTTGTGCTGGCCAGAGGTTTACTTAGTAATCATCGAGCTGGCCAGAGGTTTAATTAGTAAACCTCGAGCTGGCCAGAGTTTTTCTTAGTAAACCTTGAGCTTGCCAGAGGTTTCTTAGTAAACCTTGAGCTGGCCAGAGGTTTCCTTAGTAAACCTTGAGCTGGCCAAAGGTTTCCTTAGTAAACCTTGAGCTCGAGATAGGTTTCCTTAGTAAACATTGAGCTGGCCAGAGGTTTTTTAGTTGTATAATGTAACTATTGTATTTTGTTTAGTTTAAAGAATTAGTTCCACATCATAGATCCCCTTTAAATACTCTTTATAGAAATTGCCTTCCACGAAAGTGTATGAATGACAATACATCCAATCGATTAAATTGAATCTTACGCAATTTTTTATTGTAATACGAAACCCCATAACGATTTGTTTGTTTAATATTTACGATCCGCGCAATGCTACTTTTCGTTTCGTCCTCATGAAATTCAATTCAAACAAAAAACATACAATAATCGCAATAAATACCCGAGCTGAGTAAGTAATTTAATATTGATTGACAAGGTATGGATGTCGGAGGTATGAAATCTGTTTTGTGATTCTTTGTTGGTAATCGGGTGGAAATTTGATTCTTTCTTTTGTGCTGTTGTTTCGTCATCGGCTTCTTCCTACTCTGATCTACTCTAGTTATGGCTCACGTCTAAGGCATTGTCAACAAAACAATGGATATTGGAACGCATTTTGCGTTCTTCGGGTTTTTTGTTTGTTTGCTTTTTTGTTTTTGTTGTTGTTTGTACATACATATTTTGATGTCTCAGCTCATCCATATATTCATAAAGTATATCAAATCAAATCAAATCAATTGTTTTATCGACCCTAATACAGCCAAACACATAAATACACACATACATACTCGTGTATGTATAAAAAAAAACAAAAGCAACACCATCGACAGTCAACAACAAATTCGTTGAAAAGAAAAGAACAGCGCAATGAAAATTCTTGGAATGCGTCGAGATTAAGGCGAGTGGGGAATAAAGTACGACAGCCAGACTGGCAGGCAGGCCTAAAAGAGAAACCGCCGTCTAATATATGTATGTACGCATCATTCATATGTCGGTATGTATTTACAAACATCGAATGAAGGGAAATTGTTTACAACTCAACTCACACTGCATTCCCGCCACCTAGCAATCGATCCCTCTTTTTGTCTCTCTCAGTCACACTGTGCTTACACACATATATCACATGCATTCATTCATATTTGTATGTTTGTATGTATAGGAGTAGTCAAAAATTCAATGGCATAATCTGGCTGGCTGGCTGGATTTGAGGCAAGTGTCAAGTTTTTGTATTGACAAGTGTCAGGGTATCTGTTTATTTGCACGGATGTATGAGGATGTTCGAACGCTTATGTTGCGCGCGTGTGTGTGTGTTTGTCTTACCAGGGGCCAGAGGATTTTGTTTGCGACAGATTGTGCGCGATCATCCCCATCAGATATGTGATATGTATTTGCCGCATCAAACCCAGTCTGTCTACTGAACTGGCATATTGCGAAAAGCGAAAACAAAAATACAACGTTTATCATACTTATCACAACTAACGCACAGTGGTTTGGGAAATAGTTGTATCCCAGCAAAAAAATCCGAATGCAAATCCGCATTCCAAGATTCCAAGATATGTCAACATTTTAAGAATAGCAATAGCTCAACATTTTAAGAATAGCATTTTCACAAATGAATGGGACAGTTGTTGTGGATGTGCCTCTTGGATTTTTTCTCTGGCTTGTCTTCCCTTCAAATACGTCAATTTTATCTATTGACATACCCATTGAACCAAAGAAGAATACACGAGTATCGGAGTTTTGAAAGTTTACGTCTTAAGGTAATTTAAAAGGGGTTAATAATTCTCCCTTTGCACATTCCTGCAATGAATCGACTTAGGAAACCTTGTGATCACATTTTAAGTATAGGATGTATTCAGCAATATTATCACCCTTTATTTTAAGGGTGATTTTTTAGCTATTATCTTTTTGGCAACACTGGTTTAAACAGCTGACGCACGTTTCGTGTTTTGTTTCACTGTCAAACATCTTCAGTTTGGTCTATAATTTAACCATGTATCGTCTTACAAACGAACAACGCTTGCAAATTATTGAATTTTATTATCAAAATGCGTGCTCTGTTAAGAAAGTTCATCGCGCGCTTCCATTTTATGGTCAGTTTAATCGATCCACTGCAGCGGCTATTCGGGCTATTGTGACTAAATTTCGCACCAAATTTACATTGTTGGACATTAAATCACACGCTTATGTAGAGTGCGAACTGAAGAAAATATCGCAGCTGTATTGGCCAGTGTTAATGATGACCATCAATTATCGATTCGTCGCCGTTCGCAGCTATTGGGCCTCTGTTACTCAAAAACGTGGAAATGCCAAAATTGGACTAGGCGGATGGACCATTTGAGGCGCAGTCACGGTCAACATTTGCATGAAATAATCTTCAAACATTAAATTATATGGACCGTACTATCGATTCAAATAAAGATTTCATGCATTTTTTTGAATTTTATGTTTTTTTTTTTTAAACTTTCTTATAGCTTTCAAAAAATCACCCTTTACTACGGGGAACATTTTATAGGATCCTTTTGGTTCCTTTACACCCCTATAACAGGTGTGTAACGGGTCAAAATGTTCCAAAAAAATATTTGGTATAAAATTCTACTGTAGGTCTGTGAATATACCAAAGCTTAAAACTCAACTTAAATCCCAGAAATAAGTCAGAACTTAAAAATCATTTTAGGGTTAATTTCGTACTTATTATGAATCGGCATAGGATCCTTATATTTTCCATATAGCATGTGTTCGGCAATATTACTTAAAACAATACGAGGAACATTTAAACCCTCTAGCTCCTCGACATAGGGGTCTTTTTGGTCCCTTTTATGCCAAAGGGTAAAAAACACCCTTAAAACAGGCGTGCAACGGGTCAAAATGTTCCACAAAAATATTTGCCATAAAATTCTACTGTCTCTGAATATACCAACACTCAAAATTTAACTTAATGCCCAGAAATAAGTTAAAGCTTAAAATTCATTTTAGGGTTAATTTCGTACTTTTTCCGAATTGATCCTAACTCTCCCACAAATCTGAATTTTAGGGGGGTGGTGTGAATGGATGGAATATTCTACGTTAAATTTCACTATAAGTCACTGAACAAAAGAAAGCTATAGATAAAATATATATTAGGCTGGGTCGCGGCCAATACAAATGGAAAAACAATTTTCGGTCACCCAACGAAAACGATTTGCAAAATAAATATTTCGTTCCTAGATCAGGCATTCTGTGAGCTAAACGCTCCTGAAAATACCCCTAAAAATCATGTTTTTCCCGCGTAGTTTTTTTTTTGTAAATTTTTTCTGAAATAATAGACCCTTGAAAGCACTTTAAATATAAATTTTGATTCTTGTCTTAGATTAAGTTACTGGTAGAATCAATGGACCTTTATAGTGTTTTTTCAAAGTGCCAACGGAAAATTTTTTCTTATTTGGTGTTAATATTTTACAAAAAATAAATAGCGGCAGTCAATATCTTTCGAATGATGCCTAAATGATGAATAACGGATGGAAATTGACGCCGCAGCGCTAATGTTTGTAAAAAGTTTGCGTCTAAAAATACATCTCCTGTATTCAATTATTTTTCAAACATGGAGTCAGTGACGTCATTTTTCGTCCGATATTCATCAGTTATGCATAAGTTGAAGTGTATTAATTCCTTCTATTTATTTTTCATACCACATCTTACCAAATGTTTCCACGAAATATGAGTTCTTAGCTCTCGCCTTGAAAAAACTCAAAAATCAATATAAACGTCCAATAATACGATCAATGAGTTGTTCTAAGACAAGAATAAAAAAATTGTATTTAAAGTGCTTCCAAGGGTCTATAAATTCAGAGAAACATTTTGGAGAAAAATGCAACATAAAAAAATACACGGGAAAAACATGATTTTTAAATTTAATTTTTTTCAAATTTTCATTGATTTTTAGAGATGTTTAGCTCACAGATGACTTGACCCAATGACGAAATATCTTGCAAAAAATCATTAAACAATCCAATCATCATTTCTGGGGGGTGACCGCTGCAATTTATTTTCGTGACCCATCGGAATATATATAAATAAAACAGTAGTATCAATTTGGGTATTTCCAAATATTATCGACATCCTCCAGCCAAATTAAGTACCAAATTAAGTAGTTTGATCAGATCTCTAATTTAAGAACTTTTATTTCTGACATTTATAATAAATGTACCCTTACAATGACATTTCTCATTTTATGCACAACAAAATTGTCTTTAGTGTTTGAAAGTGACCTAAGTCACACTATATCCACTAATATTGATGTGTGGTGATGCAAACAAACATTTCGAATAACATATAAAATGAAATTATTTGAAAAGTAAAAAATAATTTCAATATAAATTTTCTACACGAACAATCTGTAAATATTTATATATATTTTTTAAATATGTTTTGAAATTAAATATTTCGAGTTTTCTTTCTTTTTTGGTAAGGATATATTACTTTTGTGACAAAATTAAAATTTTTCTATTTTGAGAAGAATGAAAGTGGTCTATGTTAGTGTGTCCTCTGAAAGTAGTGGTTCCCTGAGAGGTACCAACGTTGTCGATTTTATTTATAAAAGATTTTTTTTATAAAAGTAGGATATTCTAAGAAAAAATTGTGCTTCGGTGGAAAAATATCTTTCAATTGACTCAAACACAAACCAGAACGGATAAAGTGTGACTTAGACCACTATCATTCTAACTGCCACATGTAATATTTCTCAGCTGATTCGTTCATGGCAACGCTGTATCAACCACATATAGATGGCGGTATTGTTTCTACTAGTTTGTGCTGTTTTAACATATTATCTCCTCCAGGCTCCGTCTAGGGGAGACCAATAGGGCCACCTCTTAAGTGGACACCTGTTCGTTATGGAATTTAGAGTATTTAAATCTTTCGTTATATTTTTACTATTTTATTGACACAAATTAGTCAAAGTAATTACGAAAATCACTGATGAAATAAAAAACTTAGAAATTAATTTTCCAAATCATATTTTCGCTCTGAAAATCTGTTACCGAATTGCCCACAGAGCTCCCACCATAACTGAATTTAGATCCATTTCATTTTTAAAAGAAAGTTTCATGAAAAATTTCCCAAAAAATTGTCTCTATAACCCAGTGTCTTCTGTTTTTTCTGTTGCTTGTAGTGCCAAACAAGCGATTGGATTTTAAGCCTTACGGCTTTCTGCTCGTTCCCCCCATAAATATCGCAGTCTAAACAAATGCGGTTGTTTATCCTGTAAACGTTTCGTTTCGTTCCATTTCGTTGAGTTGGATGTATGTTTACGTTTCATTTTGGTTTGGTTTGGATCGGTTCACGAAATGAAATGAAGTCATTTTCATGTTGCTGAATTACTTATAAGTTTGACATGATAAACGCATATGTCAATGGTGTAACAAAGACAAACAACAACAGCAGCAGCAAAAACAAGACTGATGAGAACGAGAACAGCAACAACAACAAAAACATCAACCAAATAATACAGTGCGTGTTATTTTGTTATGTTATAAAAATAACACATTCCCTGCATATCATCATGTATTCTTTGAGCGCATTTTCCTTGCCTTGCTCCTCCTTATCGTGCCAGCGTTTTGGTTTCTTCACATGTGCGTACGTATTTTCTTTTTGATATGGCAAACAATTTCACACTCAGTTTTTATGTGTTTTCACATATATAAAGGGCCCCCCTCCATACGACCATTCGTCCGCCCGTCTGTCTGTCTTCTTCCTTCTCATCTTGCGCCGTTCATAAAACTTTATTGAATATTTGATTTCAGGCTGTTAACAAAAACTATTATGTGATTGAATATTTTATGAAAATACAACAAAGCCAACAAAGATGAAAGTTCTTCAAGGGAAAATGTGAAAATATTTACCTCTAGAAAATTTCCCCTTTAAAGACACAATCATATTTTTTGTGTCAAACTTTCTTAGATCCTTTCCTTTACTTCCAATTCAGCTGACTGTATTTTAAATTAGGGCTCCACTTGTCCTTTTCTCCTCGTTGGCATTCAGCTATCGACATTTCATTAAGTAATCTTAAAACCGTTCTGCCTTTTGTTTTTTTTTTTCCTTTTAACATTTTGTGCTAATTTTTTTTTAATTTACATTGCTTACAATTTTACATTCATTGTTGATTTTGTGTGGTTCCAAGCAGTTCTTAGCTTTTCTTCTCTATAAATATTTTCGGGCTATTCAGCTGAATAAATTTCCAGTTTTATGCATACTTTTACTTTGGGGGGAGGTTTGTGCGAGCAGACCTAAGACGCAGAGAGAAAACCATGCATATAAATCAGCTGTTGATTTGAGGGTTTAAATGGAATATTTCAAATTCCAACATGTAAACATTTCCATTAAACAGTCGAGCACTTTATATGCATTTCTGTGTATTCTCAGTGGTCGTTATGAAAGTCTGCATCTTTAATTGTTCTGCTAAAAAGCTACTTTATCTTTTTGATATCAAATTCAGCAAAATAAATGGAATTTAAAGTCAGTTAGCATCAAATAATCTATATTGTTCCAAAAGATGTTATTATTAACATGTCTTCGGAGAATTCAGCTCAGCTGAATTGAATGATATGTCAAGTTAAGATGTTGTTCATAAGTTTCTGAAAAAGAACACGACCATTACAATCTTCTTGAATCAATTCAGCTATGTTATGACTATTTTGCTGTTAATGCTGACAAGCTTTTGCCAGGCTTATTACCTCTCCGTGCCCTCATTTGTCTCTACCAAGACTTAACAAGCGAACATGAGCACTTTACGTGGCTGCATCTGTACAAAAATCACACATTGAAGAATGAATTGATCACACATTATGAATTAATTGATAATATCTTCAATTTAAGGTTTTTAACGTTATTAAGGTTATTAAATGATTGTCATTATGTCCCCCAAACATCTGCATCTGTTTATATTACAGCGATATATATTAAAAAGTTCAAAATATACAATTTTAAGTCAATTCAGCTAAGCTGAATTGCAACCATGAATAATTCAGCAAAGCTGAAACGCAACCATAATCACTTTGTGAATGTGTGCAATTGATTTTGAGACATTCAGCTAGCTTAGCTCCATTGAATTGAAACCGCAATTAATTCAGCTAAGCTGAATTGTTAAAATAATCAATTTAGCCCAGCGTAATTGGAGCCATAATAAATTTAGCTCAGCTGAATTGGTGCTATAATCAATTCAGCTCAGCTGAATTGCAGACATTATTATATCTATGAAAAATATTTTTAATATTTTATAATGGAAATGATTTTGGTACATTCAGCTAGCTTGAAATTGAAATTTCTAAAATATTTCTTAAAGACATTCTTCATTAAACAGAAGTCACAACTGAATTCGTACTCTAATCAGTTCAGCTTAGCTGAATTGGTACAATAATTAATTCAGCTCATCTGAATTCGTATTATAAACAAGTCAGCTCAGCTGAATTGGTACTATAATTAATTCAGCTGAACTGAATTGCAGACATAATTATTTCTATATAAAGGAAATGATTTTGGTACATTAAGCTAGCTTTACATTTAAATTTCTAAATTTATTCTTAAAGGCATTCATCATTAAACAAAAGTCACAGCTGAATTGGTACTATAATTAATTCAGCTGGGCTGAATTGCAACCATAATTGTATTTATGAAATATATTTTATAAAAAATTGATATTGGGACATTCTGCGTGCTTTACATTGAAATTTCCAAAAATTACAAGACGTTTATCTTAAAAACATCCAACATAAAACAAAAATCTCATCAGTTCTTTGAAATAAAGAAGTCAAAAATTAATTCAGCTCAGCTGAATTGATGCCATCTACTAGTCGAGATATACTCATCTAGTTTATCTTCACTTCAGCTGGTTTAATGTTCATGCTTCCACCCAATAATTACATGTTTTCATGCATTTCATCTGTAGAACAAAACAAAAAACCTCAACTCATTGTTGCGATGACCGACTGGCCTAACCTACATAAAATTCCTAGCATTTAATGTGATGTGTAGACAAAGCAGATAGGAATTGCAATGAATTGTGGAGCATGGAGGCAGCAAAGAACTGTTCCAACCAAGCAGACAAAAAAGTCCCCACATGCTCATATATATATTCGTACACATTAGCGCAAAAGGCAACGGCGAACCACATTTTCGACCTACTTCTACTAAACATTAAAATGTATCTAAATTTTGTTCTTCCTTCCTTCCTCCTTTGTACCACCACATTAACCTCTTAACTTTCTTCATTTATTTGGAGTTTTTTTTTCTTCTGTTGTCCCGGTTGCGATGGCAAAAAAGTGGAAAATAAGAAAGTGAATTGAACAATTTTTCGTAATTTAACAAGAACATTAAACGATTTTTATCAGCACAGCGAGTGGGAATACGAGGCAGAAAAAATTGCACAGCCAAATGAAACGAAAAAGGAAAAATGATACATGTTGAAAAGGCATGTGTATGCGCTATATAAGTACACATACATACATACATATGTATACATACTTTTAAGCACATTATCGTCAATATCGTAGCAACGCATGAGGTTTCATTTTTGTTGTGCCTTATGAAATTTACACAACACATTTTCTCATTAGATTGGCTTATAGGAGAAGAAAATTTCATTAAAAAAGTTTGTTTTTACTTCTAAAAACAGAGAAGTCGCACTAATAAACAAGGCATAATTAAAAATGTTGTCAAATTCAGCAAGGCTAAATCTGAAATCTAATTGCAACGTTGCGCAGTCATATAAAATGTATTAGAAAAGTCGTCTTTGTAATTTATCTTCTACCAAACTTCTATCAAATTAATGCAAGAATTCATTATCGCACAATTCAGCTAGCTGAATTAGGTTTTTCTATACTAAATATGGTATTTCTTTGATGTTATTCCACATGTGATGAAAAATAATTATTATTTCTTAGCTTAGGCAGCTATAACTTTGCTGAATTTAAAATTCATTTTGATAATACGGCAATTGATTAGCCATGGTTTATTATAAAAATTTTTCATTTGTAAGGCAATTCAGCTAGCTAAATTACAGTTTTAATAGTGATAACATGGAAGTATTTACTTTCTATTCCACTTTAAAATCTTGCTGAATTCGTCAAGTTAATTTGGAACACACGGTAATAATTACCAAAGGTTTTATCCAGTTGATTCGCAATTTTTGCGCAATTCAGTTAGCTGAATTACAAATTTTATGACGATAACCTAAATTTATTTAATTTTTATACAAAATCCACATAACAGCTTGCTGAATTCATTGCTAAATTTCATTTGGGACATACGAAAATAACTATGACTGTCTAATTACTAATTTTGAGCTAGCTGAATTATTGATTTTATAACTATAGATTAAACTTTTTATACAACTTCAACAAAGTGTCTTCGTTGCTAAAGTGTTTGTGATACAAACGAAAGTATTTACGACAGGTTTATTGGTAAAATGTCTTAATTTCTGTACAATTCAGCTGAAGTGCAGTCTTTATAAATATTGCTTATTATAATTGTTTTTTATACAACTTCCATAAAGCGGTTTGCTGAATTCGTTGCTTAAGTCCGTTTGGGACAAAAAATAATTACTACAATAACAAGTTACAATTCTAAATTTTTCGGCAATTCAGCCAGCTGAATTAGAGTTTTCATAACTATAGCTTAAAATATCTTTTTTTTAATACTTCCACAAAACCACTAGCTGAATTAGTTGCTAAAGTTTATTTGGTATATACGAACATGTTTTGCTATGCTTATTAGTCTTGTTTTTCAATATCTGTACAATTCAGCTAGCTGAATTAGAGTTTTTATAGCTGTAGCTCAAAGTAAATTACTTTTTATTCTGCCTCCATAAAGCAGATTACTGAACTCGTTATCAACTTGAGTGAATTAGTTAATATTTCTCAATTGTTGGGCTATTCATCTAGCTGAATTATAGTTTTAATAAATATAGCTTAAAATAAGTTACTTCCTACACTATTTCTACAAAGTCACTTGATGAATTAGTTCATTTGGTACATACGAAAAAAATGTCAACAGGTTTATTAGTAAATTTTCGCAATTTATCTACAATTCAGCTAGCTGAATTATAGGTTTTATAGCTATAGTTTAAAAGAAACTGCTTTTTATACAACATCCACAAAGCAGCTTGCTGAATTCCTTATTAGAGTGCATGTATTAGTTAAATTTCTCAATATTTTGGCAATTCAGCTAGCTGAATTAGAGTTTTTCTAAAATAACTCATTATAAGTACATTTTCATAGAACTTGCACAAACTCAGTTTGCTGAATTCGCTACTAAAGTTACAAATACAATTATGACAGATTTATTTGCTACGTTTATCATTTTTTGTTGTTATTCAGCTAGCTGAATTACATAATTTTTAAATATAGCTTATTATAATTACCTTTTTATACCTTTGGGGTATACGAAAATAGTTTTTTTTTCTATCAGTTAAACTTCTCGACAATTCAGCTAGCTGAATTACAGTTGTATATGTATTTTTGTATTAAACCTTTTAAAATGGTATTTTTCAACTCTCACAAATTGGCTTAATTCATTGCTAAACTTCGAAAATAATTATCTCAGATTTACTAAAGCATCTTCTAAATTTTGGGACAATTCAGCGTAGCATTTCCCCTAAAAAACTAGCTTTTCTTTAAGAAAAATTGTCTGTTTTGAGGAGTACAGAACCTGAAAAAAATTATTCGATGTAATTTAAAAAATAAATACATTGTATTAGCTTGGTCTTGTTTCTGGCAATTCAGTTTGTGGGATATATGTTGGCATTGCTAGACATGTAACAGAAAATACCTTTTTTTTAATTTAAACAGAAATAAAAATTCAAATGTAGTTGAATTAAGTTTTAGTTGCGGTACTAAACTCATCTTTATCACCTCTTTGTCTTTAATTTAAATCAATGAGAATTACTTTAAAAAATTATAACTTCTCATTAAATATTCTTGACTAACTTCAATGGTTGTTCACCTCTGGCGTTTCATTGACATTTAGCTTTTCTCCATTCTTGATGAGGAGGTGGAGAACCAATTTGAACTTTGTTTGTTCGCTTTTTTTCGCCTTCCTTCATTCAAACCAAATTATGTTATTGTTTGGTGGAAAATTTGTCGATGTTGCCATAAGAAAGAAAAAAAAACGAAGGAGGAGTAGGAGAAGGAGAAGGAGGCTGCAGATGCCGAGGAGTTTCACCCGATAAGAACGACAAGCTTCAGAAGTGAAGTTCATTTAATTTCATGTGAATATGTAGTATATAAAAATAAAGTGATTTTTATGATATTCGTACGTGTTTAAAGTTTCTTTAAAGATTATGAGCACATATGAAACAATTTACATGGGAGAAAGGCGAACTTTCATACAAAAAATAAATTCTTTAAAATTTCACTAAATGCTCGATGCTGTAGTTGTGTATGTATTCATATCAAAACATGAAAAGCATAATACACATATGTGTACATATTGTTGGTTAACGTTTAAATTCGGGAAATTTCGAAAAAGTCACGTTTTTTGTATATAATGTTGGGGTTATTTATAAAGAGAACAAAAAAAGAGAAAATTCAGAACCGCACAAATATACTCGGTACATATTTATAATAAATGTTTATGGTATTACGGAACTCAATATTCGTACGTTCCCGCTTACCTCCATGAATTCAAAAGCAGACATACAAATTTATGGCGTCTTCCTGGAGAGAAATCACACTTATCTATGTTTTGCTGATATGTTTTCCAACAATGTCTAGATTTCACATTTTAAATTTGTCTTTAAAAAAATTATCTCTAACTCTGTGTTTATTTTCCCTTAATGAAAGAAACAAATGAAAATGATAAGATTGCATTTGTCAACAGCACAAATAAACTGCAGTAAATGGAAAATTCAGTTTCAAAGCATTTTAAAGCCACATCCACAAGGGAAAAAAATGTTTAAGAGCGAGCAACTCATGTCATAAACAAAAACTCAAAAAGCAGAAAAAAACTGAAAAACAGTGTCTTTTTTCTCGTAAAATCTAGTTTTTGTTTTATTTTTTTTGTTAAAGTAATTCATCATAACGTCATTACGAAAGTAAACACGGACGGACGGACAGCAACTTTTTGCTGTGACACTTTTCTACTACAAACACGTTCACGGGTTTCCCCTCTCACAAATGTTTATCTTTATCTTTGTCTTTATGAAACTGAAAATCTAGTCAAAAGCAGTGAAAAGGAAAATATGTTGTCTCTTAGGTTGGTTGGCTGGTTGGTTGGTTGGTTGTTACACAGAAAAATTCAGTAATTTAATTTATTCAGCTAGCTGAATAGCAACATTTTGTTTATTAGTTTTATTTCGTTTCAAATGAATTAACTGAGAAAAAAGATGAAATTTTTCATAATGAAACAGCTACACAAAGAGAAATAATATAAAAATCCATTTTAATATGATTCAGATTAAACACATATTTAATTAAAAACTATATTTTCTAATTAAGTCAGGAAACATATTTGCTTTACGTCTAAGTATATATATATTTGGGTAAAAGGGTTTCTATAGAATATGTGTATATATATTTAATACTTAAATATATTTATTTACAAGCAATCATATATAAATATATGTCCAAACAAACAATTGTCCAAGCAACATATTTTTATATATTTGTACATTACAGGAAAATGTTAAATTTTTTAATATAGCAAAACTAAAACAAATGAAAATATTTTTTATATTCTTTGCTTTTGTTCGGCTATAGGTCATACAATTTAAGGAATAAGGTGTTTCTTTTAATTTGTTGTTTTTATTTCAAAATTCCAATATTTCGACTAACTTTGTGGGTCATCCATCCTCAGGGATATTAATAGAAAAAAACGCAAAAACCACTGATCACAATACAAAGCATGTAAGGAGAAATAATAGCTCATATGAGGCAGATTCAAAACATAATTTATAAAAATAAAGGTCAACAATAAATACAACTAACATACAAAAAATATTATATAAAAATATAAAATGTTAATTATTTTAAATTGAATGATGATTTGCAAAATATGTCGTTCCTTGATCAAGGTGTCTGTGAGCTAAACGCTCCTGAAAACACCCCTAAAAATCATGTTTTTCCCCTGTATTTTTTTTTGTGCTGTATTTTTGTCCATTTTTTTCTAAATTTGTAGACACGTAGAAGCACTTTAAGTATAAATTTTAATTTTTGTCTTATAACAACTCATTGTTCATATTATTCGATGTTTAGTTTGATTTTTTGCGATGTTTAGTTTTAGACAGCTAAAAACTCATATTTCTTGGGAACATTTTTTAAAAAATGTTATGAAAAATAAATAGAAGGAAACAATATCTATCGGATGATGCCCAAGTAATGAATATCGGATGAAAAATGACGTCACTGACTCCATGTTTGTAAAATAATTTAGTACAGGAGATGGATTTTCAGAGCCAACATTTTCAAACTCTTTTTACAAAAATGAGCGCTGCGGCGTCAATTTCCTTCCGATTTTCATCATATAGGCATCATTCGAAAGGTTTTGATTTGATTGAAAGGTTTAATTTTTTATAAAATACTACCACCGAATACGGAAAAGTTTTCAGTTGTCAATATTTCCAATAATTCGTCCAATAAGGTACTCTAGAACAAGAATCAAAATTTATATTTAAAGTGCCTCCAAGGGATTATTAATTCAGAAAAAAGGGGCAAAAATTACACGGAAAAACATACATATATCGAAATAATATTTCAATTCAATTCAAAAAGTAAATAGAAGGCAGCAATCTTCAAAAAAGCTTAAATACCCTAAATATTGTGGGAAAGTGGGTGCATTTTCAGCTGCAGCCGTTTTGTTGGTTGCCTTTCCATCCTATACTAACTCCAAAAGTACAACTTTGGAAAATCCATTACTCTCTCGATATTGAGGGATATACATCATTCTAGCTGTAGCCGTTTAGTTGGCACGATTTTTATCCCTCTATTCCCAGTGTATCCCTTGAAAGTACGATTTTTTCAGTTAGGGAAATCTATACAACGAATTTCATGCTAGAGTCATTTGTTTGGTACACTTGTACCCCTTTTTTCATTTTACCCCCTAAAAGTACGAAATTCGAAAAATCCATTTTTTACGTGTCTACGCAATCAGAGGAATGTAAACACCAAATTTCATTATTCTAGATGCAGCCTTTTGGTTTGTACAATTTTTATCCCTCTACTCCCATTTTCGCCCTTAAAAGTACGAATTTGAAAAAAAATCTTTTATATTATGTCTCTACTCAATTAGAGGAATGCATATACCAAATTTCGTGTTTCTACCTGTTATCGTTTTATAGGTACTATTTTTATCCCTTTTGCCCCATTTCACACGCTACAAATAAGAACCACTTTATGGCGAAGGTTTTTGTTATAGAGGAAATGCGCATACCGAATATCAAGTAAATATAAGCAGACAGATTGAAAGGCATGCTTAAATACTCTAAAAATTTGGGTTTATTATGGGTATTTTCAATCCTTGTAAGGGAAATTTTTTTCCCTTTGGATCTATTTCGCTCGACTAAAATAATAAGACGCATTTATGGAAAATTTGGACCTCCAAGCTTCTTTCGGACATGACTAGATCGTCTTAGAATTTTATGATGATCAATTATATATAAACTTTATAGGGTCTGAGGTGGATATTTCAAAGTGTTACAAACGAAATGAAAAAGTTAGTATACCCCCATCATGTGGTGGTGGGTATAAAAATATTTAGTTTACTTCTAAGAATATTTATATTTGCATAACATAGTTTCCATACAATTCATATATATATAATACTTGGGTGTATATCAAATATATATTTATTTGCAGGCAAACATACATATATTTGTAGCCGAAAAATATTAGCCCCATCAACAAATTTCTCTGAATTATATTATACTTTGGGTAGCATCAAAACATTATTTACTGGAAACAATATTTTCCACGCTCTAATTGCTTACGTGATACATATTTTTATACCCTCCACCTCCAGGATGGGGGTATACTAACTTTGTCATTCCGTTTGTAACACCTTGAAATATTGACCTGAGACCCTATAAAGTATATATATTCTTGATCGTCATAAAATTCTAAGACGATCTAGCCATGTCCGTCCGTCCGTCCGTCCGTCCGTCCGTCTGTCCGTCTGTCCGTCTGTTGAAAGCACGCTAGCATCTAAACGAAAGGAGCTAGGACGTCCAAATTTTCCATAAATGCGTCTTATAGTCGTAGATCGGTTGGGATTGAAATGGGGCGAAATCGGCCCAAAGGGAAAAATTTTTCCCTCACAAGGACTAAAAATACCCATAATAATCCCTACTATTTTAGCGTATTTAAGTTTGAATATGTCCGTTTATATTTGCTTGATATTTGGTATGCGTATTACCCTTATAGCAAAAAACTGCACCATAAAGTGATTCTTATTTGTAGGGGGTGAAATGGGACAAAAAAGGGATAAAAATGGTACACATTAAACGACAACAGCTAGAAACACGAAATTCGGCGTGTACATTCCTCTAATTTAGTAGATACATGATATAAAAGTATTTTTTTCAAATTGGTACTTTTAAGGGGTAAAATGGGAAAAGAGGGATAAAAATGGTACCAACATAACGGCTGTACCTAGAATAATGAAATTCGGTGTATACATTCCTCTGATTGCATAGACAAGTAAAATACACGGATTTTTTAAAATTCGTACTTTTTGGGGTTAATATGAAAAAAGGGGATAAAAATAGTACCAATCAAATAACCGCAGCTAGAGTGATGAAATTCGGAATATACATTCCTCTGACTGTGTACACACGGAAAATAAACCGATTTTTCGAAATTCGTATTTTTTGGGGACAAAATAAAAAAAGGGGATAAAAATAGTACCAACCAAATGACCGCAGCTAGAGTCATGAAATTCGAAGTATACATTCCTTTGACTACGTAGACATCACTGTGTATACACGGAAAATAAACGGATTTTTCGAAATTCGTACTTTTTGGGGACAAAATAGAAAAAGGGGATAAAAATAGTACCAACCAAATGACCGCAGCTAGAGTCATGCAATTAGGAGTATACATTCCTTTGACTACGTAGACATGAAAAATAAAAGGTTTTTTCCAAATTCGTACTTTCAAGGGATACAATGGGTACGGAGGGATAAAAATGGTACCAACCAAACGGCTACACCTGGAATAATGAAATTCGGTGTATGCATTCCTCTGATTGCGTAGACACTTAAAATAAACAGGTTTTTCGAAATTCGTACTTTTTGGGGTTAAAATGAAAAAAGGGGATAAAAATAGTACCAATTAAATGACCGCAGCTAGAGTCATGAAATTCTGAGTATACATTCCTCTGACTGCGTAGACACTGAAAATAGACGAATTTTTCGAAATTCGTACATTTTGGGGTTAAAATTGAAAAGGGGGATACAAATAGTACCAACCAAATGACCACAGCTAGAGTCATGCAATTCGGAGTATACATTCCTCTGATTGAGTAGGAATCTGAAAATAAACGAATTTTTCGAAATTCGTACTTTCAAGGGATAAAAATAGTACCAACTAAATGACTACAGCTAGAATGATGAAATTATAATTGCGTAGAAACGTCGAGGGGGTAAAAATAGTACCAACCACATGGTCGCAGGTGGAATTATGGAATTCGGTGTATACATTCCTCTGCCTGCATAGACACGCAAAATAAAAAGTTTTTTTTTCAAATTTGTACCTTTTCTATTATGGCAAAAATTGGTTAGGTTATTTTGCAGTACGTACGATAATGGATTTTAAAAATTTGTACTTTTGGAATTAAAATAGAATGGAAATACAGCCAACTGTAGCACCCATTATCAACCAATATTTATGGTATTTAAGCTTTTTGACAATATAAATATAAGAATATTTATTTTTTGATTTGAAATAAATAATGGTTTGAAATAATTAAAATATTATATTTATTTATAAAATTATTTTTTCAATATTTGTATTTGTTTTGGTTTGCCTATATTAAAAAAATTATATTTTCTTGTAATATTACTGCACTTCTACGAAAACCGACAAACTCTGTGGAATGCAATCCATGGTGGAGGGTATATAAAGTTCGGCCCGGCCGAACTTAACGCCGTTTTTACTTGTTTTACATCTAAATACATTTATATTTGTGTAAACTTTTTCTATACATATAATACATGGTTGTATATCAAATATGTATTTTCTCCGTGTATACTTTGTTAAGTTTAAAGGTGAATTAGGAATTTGTGATTGTATCGTACAATTAACCATAAAGCCTCTGAAAACTTAGCCCGCCACATGAATTAATAAACATTATGTAATAGCAGCAACTTTATTAAAAAATTTTAAAGCATGAAAAATTGCATCAACTTGCGTTCGGCAAAGTTGAACTGAAAATAATTGTTATGAAAATATATAAACCAGCAAAATTTTCCAAAGGAGACAGTAGACAAGATAGACAGAATTTTATATCGTTATGAAGCCAAAAATAAAAACTTTTGTGTTCGAGCAATTAAAAATTTATACTGTTCCATAAAATCAGCACCATTTTTTATCTTTTAATGGATAAATTGAGTGTGATTTTTGAAGTTTATATATACTAAAATTCCAATTTTCATCCAATATAATAATTCTACTATTTTGGAATTTTAATAAGAAATTGAAAAATAATAAAATTGTTTTCGAGTTTATGACACCAAAATACTCTAGACAATGTTATCCACAAACCTTCGTCAAAATGGTTATAAACTAGTGAAATATATCCCAAGACACTCTTCCTCTGGTGGAAGGTGCAATCATTTCTTTATTTCATGTTTGTCAAGGTTAATCCAACAAACTTTATTACTCACTCAGAGTACAGGAATCATAAAGCTATTGCTAACTTCGAGCTACTGTCTTTGATAATTTCCCGATATCATTAAAAGTGATAAAAACAAACAAAATGCTGCCACATGCTGCATAAATTATTTGTTTATGGATCGTAAATAAGAAAATCAGTCATTGTTGTGATTGAAACCATAACCTATCTTGCGAGCGATAACCTGACTTACCCAGCGAACTTTACGTTTAAATACTTCTTTCTATGTGTGTTAAAGTTGAAAAAAGTCCCTTCAAATACATTTTATCACCGGCTGCATAAATTATTGCCTCAACTCTTTTCAATGCGAGCTTAATTAATGATCAATTAAAATAACTCCATGAAGAATTTAATGATGATGATGATGATCAGACTTCCTCACTATGGGTTTAAGCATTCGAAATGGTCCATTAATTCGATTAGTAGTAGTAGTTCTTTGAAACATTTTAGCGATTTCCACAACAATTTAATCAAATTACATTTTTATAATAGCAATAAAATGTTAATGAATTACTTTTATTTAATTAGAAAAGTTGTAAGACAAGTAGCGCTGACTACACATATTTGCTAGAAACGTTTTTTCGTTTAGCTATGAAATAAATTAAAAAAGGCTATTTAAAACCCAATAATGACTTATATGGCAGACAAGTTGTTTGTTATACACCAAAAAGAATAATAATGCCACAATAAAGTTAATTTAAAAATCAAAAACATGTAGTTGGATGAATTGACATATCAATTGAATTAATTAATACGAAAATTTTAAGTTCAAAATCAGTGAATTTTTAATTCATATAATTTTTGAATTCAGTTAGCTGAATTGCTGGATTTCTTTCTGATTTCTTCAGAAAGTATCGACTATTTGCGGAATAATGAAAAACAGCTTGCTGAATTACTGTTAGCGTTAAGAATATTATAAATATTTTAAATATATTAGAAATCGTATTTGTCTACAAAATAATGCACTTTGCTTTTCATCTAGCTGAATTGCTATTTTCATCTCTCACTTTTAGTAGTGTAGAATTTTTGTGAATTCAGCTAGCTGAATAGCTGTTTCTTCTTCCTTATTTTTGTAAAAATTTCCAACTATTTACGGAATAATGGAAATTGTTTAATTCAGCTAGCTGAATTACTGTTTGTATCCAAAATATTGGTTTTATTTTATTTATTTGCAGCCTTCAGCTACCTGAATTACTCGATTTCTATCTCATTTCTTTTAAAAGGGTGCTATAATGGAAATATTTTAATTCAGCTTGCTGAATTACTGTTAGCTTTAAAAATATACATTTTTTGAAAATTAATTCACCCATCTGAATTACTGTTTTTCTTTTTAATTTCTTTAAAAAGCAGAATTACAGTTTGCGTTAAGAATATTATTTTTTGACAACTTACTTATCTTTAAATTAATGAATGATGCAATTCAGCTAGCTAAAAAAAGATTTTTTAGGAATTTGTTATATTATATTTTCGCGAAGTAAATGAAAAGTGTGAATTCAGCTAGCTGAATTTCAGTTTTTTCGTTCTGATTTCTTTATTTGCATTATAAGAATAAAAATGTAAAACAGTTTTTGAAATTCAGCTAGCTGAATTGCTAGATTTCCTTCCCAAATTCTCATATTCACTATAAGAACAAAAATCTATAAAAAGTTTTTGGATTCTGAGCCAGCTGAATTGCTGCATTTCGTTCTCATTTGCTTAAAAAGTAACACCAATTTTGCGGAATAATGGAAATAGTAGTGTCATTTTTTAAAGTCTTATTTATCTTTAAAGTAAAGGATGTTGCTATTCAGCTAGTTAACATTTAATTTTTTAGGAATTTGTTTATTATTTTTTATGCATTTCTATTCTAGAAATCAATATCTTTATTCCATTACTAGAATTAGAATGTATAAAAAGTTTTTTGAATTCAGCTAGCTGAATTGCCTATTTTCTTTCTCATTTCTTTAAAAAGTAACAAATATATGCGCAATGGTTGAAACATTTTAATTCAGCTAGCTGAATTGCTGTTATTACCAAGTTTATTAAATTTTGAAGTCTTATTTATCTTTAAAGCAAAACATGTGGTTATTCAGCTAGCTGAATTGCTAACAATTTGTTGGAATTTGTTATATTATTTGCAAAATATATTAAATTTTGTATTCATCTGGTTGAATTCCCGTTATTTTCTTTCTCATTTCTTTATTACCATTACAAGAATAAAAATTTACAAAAAGTGTTTGAATTCAGCTAACTGAATTGCTGGATTTCATTCTCATTTCTTCATTTTTCATTAAAGAATAAAAATACATAAAAACTTTTCTAATTCAGCTAGCTGCATTGTCTGATTTCCTTCTCATTTCTTTAAAAAGTACCATATATTTGCGGAATAATGAAATATTCTAATTTAGCTAGCTGAATTACCTTTTGTAGATGTATTTATCTATAAAATAATATATGCTTTTTTCAGCTAGCTGAATTGGTAAAATTATTTTTATTAGGAATGCAATTTTTTGAATTCAGCTAGCTGCATTGCTATTTTGTATTAGCAGTATGTAAAATTTATTATGTGCGTTGCATTTTTCGTAATATAGCTTCAGCTGAATTTAAAAACAGGACTGCCGTGCTATTCATATGTTCATTGCATGTCAATCAATTTGTTAAACATATTGATGACTTTCATTTGGCTAAATTAAAAACTGACATTGAAATATGTGTGCAACATTACCACAACAACTTATTGATCGATGGTGCGTGCGTTTGGCCGAAAACACTTAGCTGAATTACAATAACACCAGCTGAATTGTAAGAATTATGCAATTTCCGTGTTATTTGGTCCCTCCACCCTACCGCACAACTAAGAACACTAATGATGCAATCCGAAAACATTTATTTTGAATGAATGGAAAAGCCAAACCAAATCGTTTTTATCCATTTCTTGGCAAGTCAAAAATAATTAATCATCGTGTGTGTGTGTGTGTGCGCAAGCAGGGAAAGGCAAAACATTAAATTGTTGTTAACAAATAATAGCGGCCCTAACACACTGGAAAGCAATCACTTTACAGTCATTACCAAAGTAAACAATTAATTTAATTCCGAACCGTGAAACAACAAACAAAACAGTCCAGGAAAAATCACAACCCAGCGTGAGGCAAATGTCTGTGATTTGTGCCATGCAGTGGTGTTGGCGCTTCAACATATCTGCACTGGCGGAGGAGCAATCAAAGTGTTTACAGTGACTTAACGTTAGCCATAATATTTTGACATATTAGACCAATACACCAGCAAGCCAGCAGCAACTATTTGTTATGGCTGAAAAGCGTTGAAGGGCCCGTTCTGCTTTAACAGCTTCACCAGCAGTGGGTAATTAATTCAATTCAATTCATTTGTTTGTTTGTTTTGATTGTGGGGGAGATGGGCGAATGTTTTCATAAGGATTCATTTTGTAATGAAAGGAAAACAAATGAAACTTCATTATGGGTTGGTAAACCCAACAAAACCATGGGCCCTAAGAAGATCTATTAACTTTGACTTTGTTTGAGACGATGGCGCCAATCGAAGTAATGTGTCTTCGTATCTTTAGATAAATCAAAATGCAACGAGAGAGATAGGAAGATATGCTACGCGGTCTACAACAACGATGATCTATGTTTCGGAATCAATCTTATGAACATGTCTGGCTCACAAATTAATGAACATACTTACGTACATGCATATGTATGTATGTAGTCACCGAGGATTCTAGTCTATATCTATGTAGACTCTTACAAATAAACAAACATATACAAAAATATTACAAATATAAACATCAATTATAACTTTGTTGATTTAGCAATAAATTTGTTGACTTTTGTTCTTGTTTTCTTGTGTTTCCCTCAAAGAAAATATACACTCACTGAAGGGACGGATGGAGGGACGGGACGGACTGACAAGCCGACATGCCAGGAATCACAACCCTGACGAATGTAACAGTCAGAGCGATGATATGTTTTCCTTTGATAACGATAACACTCGCACAAGTTGTCAAAGGAAGTCTATCTGTCTGGCCGTCTGTCCGTCCGCCTGGCTGTCGGCTTGTTGCTACTGTCTGTCGGTTGGCGTAGGACTTCTAAATATGAGATCTCCTTACACACATGATGTGTACTTAATATTTGTTGAAGGCAAGCGGCAGAGGCAGCAGCAGCAGCATGAAATTTGTCTTCAAAATTAATTAAATGAATTGCTGAGAAAACAAAACAAGCTAGAAAAACACTTTTTTCATTCTTCTTTCATATACTTTGCCATGCCACACTTGGCAAAAAGCCTTTCGGGGTTAAAATTAATTTTCTAATTTTTTTTACAAAATAACAATTACAAAACACACACACTCTCTCGCACACACATACACATATATTGCAAGGAAGACCGAAAAAAAATGTTGCTTGTTTAGCAAAATTATTCATGAGATTGTTAAAACAACATTAAACAATAGAATGAGTGAGTGAACAAACAAGATTGTTGGCTACGCAAAAGCAAAGTTCATAAAGTCGTAAAAGTTAATGTGCGAAAAGCAGAAACATCAATTTTACAGAAAATTTAATAAAGTTTACCAGCCACACAATTAAAAGTATGTGTACTCTGAGTTGCATGACTGCAACAGAATAAAACAATATGGAAGAACAACGTTGACAAAATAACAAGTTGTGATCATTGCATTCAGCTAGTTGAAAGATTTATTAAAGAAAGTGTTTCGATATGATTTGAATTGGAACAAGTAAAAAGGCAGACAGAATCTTATAAACCCTACACTAGGGAGTACATTCCTTAGTATTACTAGCATATTAGAGGCTTTCGACTTTACATAGAGAAATTTCGTTACTTGCTTGCGCGCCTAAACAGTCAGAGGAATGTATGAGTATGGTTAAAGGTACCAACCATGGCACCATTTTTATTCCCTTACCCATTTTCAAGCATACAAAAGCACGAATATAGAAATATCTCAAATTTTTCGTGTACACGAAGACATAGCAACGTATCACCGAATTTCATGATTCTGGCCAACGCCGGTTGGTTTGTACTATTTTTATCCCATTTCGCCCGATTTTCGCCTTAAAGTAGAAATACCAAAAAATTGCTTTATGACGCACAGCCAGAAGTACGCCGAATTTGATGACATCAACTTCAACCGTTTGATTGGTACCATTTTTATCCCCTTTCACCATTTTCACACTTAAAGTAAATATATAGAGAGATTTCTTATTTTTTCGTCTACGCAGTAAGAGGAAAGTTTATTCCGAATTTCATTATTCTAGCTGCAGCCGTTTGTTTGGTACCATTTTTCGCCCAGTTTTTCCCGTAAAATTTCAAAAAATTCTTTTATGATCCACGTCTGCAGAGGCAGAGATATATATTTATCGATATTCATGATTTCAACTTCAGGCATTTGGTCCCCCTTTTTCCAATTTTCATCCTAAAAGTACAAATATGAGAAGATCAAATCAATGTTTGTTTGGTACCATCTTGTTTGTTTCCTTTTCGCCACATTTACTCTAAAAATACAAATTTCAAAAAAAATCCTCGTATGTTGTGTTATCTACACAGACAGAGGAATGTACACATTGAATTCCATGAGCTCATCTTCAGCGTTTGGTTGGTACCATATTTATCCCATTTTTCTATTTCCAGCCTAAGTGTATACATTTCAAAAACGTCCGATGATTATATATATTGAATTCATAATTTGAACTGCAGCCATTTGGTTAGTACCATTTTTATCCCCCTATTCCCATTTTTCAACCTAAATAATTTAATTATTCTGGCTACAGCCTAAATAGTTTAATTATTCTGATTACAGCCATCTTTCCCCCTAAAGTACAAATATAGAACAAATTCTTTATGTTTCACGTCTACAGTGTCAGATGAAAGTATCCACCAATTCATGATCATTATTTAACCTCGAACCATTTTTATTCATTTTTTCCAATTTTATTCTTTAAAAGTACAATTTTGTTTCCCGGGGTAATGGATGGGCATACCACATTTCATGTTGCTAGCTGTTGTAGTTTGATTGGTACAATTTTTATCCCTTTTTGTCCCATTTCACCTTCTAGAAATATGAATAACTGTTTTGTGCGTTCACGCTACAAGAGGAATGTAACACAGCTCAAGGAAGAGGTACCAAAAAACGTACTTAAATACTCTAAATAAAGGGTGATTTTTTAAAAGCTATAGAAAAGTTTTTCAAAAACAAAACTCATAAAATTCAGAAAAATGCATGAAATCTTTATTTGAATCGATAGTACGGTCCATATAATTTAATGTTTGAAGATTTTTTCATGCAAATGTTGACCTTGACTGCGCCTCAAATGGTCCATCCGCTTAGTCCAATTTTGGCATTTCCACGTTTTTGAGTAACAGAGGCCCAATTGCTGCGAACGGCGACGAATCGATAATTGATGGTCATCATTAACACTGGCCGATACAGCTGCGATATTTTCTTCAGTTCGCACTCTACGTAAGCATGTTGGTGGCTTAATGTCCAACAATGTAAATTTGGTGCGAAATTTAGTGGTGCGGAATTGCAGTGGGTCGATTAAACTGACCATTAAATGGAAGCGCGCAATGAACTTTCTTAACAGAGCACGCATTTTGATAATAAAATTCAATAATTTGCAAGCGGTGTTCGTTTGTAAAACGATTCATGGTTAAATTATAGACCAAACTGAAGATGTTTGACAGTTAAACAAAACACGAAACGTGCGTCAGCTGTTTAAACCAGTGTTGCCAAAAAGATAATAGCTAAAAAATCACCCTTTATTAGAAGTTATTGGGGGTATTTTCAGTCGATGTTAGGGAAAAAGTCTTCTTTTCTGTACAAATTTCGCCCATTTGAAATCTCAGGCGAACTACAGCTAGTAAAAGTAATATTTGTACCTCCTGATGGATGTTGGGGTTACACGGAATATTGACAATACAATAAAATCTTTATAATTAGGATTTGTATGCCATTCAGCTAGCTGAATATGAAAATTCTATATGACTGATGTAATTCTAAACTTTGATTTTGAAAATTCTGCTGAATTCCTTTGTTAGTTCTACAAGCTAACTGCTATTTTTCAAAAAACTAACTGCTCTTTTTCAAAAAGTAACTTTTTCACAAGGCTAACTACGGGTTTTTAAAAGAAGGTAACTTCTATTTTTTAACAAGCTAACTGATTTTTTGCAAAAGCTAAATACTATTTTTCGAAAAGATGACTGTTATTTTCAAAAAGCTAACGGCTATTTTCTTAAAAGCTATTTCTATTTTTCAAAAGCTAACTTCTTATTTTTGAAAAAGGTAACTCTTATTTTTCAAAACGATAACTGTTATTTTTTAAAAAGCTAACTGCTATTAAAAAAAAAACTAATTGTTATTTTTATTATAAAAATTCTGCTGAATTGAAATTCTACACAGGTATTTTTGACAATTCTGTTATTACATATAACAATGGAAATACAAACATATTTTGCAAGATATTTTTAATATAAATTCTCTATAAGTAACATTTTAATGCAATTCATCTAGCTGAGTATAAACAATCTATTTAACTGTTACTGTTATCGTTATATTTCTGAATTTATATCTTGCTTGGAAAATGATTAATAACCCTAAATCCCACCAAAATTGTTAACTATTTTCAAATTCAGCTAGCTGAATATGATGGAAAATCAAGTTTCTTTTGTCTATCACTGGACGTATGTATTAAATATAAAATTCCTTACTTGTTTTCCTAATTCAATTAGCTGAATTCTATTTTTAAACAATTTACGATTTCTCAATTATTTTGGGTAATTAAGCTGGCTGAATGTTGTTTGTAAGCTACAAATTCTAAATATATTTTTTCAAATAAAAAATATCTTTCAAATATACTTTTGATTTTATACCCCAAACAATATTTGTATAGTGGTTTCATTTTCTACACGATTGTCAACAATATTAAACCCATAAAGTATTTACTTTAAACGATTCTATTGTGTCCATCCCTTTTCAAAACACTCAAATAAGGTAATTGAACTCGTTTGCACTTTTATATCTCCTACTGCCTGGCCTTTTCCCTGTGTACGTATTTTTCGTTAAACTGGATTTTTCTTTTACCCATAAACAAACGAACGTAAAGCCACTGTCCCTCGCTCTCACTCACGGATTTTCTTGTAAGCCATGAAGAAAAACAACAACACTGAAATGAAATGTACAGACGACCCCCATACTCACATAGACACACACACACATCCCTTCACTAAAAGGGTACCTTAATTTAATAATGCTCCAATTATTTTGCTTTTTACCGGCTTCAAGTACTACGTATAAAAAATGTGGTAATAAAAAAATACAAAAAGGAGTGCATTCAGAGCTAAAGCGGCTCTTTTCATGGTACGAGTTCATAGAAGCAGAAAACACAGGCAAAGACAACTTAAATTACATACAAACTCACACACAGGGGCTGTCAAACTGTTAAAGTCATTCATTTCGCAAATCACTGTGAAATTTTATACAAAGTGAGTGAGAAAAATTGAGATCCTTTTATGCCAGCGACTTAGTGAGTTGTTTGTGTTTTTGCTTCTTTGATGGGCTCCATAAAACAAAAACCACAGAACAGACGTCAATGAGGGTCATAACAGAGTTCATGGAAGCTGGAGCGAGCAAAAAAAAGGACAAAAACGATGAAAAAGATATTGCTTTGAGGGCATAAATGGATACACGAAGTTTGTCTATGAAATGAGCTGACGTAAAATGATTACTGCGCTTAAGTTGTTAATATTATTAATTTTGGTGTTGAACGACAATTCAGAATTTTTTGTAATTTTTAAAATTAAGTTTACGACTTACTTACCTGCCCCACATAGAACGCCGTAAAGCTTTTCACTGAACAGAACATTGGGCCTCACATGAATTTCTGTTTCTATTGACCCCTACATAACCAAATACCATCTAAATTCGTTTAAATTCCTTCAATATACAAAGACATTATGCATCAATCATCATCAGCATCATTATGGTCATCGTCACTGCGTTCTTCGTCGTCTTCTTCGTCATTAAAATGATCCCCCACAATATGGGTTAAAGAGATCAAAGTGATAAAAAAAAACCGAAACCGTAAAATATGCATATGCATACAAATTGTTGAATTTATCCCCCTTGATCTTTCCCCTCTCCGAAAATGGACAATAATGTCTTCTCTGTTCATTTACAACTAATTGATCTTTGTTCGGAAGAACCGCAGACTGTAAAAAAAATCATGACATACATCAATAAGTTCAGAAATTTTTATTGAAAAAAGAAAGAGAAACAACAAAAAACAATTGGGAAATATTGAGTAATATCTCTAAGCATATGTGGCCTGCTTTACCCCTTTTTTCTTGGGAGGGGGATATTTGTGGAAATTTGTTAAATGTCGGCGGTCTTGTGTGAATCGTTAGACTATTGCACAAGTGTCAGAGATTACATCGAAAACAGCTGTGCGGTGATGGTTTACTTGCATTTCGGGGAATAAATTTGGGCCAAATACATAAAACAATGATTTATTTTGATTGGAAATTCATTAGATTTTTGTGGCGAGAGGGAAATGGGCCACAAACAATTACAAACTGTGTGAACTTACATAGCTAGTGAGTTATGACTTTATTGCAGCGCATTCCATCAGCTGAATTTAAATTTCTGCAACGAAATGACGGAATATGTTCTCATTCTGATATAGTTTCATGCAATTCAGCTAATGAAACTAGATTTCTTTAATTTTAAGCTTTATCTGAAATTTAACTAGTTTGGTGTATATTCATTAAGCTCAGTTGTTTGATGAGTACAAATTACACAGAATATATATTAACTTTCGAAATTATTGTTCATATTGGATTAGTTGAAAATTCAAATTTAAATGATAATTTGTGAATTTAGGGGGGAAATGATTATATATAATATTTATTTATATTTATTACATCTTCTAGTTTGATACTGATTAAATCATTAAATGGTATTTGAATTTAACAATTTAATTTGGTATCTATCTTCGGTGAACTTTCAGCTAGCTGGCTTGTGTATAATTAATATTTATAATTTAATTAATTGTATAATTTAATATTTAGCAAAAATCCGTACATATAATTAGAACCAGCTAACCGAGGGACTTTTTTGGATGACTTCTATTGAGAACTATTTCAACTGCACTGAAATTTTCTGACATAATGACATTTTTGCTTTAGCATTCACTCTTTTAACGAGTTTGGAGTTTGTTTAAAAAATTGCTGCTAATTACTCTATAAAAATGAGAAAAAGTAAGTGTCCGGAATTTAATAGCCTTTACGATGAGGGCTATTAAAAACATTTTCGCAATATCTTTCAAGCGATAACATATAATACCACTAGCTGAACCCTGCCCGCTTCGCCAGGCAAAAAAAAAAAATGGTAAAATTAAAATCAGGTTTCATATTGATATTATCGTGGTCAGTAATATATATGTTCCAATTTTCAGTCTTCTAGCTAAAAAACATTTTTGCCATGCCCCCACCACCCACGTAACGAAAATTCAAAATCCGGCATCATATTTATCTGTCACGTGGTCAGTAATATATACGTTCCAATTTTCAGCCTTCTAGCTTAAAAAGCACTATTGCCACGCCCACTAAACGAAAATCCAAATTTCGGTATCATATCTATCATTCTCGTGGTCAGTAATATATATGTACCAATTTTCAGTCTTCTATCTCTCAAAAACGCTTTTGCCACGCCCACTCCGCCTACAAAAAACGAAAATTCAAATTGCGCAACAAATTGATCTTTTTCGTGATCAGTAATATATATGTAAAAATTTTCAGCCTTCTAACTAAAAAACGTTTTTGCCACGCCCCACTGCCCGCCAAACGAAAATTCAAATTACAACATCATATTTATCCTTCTCGTGGTCAATAATATATATGTACCAATTTTCAGTCTTCTAGCTCTCCAAAACACTTTTGCCACGCCCACAAAATGAAAATCCAAATTTCGGCATCAAATTGATCTTTATCGTGGCCAGTAATATATACGTTCCAATTTTCAGCCTTCTAGCTCAAAAAAAATTTTACTACGCCCACAAAATGAAAATCCAAATTTCGGCATCATATTTATCATTATCGTGGTCAGTAATATATATGTACCAATTTTCAGCCTTCTAGCTCTCAAAAACACTTTTGCCTCGCCCACTCCGCCCACAAAATGAAAATCCAAATTTCGGCATCATATTTATCATTCTCGTGGTCAGTAATATATATGTACCAATTTTCAGACTTCTAGCTCTCCAAAACACTTTTGCCACGCCCATTCCGCCCACAAAATGAAAATCCAAATTTCGGCATCATATTTATCATTATCGTGGCCAGTAATATATACGTTCCAATTTTCAGCCTTCTAGCTTAAAAAAAACACTTTTGCCACGCCCACTCCGCCCACAAAATGAAAATCCAAATTTCGGCATCATATTTATCATTCTCGTGGTCAGTAATATATATGTCCCAATTTTCAGCCTTCTAGCTCTCAAAAACACTTTTGCCACGCCCACTCCGCCCACAAAATGAAAATCCAAATTTCGGCATCATATTTATCATTCTCGTGGTCAGTAATATATATGTACCAATTTTCAGACTTCTAGCTCTCCAAAACACTTTTGCCACGCCCATTCCGCCCACAAAATGAAAATCCAAATTTCGGCATCATATTTATCATTATCGTGGCCAGTAATATATACGTTCCAATTTTCAGCCTTCTAGCTTAAAAAAAAAACACTTTTGCCACGCCCACTCCGCCCACAAAATGAAAATCCAAATTTCGGCATCATATTTATCATTCTCGTGGTCAGTAATATATATGTACCAATTTTCAGCTTTCTAGCTCTCAAAAACACTATTGCCACGCCCCCTCCGCCCACAGAGTAAATTTTTAAAAATTCTATATCCTGAAAATTTCCACAACATCGGTTCAGCCGTTTACACGTGATTGTGGAACAAACAAACATACAGACTGACAGACTTACACTAAGGTTTTATAATATTAATAGGGATAATAGGGATAGGGATTTTACTACTCTGGTTGAGAGGATGACTGGGTAAAATTGGTCGAGTATTACTTAACAAGGGCTAAAGACTGAACCCTAATATCAAGAGTATTTAATAGCAATTTTCGAAGTTTGCTGTCTTATATCCACTATCGCGTTGTATCATCATTTTGGTAGCCTCTTCCTTTACAATTTTTTTTTTCAATATTTCACTAATGAAATATTACCGTTTATTTCAATTAAATCATCTCATTTTGCATTAAAAAGTGTCATATTTTTCCTAATTATATTATACTATAATCTGCATTGGATGAGGCTAATAAATATAATACTGCACGGCCGAACTTAATGGATTTTTAGTTGTTTTGACTATTTGTTGTTTGTCTATCCTTCGTGCAATCAATGATTGAAGGCGACACTAGTTTGCACTTAATCCACAATTTATAGTATCTTTTTCTATTAAATGTTCATAAAAATATCCTCTGTTAAAGGTCAGCTAAATTTATCAACATTATATTTAGCTGAGAATGTTAGTTTGTGATTTATCAACATTAATGTTTGATAATTGTAGTAAATCTTCGCCTTCTAACCTTAATGATTTATAACAAATTGCATATGAGTATGTTTTTTCTGGACTGACACTTTGTTTTATTTGTTTGTGTGGAAAAAAAATAAATCAACACCTTTGCCACAAATTTGTATATAATCATTTCTTATCATAACGATTTATCGAATGCTGATAAACAATTTAGCTTTAGCATAAATTTATTGAATTTTATGTTTAATTCAGCTTGGCTGAATTTGATTTATTTGCCACAAAACAACTGAAATTATGTGTGGCAGTTTAAAATGTTTTTTGGTCTTAATAAAACACCTGCACAAAATTTATAAATCATTAGCTAAGCTAATTTTGATTTAGAGTTTTTTTCTCTCTATGAAATGTTTCTATATAATTTATATGCCATGTTAATTAAAAACACAACAACTGGCTAGTATAAACCTACTCTTGCCTAGGTTTCCGGTCGATTTTGATTTATTTTTTCTATAGAATTTCTAATATGAACAAAGGTTGTAATTTATTGAGCTGATTGAATGAAGATGTGACTTATTTGTTTCGAATTGGTAGTTTATCTTTTAAATTGTTGTAAGTTTCACCAAATACAGCCACCTTAATTCCACTGAATATCCATTAAGCGTCCGGATTACAATACTTTAACCTAATTCGGTTTAGCTGAATGTGATTTATTTCTTAAGGAAATGATAATGCAACACCTAATCACTTGACACTCAGCGGTCGTTTCGTTTCGATTCGATTTCTTTTGAATTTTAATTTCAACAGGTCTTTGGATCGACCGACCGACCGATCCGACCGTAGGTGCTGCATAACCTAAAGTGTCTTGGCACATTTTTCTGTGGCAACAACGCCTTCGTGTTTTCTTCGATCATTTGGTCGATTGTGTGGAAGCCCAGTGCTGCACACAATGCATCAATTTTATGGCTAAATGAGTGGTTATAAATTTGTTATCGGACTCGGAGGGAAAATAAATACGCGTGTGGGTGGACGTTTAACTTTTATTATGATAAACAAACCAAGAAACCGCAATAAATTTAAAAATGTCTGTTTTATTATCATTTAACAGACGACTTCACTGGGTGTCATCGAGTCAACAAACAGTATTTTCAAATGCAGAACTGCCTTCAATTGTTAGTGTTCAAGACAATGTAAATGTGACTGGATGGTGAAGATCATGCTGCAATTTCATCCGCAGTTGCTCTGCTCGGCATATGACTACGGGTGTCTTCATTCACTTGTCATTTGCCTACAACAAGTTGAGTGGTGCCTGTACATGTTGCACGAGTTGCATGCAGTCAAATGAAAGTGTTCATGTGGAGACGGACTGGTGTGTGCTGCTTGTTGCTGCCGCTTTAGCAGTCAGCTTAAGTTGTATTCCGTCCGTCCTAACGTCTGTCTGTCTGCCTGACTGTCCGTCCCATTGTGTGTGTCTGTCATTTGCCACTTGTTGAGTGTTTGCAAATTGTAGTTATGTTGTATGCATTCCAATTAATTAAAGTGCATCACAGTCCTCATCATCTGCAACAACATCATTATCATCATCATCTGTACGTACACTTCTCTCCTTCTCTACATATATAATGAACATTCGTATGCACACATTTCCATTTGCCAGAACCTCTGTTCATTTGGGTGTATTAATGAAATGCATTCTATTGTCTGCCGGGGGATTTCCAGTATAACTTTTGCTCCCTAGTCTTGAAATGTAATTGATTTTTTGCATAAAAAATTAATAAAGATTCCTATGATATCAATTCTATTTGAATCGTTAAAGGGACGACGATGCAGAGCAATGGAGTTGCATGCATGGATTTAGTTTTGGTCTGACAGTTTGACTGACACATAAACATGCATAAAGGCAAATGTGATAGGTAGCAACATTATGACAGAATGGGGGAATAAGGAAAATGCATATATTTAAATATTCAAGAACGCCACAGTCATGAAAGAGAAGTTGTGAGGTTACACCAACGACTAATCTGTTCAGGTTCGCATTCGTTTTAAAATAAAGAAAATAATCCCACTAACATCCCAGGAGGATCAACGGGATCTGCTCTTAATCATTTATCTATCATCATCATCTTATAATGTTACAAGTCGGGATAAGGTTTAGCTTGATCTATCCTCCTCCTTCATTCGTCTCTACTTTTGGCATTCTATTGCCAATTACTAAAAACGATCATTCTTAGACTCTCCAAATCGCTCTCGACCGTCCGAAGCATGTGATCGGGGTATTGTAAAATTTTTAGATTCAATGTAAGGGACCTACTCCAGCTTTCTTCGAACCGGCGATGCTGCCGCTGAATCAGAAAAAAAGCATTGAACTCACATAGACCCCTGTGACCAAATGATTTTACTCGGTGTATTGTGTATAGGTACGATCTATAATAACTAATACTTTCTGCTTCGTGCTTCATTCTTCTCTATATTTGGCATTCTATTTTTCACTAATGAAGCAATTCTCAAAGAGCTATTGATTTCGCTATTTGTGCTACAGTCCAGGCTACATTTACTTTACATTATTACGTTGCTTCAAATTTCGTCGAAGATGAAGATGTATCTTGACACTAACGTTTTATGGAAATGAATGTTGAAGAGCCTGTAGTTAGGTAGCTGGTATCAAAAGTACACAAGAGTTTTCTATTACTTCTCCGCAGCTTTTTCCTTGTACAGTTAATGAATATATCACAACAGCGCCATCTATAGGAGTTGGAAACTATTCCGCTTTGAGATAAATGATAAATTTCTCTTACTAATCTATATTCCATCATAATGAGAAAGCTTTGAATTTTTGGCATTATTTGGAAGGAAATATTTGAACAACATTAGGTCATGTAGCTAGCTACAACAAAGATATAGATTATAAAGACTTTTGTCTCTATGATCTACCGCATATCATCTACTCTCGTAGCTCAGTATACTGAGGAGCTGCCAGGCTGAATTGTCCATCTGTTGGATACCCGGGCATATGACCTTTTATGGGAACGAACGAACATGCGAGTTGGCGTGGATTTGATGTAGTATAATTAGCATAGTTATTATATCAGTCGCAACGCCGATAGGGTAAGTTAAAGTAGTATCCTTAATAAAGCGAATTACTTTGAAGTGGGAAAATTTGGACACAAGTGAAATATCCATTTCCACATACCCAAGGTACAATAGTCTCGGGCACTGACGAGATATCAAGAATTCATTATTAGAGATCTTATTAAATATCTCAAACTGGGCTGTCTGGATATAACGGAATTTTCCGTGTGGCGTGGTTCATTCAAAACGTTGCCTGAATTCACTGCTTGAGTCTCCCAAACATCAATCCCAAGACCTATCATATGAGAAAGCGGAAATATATCATCAAGACTGTATTGAAAGAGTGGTATATTCAGTGATACTCAATTCTTATAAGTTTTGTGCATTATATAGATATTTAATTTTCACTCATTTTCTGCTCAGTTTTTATGGAGAAAAGATATTGAATTGCAGAATAGTTAGAACATCAAATACTACTCGAATTCTATGCATTGGGGTTAGTTAGCATGCTCATGGGGAGTTCGACAGTTAATTCTAACTTTTCTAAATCTAAAAGAGTATACCCGCAACACGAACTCGTTTTGTGTGTGTTGATTAAATGCTGCCCACAGAGTTCAAGTATTTGTTATAATTGTGATTTCATAGCGCAATGACAATTGTCTCTCTACATACCTTTCTTGCTCTGTCCAAATTTCTTTATAAAGGGTGATTTTTTAAGAGCTTGATAACTTTTTTTTTAAAAAAAAACGCATAAAATTTGCAAAATCTCATCGGTTCTTTATTTGAAACGTTAGATTGGTCCATGACATTTACTTTTTGAAGATAATTTCATTTAAATGTTGACCGCGGCTGCGTCTTAGGTGGTCCATTCGGAAAGTCCAATTTTGGGCAACTTTTTCGAGCATTTCGGCCGGAATAGCCCGAATTTCTTCGGAAATGTTGTCTTCCAAAGCTGGAATAGTTGCTGGCTTATTTCTGTAGACTTTAGACTTGACGTAGCCCCACAAAAAATAGTCTAAAGGCGTCAAATCGCATGATCTTGGTGGCCAACTTACCGGTCCATTTCTTGAGATGAATTGTTCTCCGAAGTTTTCCCTCAAAATGGCCATAGAATCGCGAGCTGTGTGGCATGTAGCGCCATCTTGTTGAAACCACATGTCAACCAAGTTCAGTTCTTCCATTTTTGGCAACAAAAAGTTTGTTAGCATCGAACGATAGCGATCGCCATTCACCGTAACGTTGCGTCCAACAGCATCTTTGAAAAAATACGGTCCAATGATTCCACCAGCGTACAAACCACACCAAACAGTGCATTTTTCGGGATGCACGGCTTCTGGTTGCTCTTCACTCCAAATGCGGCAATTTTGTTTATTTACGTAGCCATTCAACCAGAAATGAGCCTCATCGCTGAACAAAATTTGTCGATAAAAAATTTCGAACCGAACACTGATTTTGGTAATAAAATTCAATGATTTGCAAGCGTTGCTCGTTAGTAAGTCTATTCATGATGAAATGTCAAAGCATACTGAGCATCTTTCTCTTTGACACCATGTCTGAAATCCCACGTGATCTGTCAAATACTAATGCATGAAAATCCTAACCTCAAAAAAATCACTCTTTATAGTTTGCATTCAAGAGTCTGTCGATTTGCAGAGCAAATTTGCGTGAGGAGTCTCTTTGTTTGTATAACTCTGGAAGTTTTATGATCTTCTCGACACTTGCTCATTGCAGTAACAGAGAGGAACTGCGTCTGTGAGAGCCTCTTCAATTCACAGCATTTCAACATCTATGTTAGTTTCTTGAGTTTTCTTCAGTCGGAGGTTTTACATATCAAAATGATTAATTTGTGATCAGCTCTCCAAAGTCTTCTTCTGTGTTGGATTAGTGTCAAAGATGCCATCTGTCCATGTCATTAAAGATCGCTGTAGTTTGTCAGCTAACGAACTACAAAAACTGAGCAAAGATTGAGATGTAGATGACACTCACCATCTCAAAATCTTTGACTGATGAATACTTCATAATAACGCATTACACTTTGATGGCATCAATTTATTTCTTATGTATTCATTTCATACAGAAACAGAATCCATTAAATATGAATAAAATGGAATTGAAACAATAAAGGTCTACCAGTTAACACAGTAATATGGATGTTCTCTGTAGTGAACGTTACCAAATCAACGCACTCGCATACAAACGATCAATCTTCAGCCTTAGATAGAGTTTGCTTATACAGGGTGGCTAATGAATTCGGCTACATTATAAAACTCAAATATTTTTTTGTAATACATATCAATTGTTTTATATTTGTTTATTTGAAAACTAATACATATTAAGCATGAAGAAGATTTACTTAATTGTTTTTAAAATTAATATAACTTAAATGAACTCCACGCTCGTGACACCGAGTGTGGAGGTGCGACATTCATTACTGTGAGATTAGAGCTGTAAACTCAATTGCTGTTCGAATGTATTTTATTATTATTCAAATTCGCATTTACATTCAAATTCCGCAAATCTGTTGTAGGAAGGTCAGGACACATTTGGGTCCAACGTAATGGGGAGTTTCTTGAAATCAACTGCTATTGTGTTTTACAAATTCTTGCTATATGACAAGTTGCACTATGTTGTGGAAGTCATATAGTGCTGAAAGGGATTCACGGCGGAGTTCTTTTCAGCATTGTAGAAGCATTCATCAGCCACCCTGTTCATGAGGCATACATAGAGTTACATTGCCTTTACTTTGTGGTTTTAAATCTTTGGCTGGGATTATCAACGGCGCCATCTGCTATATCAACGACTAAATCATCAAGAGCTGGTGTCTAAGATCGTTCTATTTATTTCAGTTTTATGTTTTATGGTCGTGTGGAGAATTGGACTTTTGTCTCGTGCAAAAAAATTAATGGCATTCGCGCTGGTACACGTTAATAAAATGTTTACAGCTGCTGCACTCTCACATTCAGCTGTGAAGACTCACCTTCGAAGCCATAAATACAAGCACGTGTAAGCAGAGCACAACATAAGGTTCATTCACAACAATTTTCAGTCTCACATCTACATACGACCGAAGAAGGCAGTGTAGCCCTTCTGGCGGCTCAAACTCCTCCTACCTACCATGTTTACCTGACAATGTTAAGACCTACCTTTCAAAAAGATGTAGCATCATCCCTTTTGTTTACGGTCTGCCTTCACCAGACGACGGCGACGACTCCTGTTCTTTTTTATTATTCCACTTAACCCTGTTTTTTCGCATTCTAAATTAGTCCTATTCATACTCGTTCATTCATATTTAGATTCATTCAACTTTGGAATCATTCCACAGCCTCTCTCTCTCAAGTAACTCATTGACTTTACAATTGAAAAAGTGAACCTAGTGCAGATATATTACTGACTCTGATAGTATTTCTTGGCCTGCGTTTGCCAAAGTTGCCAGTGTTTTTCTTGTTAGAGCTCAGCCCTTGTTTGAAGAACTTCACACTATGCAAGTGTTAAGGAACTTTAAGATACAGAACGAGCTGCTCTTTATGTGCTTAAAACAAAGCAACAAAGGAAGAACTCGCTCCAGAATACCAGTTCATGGTGACAACGCGAAACACAAAGATTTCATGATTTCACGAGGATGGTGCCTGTATTCTCGGTATCATCATCAACGTCATTCTGACTATCCAGTCAGCAGGCAGTAGCCAACATGCCCCGCAGTTACTCCACTGTGTTTCCTCTTCTTTTTTCGGTTCTTATGCCATCGTTATCTTTGGTACGTAGTACTGTCCTTTAAGGTTTAATTTGAAGTAAACTCTTGTTTATTGGATGGTGATGATGATGTTGTTGTTGTTGATCTTCTTCGTCTCTGTTTTGGTTTCATCTTCTTCGCACTGCCACAGATGCCTGCTGCTTGTCGCTACTCTTTACATGCCTCGTTCCTCTGGGGGGTTTCCTGTATGCCTCCGACTTCATTTTATGTCAATGAAGTGTGTCGTCTTCTAGATGAACCTTTAAATGCGTGCAAAATTTATATGTTGCATGCATGAATAACACTTGTCAGTATCTGTTGTTGCCATCGTTGTCTTCTGCAAAAGGCGTCGCACGGATTTGCTCGTATTGCAGCGAGTACCGGTTGTGCTGGGAGGGTGTACGGCCAGGGCAAAAAGTTGTACGTTAACAAGCATTACTTTAAATTATGCTTCTTAGAGGAGGCCCGAGGAGAACAACCTAGGCTTGATCTAAAAGAGTATGGGATGATTTAGTTGATGTATAACAAATCAGGTCACCGTGCCTCGGGCAAATCTAATGAAAGGTAGTGGATTTTGAATTCTAGAAAATCCTATTCATGTTATCCATAGCAAATGGCGACACCACTCCCATACAAGGGCAGGAGGGCATTGGATAAGAGAAGAAAATATGCGATACAAATGTTACTAAGCAAACCTCTGTCACTAGAATATTATGTAGGCGCGAAAAATAAAGAGAACTTTTAATATTCGTATGTCTAGGGGTCAAAATGGAAAAAAGGGATAAAATTGGTACCGACGAATCGACCGACCGGTAGCAGCTAGAATCTTAAAATTCGGTATGTAAATTTCTCTGACAGTATAGAAGCGCAAAATAATGGAATTTCTCAAAGTTTGTACTTTTAGGGGAAAAAGGGGATGAATGGGGATAAAAATTGTACCAAACGGCGGCAGCTAGAATATCAAAATTCGGTGTATACGTCGGCTTGACTACGTAGATGAGAAAAATGGATCAAATTGGTACTGACGAAACGGATAGAATCCTAAAATTCAGCTCATACCTACCTCTGGCGCAAAACAAATGATTTTTTTAAGGAAAACGGGACTAAATGGGATAAAAATTGTAATAAATAAAGGACAGAAGGTAGAGTTATGAAATACGGTATATACATTCTTTTGACTTTTTAGACGCATAAAATATTTATCTTTTAAATTCATACTTTAAGGTTCTGTGCAGGAAAAGGGGATCAACATTTTAAATGTATTTTTTGGCATTTATTTATATATTTTATTTAAGAATTCCTATTATTAAATAATTTATTTTCTGTGCAAAATATGTTATTTTTCAAAAGGAAGGCCTGAACGTTTTAGATGTATTCAGCTAAGCTGAATTATAGACAATGTGCAATATGATGATATTTTCAAATACAAAATGTTTATATTTTTCATATTTCGAATTTATTTTCAACATATTTTTCTAATTCAGCTGTTCTGTGAATTGTGTATGAACAAATTTTGATCCACATCCTCATTGGAAGTAGTAAAAATGTAAAAAGGAAGACCGCAATGAACGGTTTCCACGTATTCAGCTGTGCTGAATTATGGACAATGTGCAGCATAGAAATTATCAACAAGTCTGCTTTCACTACAACAAAAAAATTCTATGAATTTAAGCAATCAAGTCAGTTTAATTAGTTTATCCTCAAGTTTAATTAATGATATCCTCAAATACGAAATTTTTATATTTTTGTATATTTCCAACCTTTTTTCAACACATTTTTCCAATTCAGCTGTGGTGAATACGAAGTTTTTAATATTTTTTCATATTTCCAACCTATTTTCAAAATATTTTTCTAATTCGAACTTATATTAAGCTTATTTTTCTAATTCAGCTGTGGTAAATGCGAAATTTGTAATATTTTTTCATATTTCCAACTTATTTTCAACACATTTTTCTAATTCAGCTGTGCTGAATACGATTTTTCTCGTAGTTTTTCACACTTCCAACTCATTTTCAACATATTTTTCCTATTTCAGCTGAGCTGAATTGTATGTGAATCAGATTCGGGTCAATTTTTTGAGCTGAATACATTTTTTTTTGTATTTTTGCATACTTCCAACTTATTTTCAATATATTTGTCTAATCCAGCTTAGCTGAATTGTGTGTGAAACAGTTTGGAGTATATTTTTTTATTTTAAATTCATAAAGTTTTTTTTTACATATTTGTGCTTAAAACTTGTCTAGCTGAATTTGTCTAAATTAATTGCTATAAATCGAAAAATCTTCTCACTTAAATAATTTTGAAGTGAGTTTCAAGTTGAACTGAATTATAGTTATTACCAAATATAAAATGTTTGCAGGCAAACAACAATTGCAACATTTTTTCTCCGTGTTTTCACAAGTCTTACATTCAGCAACTTTTAAAGTTTGCCCCTCTCTGTTATTAATAAAATCACATCTGCTTCATAAATTACCAGCAATATGTCTTTTGCTTGTGCTTCATTGCATTCATTTATTTTTTATTTCTTTTTAATAAAATGCTGAAAATCCTGTGCCATGAATGCGAACGATACAAACGAAAAAAAAAAGACAAACCCCCTACTGGAAATCTTTTTGATGGCACCTTAATTGGTAGCACTTCACAGCGTTTGTTGTTGCTGTTTAACTACTTTGGCTCACTATCTTTAACTATTAATTATTTCGTTTTTTTTTTTTTGGTTTGGCTTATATTCAATATGAACGAAGCATAGAGCCGTGCCAGCATCAGGTGTAGTTGCTGCTTGCCGGCTATGGTTTTAATTCAGCAGATGATGAGGAGGCTGACGGCGATGTTTATGCTGATCCGCTAGTGCTGTTCGTCCGGTTTTTTGCGCATTTTTTGTTTAAATGAAATATTTATCTTTATGGCGCTTAATAAACCAGAGAATACATAAATATTTCTTCTATAATTTTTTATTTAATGCAAAAAACGATATGTTTACCACAAATCCTGTTTCGTTATGTTTGTTATGATTATCTTTATGAATTACATTTTTCAATTAACTGCGGTCTTAGCGTTGTTTTTTTGTTGGTTTTTATAAATAATTTTTCATTTCATACAATCTGCGAGCGAGAGTGATTAATAAAATAAATACATTTTCAATGTTTATGTATTTATTACAAATTATCTGAATTGGTAATCTTTAGTAAATGCGCTATGATTATAAGCGGGGAGATTTTTAAAGCTTTGGCGGTGAATGAAAACTCTTTAATACAGCTAGCTGTATATGACAGGAGATGAAATATGATACTATAGGACTCAATTGATGTATAATAATAAAGTTATCTTGAAACTACATCTTTAATTGGGGAGATAGCGTTCAATAATATGTGAGTGCCGAAGATGTGTGGGCTGGAGGATATAATTAATAGGATCGTCGTAATTCAGCATTTAAAACACATATTAAAAAGCTTTGAAAATCCTATTTGGTTGACTAACAATGGAAGGTACACCAATGGGTTTCATTAGTTCATGTCCAAAAATTCGGACGCCTGGGAACACAACATTTCTTGAAAAAGTGGGACATCCAAATAAAAAATTAAAAAAATGTTAAATTTACACTTTCTGTCATACAGTTTTGAACTTTCTTTGACCATAAAACATAATAATTCTAAATCTTTTATGTGCACTAACATGCCCAGAAATAACACATCTAGCACATCCTGTTCCCACAATAACATAAATTCAGCTATGTTGAAGTGCAGCGTTGTTTACACACAGTATTTTTTCTCATGAAAACCCACAATTTAATTCTAACCAGCCGGGTGCAGAAAACTCCTACGTCTTGGCGCCTCACATACACACATTTTTATGACTCATATTCTTCATTTCTATTATTATGCATGCCATTATTAAATAGCAATTTCAACTAATCTCTGCATTCAGCAAGTGCCATAAACAACAAAATATTGTTTTAAGCTTAAACTTTTTTATAACTTCCTTCCGTTCATAAATATTTTGCTAGCCTGGTCTCTTCTGCAAGACGGCAGTGTCCGTCCCTCTAAGCTATAAAACAATCACGTCCATTGTCACTTTGGCAAGGCAAACACTCGGACTGACCACCCCACCCCACATCATACCAGACCACACCACACCAGTCAATCACACATTTACGCACATGTCATGCCTGACATGGCTCTTGAAGTGACCATAACAAATTTTGAAGGAAACAGAAAAATCACAAAAAGGAAAACAAAATTGTTATTAAATTGGAAAACTAAACATTAGTTCTTGAGCATGAGAGAATACGATTGTCTTGTTGCAATGAATACTGCAACGAAAGAGTTCATTTGAACAAAGCACGCACACATACCCTACCCTCCCAACAATAACGATAATAGAAAATGTCACCAATGTTAAGAGTAGTGGAAGAATGTGAAAAAGGAAAATGAAGCAAACATTCAATTAAATCAAAGCTAAAGACATTTTAAACTTCCTGTTTATAGAAAACTAAAGGCAGCGATATAAAACGCGATGGAAACTATTAACCCTATGTGGAGCGAGGACTGCAATTCGAATATGGTCAACTAAAGAAAATTCAGCATGATGAATTCATGTATTATTTCAGAGGAAACTGGACATTTCTGGTCACTTTAATTCGAATAAATTCAGCTAGCTGAATTAGTTTCAAAGGTATTTCAAATGACAAAGGATTAACAAGAAAAAGGAAATATAGCTAAATTTAATTCAAAGTTGATAGAAAAAATCCAAAGTCCACTGTTTTCATTCAATTAACCTATATTGAGACAATAAAGCCAGCTGAATATGATGCAACACTATTCTGTAGTCAACTAGAGGAAAAACAACAATAATGACAGTGAAATATACATTATCAATCAATCAATTCAGCAAGCAAGATTTATTTTAAAATTATTACAGAAGAATAAAGAGTGTAAGCGTTTCACTCAAACACTGTTTAATGTCAATGAACAGCAATTCAGCTAGCTGAATATAATTATATGTTAGCAGACAAACATTTGTTTGCTAAAAATTACGAATTTAATAACAGTTTATGGTCATTCAGCTCAGCTGAATAACAGGTGAATTATTTTTAAGTGAATAATGACATTTTTCTTAAACAAATTATACAACTAAATCTGTATTTTAGCAAAGAATCAAAAGTTTATGCCTTTCACTCTAACAATATTTGGTGTGAATTAACAGCAATTCAGCTAGCTGAATTCAAACGTGTGCTGGTAAAATGTCATTGGAACAAATGTGTGACAAAGAATTGTCAATGGTATCTTTATATACAACAATTCAGCTTAGCTGAATAGTAATACAAATACTTTTGAAGTGAATGCTATTTTTGGTAATCAAAGTATAAAGCAAAAACTGTAATTCAGCTTTGCTGGGTTACATAACTTTCAAAAATGTATTAAAAATTACTTAATTTAAATACATTTTTGATTGTATGATACTTTATGTACGTATATAACGATTCAGCTAAGCTGAATAGCAATAAGATTATTTTTCAGGCGAAAACTATTTTTCATATTCTATGCATACATCCAATTCTTCGATTCAGCATTGCTGAATTACATAAAATTAAGAATATATATTAATAGTTACTTAATTTAAATACATATTGGATAACATGTCCTTTTATGTAAATGTATTCCAATTCATCTCAGCTTAATAGCAAAATTTTCTTATTTAATTATTTGATTTATTTTATGTAAATGTATTCCAATTCAACTCAGCTTAATAGAAATATTTTTTTATTTAAATAATATTATCAAGGTTTATACAAAATCCTAATTTAGCTTCCAAAAG
Source organism: Polietes domitor (assembly GCA_947397865.1). NCBI lineage: Eukaryota > Metazoa > Arthropoda > Insecta > Diptera > Muscidae > Polietes > Polietes domitor. The sequence goes on from OX377622.1 coordinate 104,061,084, forward strand.
AATGTTTGGTGTGGATTTACAACAGCTAGCTGAATTTAATAATGTGATAGCAAATTATCATGCAAAAATTCAGCACAGATGAATATCTTTAAGGCATTTTCTTTTTAATGAATTCTATTCTTCAATTCACATTTTATTACAAAAATTATTATACAGCTTTGCTGAATTGACGTAAAAATATATTACTTATTATTCCATTTAAATACATTTTCGATTACATGACATTTTATATAAATATTTAACTATTCAGCTCAGCTGAATAACAATCAAATATTTTTTAATGATTCTATTTTTTAATTTTTAAAATTTAATACAAAAATTCTAATTCGAATTCAGCAAAATTCACGTAAAATTAAAAAAATATTAATAATTATTAAATTTAGATACATTTTCGATTACATGCCATATATTACAATTCAGCTCAGCTGAATAACAATAAAATATATTTTTTTGTGAATTCGATTTTACGCAATTTGCTACACAAATTCTAGTGCAGCTTTGATCAATTAACATGAAATTCAAAATGTAATAATATTTACTACATTTAAATGATTTTTTATTCACATGACATTTTATGTACATAATTGTTAAATTCAGCTCAGCTGAATAATAATACAATATTTTTGATTAATTCTATTTTTCTTAATCAAAGTTTGCTACAAAAATTATAATTCGGCTTTGCTGAATTCACGTAAAATAAAAAAAAAACAATTTACTACTGGTTAATAGTTAATTTATATAAATGGTCATGGTGACTTTAAAATAATTTCGGGTGAAAAAAGAGAAAAAGAAAATAATGGACGTGGACAAGGTATTGATTGCCACGCCCATTATTTCCACCATAATTTTATGTCCAATTATATTTTAGTGTTAAAATGAGCGCTAAAATTAATTTTAAATTTCATCAAATTGAGCACTTTCATCATCTACACATTGACACGTTCTAAAAAATAATATACTTACTTATATTATAAATTTATTGATTTATTTATTCTCTGAATTGATTTAAAATATTGGTTAAAAACTATAATATAACTTACCCTTTAAGGCTAATTCCGTTGGGTAATTGTCCAATTTTTATATTACTAAGCCAGATACTTAATATAACACCCTTTATCTTCATTAACCTCTAATTCAGCTAGCTGAATATTAATATTTCCCATTTATATTTTAAAAAAAGTCTTAAACCCTTTTCATTTGATAAAAATCTTTAATCGCCCTACTCCTTTAAGGGGTTAATGCCATCTGCACTGCAAAAAAGCACAACACACTCCAGTAAAATTAAACATGTTTCAATTGTTTTTCACGCTACGTGTTATTTTCTGCTGGGGTTTTCTTCGATTCACATAAAACCACAAGCACGTGCATGACCACAAAATGCCAACGTATTTATAAACAATGGTCAAGAAATTCTTTAAGCAGCAACGATGTTGCAGCCATCGAAGAAGGACAGCAAAGGAGAAACGTAATAAGAGAAATAAACACATTTTTAATTAAAATCAATAGTATCAATTTAATTTCGTTACTAATAATAACATTCAACATACCGGCAGACAGACAGACAAACAGACAAACAGACAAACAGCCATACATACTTACATACACCAAACAGTTGAAAACACTCCCATGTGCCACCAGGTCCCATCCTTTTGGAAGTGTGCAGAGCAACGGCTGGCGGTGACGACAACGACCGTACTTTGTTGGTTGGTCTGTCTTGGTCTGGCTTGGCCTGGTCTGGTCTGGTCGATGATGGCGCTGTTCCAGTGCTAAAGTTTTGTGTTTTGCTTGACTATATTTGGCTGCATTGCAGCAGGAAAGTACGTGTTAAAGTATGCTTTTGGTCACGTTCAAATAACCAATAACTTTTGTACAGCAACAACAGCGCCAACAACAACACCGCAAATCGAAGAAATTGTATAATTTTTCCACCAGTGTTGTTGTCGACATTCAATACGTTTTTCTTTTGTCCATTTCAGTTCGTACACAAAGTTATTGTAATTGTCATTTTGTTGTTGTCGATGTACTATGTAGTCGGAGAGGAGTTGAAGTATCATTATTGTTCAAATCTATATGAAAATATCTGTAAGAACACTTTAGACCAGTACGAGTCAAGTAAAGTCGTATAGAAGCACTATTCAGCAGCGGAAACAGTAGCTGCATATTAGCCCTGGCATGGCATGGCAGTGGCCAAATGGGGAAATTTCCACAATTGCACTTTTAAGTAAGTACATGTACATATGTACTCGTGCCATTGCCACTGAAGTATGGCCACATTTGCCATTTTATGTGGCGTCAGGCACCAGCCATCCACTTGCCACATTTGTTGCTCAAGTGCGTGCAGTTTTGTTCGCTATTTGCCTCACTCCAGCACGACTCGTATTTCATTTTTACGACTCCAACAATATTTGTGTTGAGTTTTATATGATTTTCGTTAAAGTTTATGGTTTATTATATGTAGAACTAAAAGTATGCTATTTTAATGATTAAATTAGTTTTAAATATGAACACAAAATAGGATTTACAAATAAGCGAACTACAGTGATAAATGAATTATTTGTCCATTAAAAGACTTGTAACATTAAAAGTTTCATTGATAATAGATTTTTTCTCGGAAAAATTTATTTTTATCACTTCAGAACACAATTCAGCTAGCTGAATTCAACAGAAATCTAATAAGAAGCAACTTATATCTCAATAGATGTTTATAAACAATAATTCAGCTCAGCTGAATTGCTATATAAATAACCTTCTAAGAAGATTTTTGCAAAATACTTTCTCAGATAAAATTATACATTAGAATGTTCAATTCAGCTAGCAGAATTCAGTACAACTTCAATCAGAACCAGTTCAGCTGAATTTCTATACTTACAAGTTTTTTTAGAAGAATTTGGCTCAGTACATATGTCGCTTGACATTTTACATTCAAATTTAATTTAATTTAATTTAATAAGAAGCTAATTATATCAGAATTGATGTTTAGATATACAAATTCAGCTGAGCTTAATTTGTATTTATAAAGGCCTATAAACATCATCTGAATTCAATAGAAATCTAATCAGAAGCACCTTTCATCCCAATTGGTATTTAGAAGTATTAATTCAGCTCAGCAGAATTACAATTTCAAAAATTTTTAAAGAATTTTTCTAAGTAGTTATAACGGATGACATTTTATATTAAAATATTTAATTCAGCTAGCTGAAATAAATAGAAATTTAGTCAGAAGCGATTTACATCGCAATAGTTGTTTATATATACTAATTCAGCTCAGCCGAATTACTATTTTAACATATTTTTAAATGAATTTCTCAGAGAACTTATGTCGGATGACATTTTATTATTAAAATGTTCAATTGAGCTAGCTGAATATGATTAAAATCCGAAAAATGATGCAATTTTTGTAAATAAATAATTAATTTATTTTTTATATAAATAATTAATTAGTTCTATATTATAAACCAAAGGAACGGTTATATTGCGAAAATGCTGAATATCAATATTATGCTCATAGTTCACCGAAGCGATTTACATCGAAATAGTTGTTTATAAACTCTAATTCAGCTCAGCTGAATTAGTATTCTAACAACTTTTTTAAAGAATTTCTCAGAAAACATATATCGGATGACATTTTATTATTAAAATGGTCAATTCAGCTAGCTGAATTTGATTAAAATCGGATACAATTTTTTTATAAATAATTAATTTATTTATCTTTTTATAGGGTGATTTTTTAAGAGCTTGATAACTTTTTTTTAAAAAAAAACGCATAAAATTTGCAAAATCTCATCGGTTCTTTATTTGAAACGTTAGATTGGTCCATGACATTTACTTTTTGAAGATAATTTCATTTAAATGTTGACCGCGGCTGCGTCTTAGGTGGTCCATCCGCTTAGTCCAATTTTGGCATTTCCACGTTTTTGAGTAACAGAGACCCAATTGGTGCGAACGGCGACGAATCGAAAATTGGTGGTCATCATTAACACTGGCCGATACAGCTGCGATATTTTCTTCAGTTCGCACTCTACGTAAGCGTGTTGGTGGTTTAATGTCCAACAATGTAAATTTGGTGCGAAATTTAGTCGCAATAGCCCGAATAGCCGCTTCAGTGGGTCGATTAAACTGACCATAAAATGGAAGCGCGCAATGAACTTTCTTAACAGAGCACGCATTTTGATAATAAAATTCAATAATTTGCAAGCGTTGTTCGTTTGTAAGACGATTCATGATGAAATGTCAAAGCATACTGAGCATCTTTCTCTTTGACACCATGTCTGAAATCCCACGTGATCTGTCAAATACTAATGCATGAAAATCCTAACCTCAAAAAGTCACTCTTTATAAATAATTGTTTTATTTCATAAAAACCAAAGAATTATGTCTGCATTGTAAACGGAAAAGTATGCCACAATACCTTCCTGTAATTTTAAGTGCCCAAAATTATTCCATTTAAAAATTCCATACTAATATTCATGGAATAACTTAAAGAATTGTAACTCTTCTTTCGAATTTAACCCTAGAACATGACATTTTCTTGTACGTTTTTATGTCCGCATTCAATTTGATAGATGAGCATGACTTTTACGACTTTTTCATGATTCTATCGATTACAAAACAAATTCAAATTGCTTTCCATGGAAACTCCCTATCTGCTTCGTGAGAATGTTGGGCGGGGGGATAAGTTGTGATGTCAATATGACGCCACTTATTTCAATATTCCGCAGAAGACAGCGACACCCAGTTCAAAAGTTGGGGAGCACGCACCCAAAAGACATGCTAAACGTTCGTTCAGTGAACGTAAGAGTACGTACGTACACAAAGTACGTCCCCTTTGGTCGAGATCGGTAATCATGAAATTATGCATTTGAACCAAATTTTTATATACATGGCTGTTGGTATTTTTATTGTTTTCATTTTTGGTGGAAATGCTTCTGGGGGCAACCATCAAGTTTCTACTTAATATGGACGTAAGGTTGCAAGTGCTTTGTGTTACTTAAACTATTAAAATAGTGCTTATAACTGCTTATTGCTCGAGCATGTTCACCGGGCTGCAGAAACAAATTAATAAAATGTAGGCGTACGTAGTGTCTACGCATGTACCTACGTCATACTCCTTACCTATTCCCAGAAATTACGCATCATGTTCGGGTTCTAAGGAATTCATGACATTGTCGCCTGCTTGGAGCCACATACATGCTCGGCAATGTACGTCATTTTGTTTAGAGGTTCCCCCCGAAATTGTGTCAAACTCATAATTTGTTTAATTCGTTGTTGATAGCATCGAATGATGAACCGAAATGCAGACACTAGGTTATGGATGGATGATGACAACGGATTTTTTGGAATTGTATATTTTACTGGGTAATTTTCAAAGAAAGAAATAAAAGGTTGTCATACCGGGAGATGAATGAAAGTACAGCCAAATGGGCAAATGAGGGAGAGCCAATCAATCATACACTCAGACAGATTAATGATTTGGAAAATATCTCCATAAGTATGTATTTATGCAAGCGCTGGCATAACATTAAGACGTTGAACAAAATGCTTACAAATAACCAGCCACGGGGTTCCGAAATAACGATGGATGTGTTATGTCAATGATGGAGCTAATTGAAGGTTTACTCCACACAAATATGTCACTCCATAGGAATATTTGTGGATGTATCATAAGAAAATCATTTCCCCCAATGATGTAAATTCAATTGAACTTTGCCTTTGGTACAAGACTACTGCATTACCAAGATGGACTGACATTGAATAAGATGAACGAAACATCCGCCAAACGATACATCATTCCTAAACAATTAGTATTTGTATGTACATATATATATAGTAAAATATGACACTAAAAAACTGTTAATTAGATAAGCTTATCATTCTGAGCACTAATTTAAGAATTCAATACTGTAATATAAAGAAATCCCTCACTTTGAAATGAAAATCAGATGTTGTTGCTATAAGTAACAGCAATTTTTTAGAATTGCTGAATTCATGCAAAATAATAAAAGAAGTGGGATTTCTAAGAAATTTCTTGTAATTCAGCTGAGCTGAATAACTAAAATATTGATAAATTAAAAAAATGTAATTTCAATTTATCAATAAATCAGGTAAAACTGCATATTAGTTGCAATATTTCGAACTATTAACTGCAATTTAGCTGAGCTGAATTAACTCCAAATAATAAAATAATATAAAGTGTGATTTTAAAGAAGTTTTATGTAATTCAGCTGAGCTGAATAACTAAAATATTGATAAATTAGAAAACTAGTCATTTAAATTTATCAAAAAATAGGCATAACTCCAAATTGCGAGCTATTAACTGGAATTCAGCTGAGCTGAATAACAGAAATATTGATGAATTACAAACCCCTCATTTAAATTACAGTATAAAATAAAATTTGAATTAGATTCAGATATAAAGAAATCCACTACTTTGAAATGAAACTAAGAGGATGTTTCAATTTCTTCTTGTTTTTAATAGCAGCAACAGTTTTGCAAATTTTTGCCACAATTATTACAATTCAGCTTGCTGAATTCAAATGAAAGTAATGAAATAATGATAAATACTAAATTTTGAAGAAATTCTAGGTAATTTAGCTGAGCTGAATAACAAAATATCGATAAATTAAAAATCATCATTTACATTTCTTAAGAAATCACTGCATATTCATTATAATATTGCGTGCTATTAACTTATATTCAGTTGGCTTAGAAAAAATGCTTATAGCAGCTAAGTGAGTGTATGAAAATATTTATTGGGATAATCGCAAACTTTGTCTAATTCAGCTGAGCTGAATAACTAAAATATTGATAATTTACAAACCCCTCAATTATAGCGTAAAATATCATTTGAATGAGATTCAGCTGTAAAGAAACGAAACTCAGATCTTGATATTGATAATTTACAAACCCCTCAATTATAGCGTAAAATGTCATTTGAATGAGATTCAGCTGTAAAGAAATGAAACTTAGATCTCGTTTTATTTTTTGTTTTATGTAACCGCAAATGTAATAAGATACCATGGCAGTTTTGCAGAATTTTGACAGAATTACCAAAATTCTTCTTCCTGAATTCAAATGAATGTTATAATGTGATGATTATAATTTTTTAAGAAATTTTAGGTAATTCAGCTGAGCTGAATAACTAAAATATTGATAATCTACAAACCACTCATATGAATTATAGTATAAAATACCATTTAAGTGAGATTCAGCTGCTTTGAAATGGAACTCAGACGCTGTTTTAACTTCTTCTTGCTTTACAGCAAATGTAATAAGATACAATGACAGTTTGCGGTCCTTTACCAGAATTACCACAATTCTGCTTGCTGAATTCAAATGAATGTAACAAACTAACAATAAATTCTAAATTTTTAAGAGATTTTAGGTAATTCAGCTGAGCTGAATAACTAAAATATTAATAATTTACAAACCCCTCAATTAATTAATTAAGTAATCGGGTATAACTGCACATTTATTACAATATAGTGAGCTAATAACTTAAATTTAAATGGTTTAATGGTCTTATAAAAATGACTAAAGCTGCTAAATATAAGTATGAGAATTTTTATTGGTATAATCGTAAATTTTAGGTAATTCAGCTGAGCTGAATAATTAAAATATTGATGATTTACAAACCCCTCATTAAAATTATAGTATAAAAAACCATTTGCATGAGATTTGGCTAAACAAAATTTGTCGTAAAAAGACATTAGACGGGGGTTCTCTAGGGTCATATGGCAATTTTGATTGATCGTGTGTGTGTGTCAATCTTAAATTATTCATAATTAACTTAGTCAACATCGGCTAGACAAGCAGCCCGCAATGTAAACAGTGTACTCCACTGACTACTGTGTCCAGTGGCATTTCCAATACGAAATTGTGACATTCCCAAGTCACGTCAAATCAATAAAATGTTTGATTGTTGTTGCTTTTGTGGTCAATTTAAATACATGCAAGTCTTTCAGCGGCGGTAGCTTTTCACTCCCTCCTTCATATTTGGTTACAATTTAATAGCTTTTCCCTCCCGGCTTTTGTTTTTCGTATGTCATGGTCTGCATGTTTATGGACATATTTACCGCAATTTAATCAATTAAAGTCCCATCCAAGAAGTTAGTTAGTGTTGTGGGTGGCAATCAGGCAATGTTTTGTATTTAAGGTCAATGTGTTTTTTTGTTATTAAATTGAATTTAAACGTTTTCAATGTAATTAAACCCCGTTTTAATATTTTTTATATGTGTATTTTTTGTTTTCGCCATTTCAGGTCCTTTGTCGGAGGTTCAGACGGCCGTTGGCTTGGAGGTGGCTCTGCCCTGCGATCTAATGCCCGGCACCATGATAGCCGATAAAGTTCAATTAGTTATATGGTATCGACAGGGCAATGTGAAGCCGATATACACGTAAGTATTGTCACTATTTATGTATACAGTATATGTAGTTGTGGAAACAAATATTTCCCAAAAATTGCTGGCCATAAATTGGTTGGACAATTCAATTAAAAGGTTAATTGGAACTATAAAGTTGCAAATTAGGTTGTATTTTTTGGTATTTATTTTTTCAAACCAAAAATGTAGTATGGCTTTGAATAACAATGTTTTCCGTGTGTAAAGTGGACAATGTAGGTATGACAACTACCTAACAATTGTGTCACAGATGAACATTTTCAAAATAAGTCAGCCCACTGTGTACAAACGCAAATTATTGGGTAAATTAAATTTGTAGCATAGAGAGTCCTTGGTGTGCTCTTTCCGAATTTGGACTTCTTCACATTTGAGATGTTTACATTTTTTCACAATTTTGGACTTAATGTCACAGATGCGTCTGTAATTCTAATAAAATATAAATGAATTTACACCGTTCAATTGCTATTTCAATTATATTCAATAATTCAACATTTTCAATTGAAATTCTCACCCAATGAAGCTTCAAAAATTAATAAATTCCTTTAATTTTATTCGATACAATAATATACATATATATTTTTTTCATAAATCAAAGCATGCAGGGGAGGGTTAACCTAACCTAGACCTAGCTATAAATCTCAGCTCACTCCTTCTTTCCGGGTCACGGATGATTTGTATGCCTTGGCTGCAGGAGGAAGGGGATTTTGCGGTGTGCTAAACATGTAGCGCTAATAAATTTTCTTTTATATTTTTTGCTTTAATGGCGCTTTTACATTTTTTGGGGGAATTTTTGCACAAGATAAATTGTATTCAAATCTCTTTAATTGTGGCCCATAAATATTTGCACCTTTTCCTTAAGGGTTTATGGCGAGTTTTGGCCCCGTTTTATTTCCCTTAAAAACAATCTCTGGCATTCCGCCAGTTTCAATTCTATTCGAGGGAAATTTTAAACAATTAACAAATATTTGTATGATGAGGTTGGTGAGGCTCGCCAAGAACAACTCAATTTAATGGCATTTTATGCGTTTTTCTTGTTGAATTTGAAAGTGAGACAACATCCCGATGTTAACCTTCAAGTGTTTAATGATTTATCACGTACCTTAGAAACGTTTATTACATTACAAGTAATAAAGATAAAAAAATGTTTTCTTGGCAAAGAAAAATGCAATATTTCAATGGAATGGAAGTTTTGTTGTTTAAACGTGAGCGCCATGTACTACCTATAATTTCCATACGGGGCTCGCTCACAGCGAAATGATTGATGACAATTTTTTAATTGTTTTTTCCTTCATTTCTACTTCATCTGCTTTTTCCAAACGCTTTGAACATTCCAAGGCAGCAACTCGGTCGATGCTCAATGGCATTTCAAATGCCATTCCTCGATTAGTGACGCGGAGCGTAAAAATTAGAACACTCCATGGGAGGCGCGGTGATACTCCATGGAGTCACTGTTTGATATCATCCCAAAGTTGTATTGTTTTTTCTGAGGAAATAGAGATGCTTTAACATGCCCACTCTTGGGCAATATTCGAAATTATTATTATTATCATTGGCTTTGTGGCACGTTTCCTTTCGTCTATGTGTTTATTTGAATATGAAATAAAACTCATTAATAATAACAATTAATTAAACAAATGAAGACCAGCTAGCTACACTACAAGAAAGTATAAGTAAATGTATGTTTTTCCTCACAAAAACCAAATCTTGGATAACGGTGGATCTGGAGCTGGAGGAGTAGACTGCTGTTGCTGCCGTGGTTGGGTGTAAAAATGTTTATGATGCATAGCCAAAGTTATTATTAGTTGGGGAAATGGCGCCTGGCCAGACCTCCACCGCCATAAGGCAGACTCATACATACACTCACTCTCATATTATATCCACAATTTTTGGAAAATCATTGTAATAAAGTGTTTTCCATAATGATCATTACTGGTGGTTGTGGATGTTTTTAGGCACAATAAAATGCGGGTGTAAACAATAATTATGTTATATATCATTTTCTTGCGCCTGCTAATGGCATGATATGTAACAACAACGAATAATAAATATTTCTCGGCGTTTAATAATTTAACGTATGTTTCCTTAATAAATCAAATTTGGAAAATAAATCCTAAAGCAAATGTAAGGAAAATCGAAACTTTCCATAAGAAAAAGAAATATTTCACTTTTCGTTAATTAAAATCTGTTGCACAATTCCAAAGATTTCTACAAATACTAATTATTATTAATTTGTTAATAGAGGTAGAGAGGAATTTATTGCCAGCTAAGGTAAGAAATTGTAGCCTGGGGATTTTTTGGCTAAAGCTGAAAGAAATTGGGCATTCAAAGAGGCCCTTCAATAAGGAGCCTTCTCTTGAGTTGGCAATATTTCCCCCCTTTTGCACATTCTTAAGATGAAACGGCATGGTAAACCTTATGATCCTTACATTTTAAATATACCATGTGTTCAGCAATATTACTTAGAACACTACGAGCAACATTTTAACCCTTTACCTCTTCAATATAGGGGTCTTTTTGGTCCCATTTGAGAAAAAGTGTGAAAAATACCGCTAAATCCGGGGTTTGAAGGGTCAAAATGTTCTACAAAAATAGTTGCCATATAATTCTTCTATAAACCACTAAACAACATCACAACGAAAATGATAGAAATAAGTCAAAACTTAAAAGTCAATTTAGGGTTAATTTGGTACCTTTTCCGAATTGGTGCTAAACTGTCCCTCGAAAGTAATTTATAGGGGGTGGTGTAAATGGAAAAAATATTCTATGTCAAATTTTACAATAAGTCACCGGACAAAAGAAAATTGTATATAAAGGGTGATTTTTTAAGAGCTTGATAACTTTTTAAAAAAAAAAACGCATAAAATTTGCAAAATCTCATCGGTTCTTTATTTGAAACGTTAGATTGGTCCATGACATTTACTTTTTGAAGATAATTTCATTTAAATGTTGACCGCGGCTGCGTCTTAGGTGGTCCATCCGCTTAGTCCAATTTTGGCATTTCCACGTTTTTGAGTAACAGAGACCCAATTGGTGCGAACGGCGACGAATCGAAAATTGGTGGTCATCATTAACACTGGCCGATACAGTTGCGATATTTTCTTCAGTTCGCGCTCTACGTAAGCGTGTTGGTGATTTAATGTCCAACAATGTAAATTTGGTGCGAAATTTAATCACAATAGCCCGAATAGCCGGCTATTGGGTCGATTAAACTGACCATAAAATGGAAGCGCGCAATGAACTTTCTTAACAGAGCACGCATTTTGATAATAAAATTCAATAATTTGCAAGCGTTGTTCGTTTGTAAGACGATTCATGATGAAATGTCAAAGCATACTGAGCATCTTTCTCTTTGACACCATGTCTGAAATCCCACGTGATCTGTCAAATACTAATGCATGAAAATCCTAACCTCAAAAAAATCACTCTTTATAATATATCTCAATAAAATATCAGTACAAATTTGAGTATTTAAACATTTATAATTTAGTACATTTGTTAATCATTTATTTGAGTAGGTTATGTGTGGTATTTACATTTTACATATACCACGTGTTCAGCAATGTTACTTAGAACACTACGAGCAACATTTTTGTGAAACATTTTAACCCTCTATTTCCTCATTTTAAGGGTATTTTTGGTCCCATTTGTAAAAAAGTGAAAAAACGCCCAAAAATTACGTGTTTCAAGTTTGTATTTGCCATAACATTATTCTATAAGTCACTGAATATATCACAACTTAAAACTCATCTTAAATGTCAGCAATAAGTCAAAACTTAAAATTACTTTTAGGTTAATTTCGTACATTTTCCGAAATTGATTTAAATGTCCCACACAATTGCATTTTAGGGGGATAGTGTGAATGGAAAAGATGTTCTACGTCAAATTTCATTATCAGAATTTTATTATCAAAAGAATATTGTATATTCAATAAATATTGTATATCTCAATAAAATATCAGTGCCAATTTGAGTATTTAAACACGAAAAAATTATTAAATTTTTTAATAATTTATTTTCGCACTTTCTCGAGCCATACAAAGGATATGTGTGATCCATGCATTTTACGTATATCGTGTTTTCAGCAATGTTACCTAGAACACTACGAGCAACATTTTTGTGAAACATTTTAACCCTCTATTTCCTCTTTATAAAGGTTTTTTGGTCCCATTTATAAAAAAGTGAAAAAACACCCACAAATCAGGTGTTTCAAGTGTCAAAATGTTCTACAAAAATATTTGCCATACCATTCTACTATAAGTCACGGAATATATCACAACTTAAAACTCATCTTAAATGTCAGCAATAAGTCAAAACTTAAAATTACTTTTAGGGTTTATTTCGTACATTTTTCGAAATTGATTTAAATGTCCCACACAATTGCATTTTAGGGGGGGTGTGAATCGAAAAAATGTTCTACGTCAAATTTCATTATCAGTAAGCGATCGAAAGGATATTGTATATTCAATAAATATTGTATATCTCAATAAAATATCAGTGCCAATTTGAGTATTTAAACACGAAAAAAATATTAAATTTTTTAATAATTTATTTTCGTACTTTCGCGAGCCATACAAAGGATATGTGTGATCCTTACGTTCTAAGTATACCATATGCTCAACAATATTACTTAAAACACTACGAGGAACATTTTAACCATCTAGCTCCTCGATATAGGGGTCGTTTTTGACCCTTTTGTGCCAAAGGATAAAAACACCCCTAAAACATGGGTTTAACGGGTCAAAATGTTCTACAAAAATGTTTGCCATAAAATTCGACTATAAGTCACTGAATACATCAAAACTTAAAACTCAACTCAAATGCCAAAAGTTGGTCATAACTTAACATTGGTTTTAGGGTTAATTTCGTACTTTTTATGAATTCACTCAACTGCCCACATATCTGAATTATAATTATAGGGTGTGGTATAAATAGAAAAAAATATTTTACGCCAAATTTTAAAATCAGTAATTTAAACAAGAAAAAATTATTAATTTATTTTCGTACTTTCGCGAGCCACACAAAGGCTATGTGGGCATCAAATGAAAGAGATGAATATGATATAAAAATAATTAATTTTTCATTAAAATCTGATCAGCCGTTTAGAAACTGTCGATTTATTACAAATGATCTTCATAATCCCCCACTTTATGATGGTTGTGTTAAAATTTGAGGATAATCATGAATATTTAAAGCCTCTGATTGGTATTTCAAAATATTCCCAATGGAATGACAGTCTCAGTACACTATTGCATTCTTTGTTATATGTTGATTTTTCCCCCAAGTCCCCCAATTTGTATTATGGCCATCTTGAGGGCAATCAAGAATGCCTCCGATTTGTATTTCAAGATATTCCAAACGGAATCACAGTCACTATTCCATCATTTGGTAAATAATTATAGTAAAGAAATTCATTTGATATTCAACATTTGAAAATTTCCGGGATTTATTGTGCGGTACCTGGCGAGATGTTGATGAAATTAATTGTGTCCATTGTGTGTTGCTGATGGCCTCACCAAAATAAGTGCCAACGACACACTCTATATGTCAAATAGATTTGAAAAGAAATAATAAAAATATTTTGACAATGTAAAGCCATAAAACATACATATTTTTTTTTGTTTACCCCTTCCCACCGCCCTCCATAACAATACCTTTTTTTTTGGAGCAAATAAAAGAGTTGACATCCAAATATTGAAGTGGATTCTCTTATTAACGAACATATTGTGCTCCGGTTTGTTTATTTCGTATTATTTGATATTTTGTTGACATTTTCTTCGTTTTTCATATTCCAATTTTTTCTTCGTGGGCTGAGACAGCTAAACATAAAATTCAAATAAAATATGTATGTTGACGAAGTCATGCCAACACCATCATCATCATCATCACTACCAACAATCATCAAATAAACAGCAGCATCAAAAATAAATAAATAAAAATTCAAACATTGCACTGTGGGTTTTCTCATGACCTATTTTCGAAAAATTGATTTGGGAAAAACATTTTTTCTGAAAGGCTTCTCAACAAATTGTTGACCGCGCTTATATTAAGATTGTGGCATGGCCATCGTGTACTAGTTTACAATTTCTTCGTATGGTCCACTTAGATTGGATTTTCCCGAACTTGGTCTTTCCATCCGAATTTTGGTTATCCACGGGTTCATCATCCTTGGTTTCATTATCCAAGTCGTCCTTGGTAGACGTATTTCATACTCTGTGGCACTGCAGTATAGAGTGTCTGCATTACCATGCTGAAAACTTCACCACAAAGCGTTTTTGAACATCTACGAATTACTATTATTAAAGTCCCCTTGTATTCCTTAAAATGCCAAAAAATCCCACATTATCAATACACTGCTCTGGGCCCACTGTACACCATCATCAATAGACAACAGGCCAAACCAGCAAACATTGAGCACGACAGACAGCACGGCACAGCATCTCTGCAGTATAAAAGTGACACGCGTTTCTAAAAAAAATTCGATTAAAAATTCTATTGTTGTCGCATGTTTATGTTAAATAAACATTGTAAAATCAACAACAACTGGAATTTCCCATACCTAAGGCTACACTCTGTGCAGGGAGGGTGTAGGATGGACGGTGGGGGGAAGGTGATTCTGGATACTAAATACATATATTTCCTTGTATAAGTATCTGGCACAAAGATGTAGAAAAGATTAAAAGAAAAGCTTTACATTTCATCACTTTTCGTTCGGGAACGTAATGAACATGACACATAGTCAAATGCCAGGCAAGTTTTCTTTTCAAATACAAACATACATACGCACAAACAACAAATGACTTTATGCGAAGACGGCAAGTCGTCAGCCCCCCCCCCCCTCTCCACCACCAGCCAAACCAAAATCCGACAGATTGTTTTGGCCGTTAAGCATCTCTGGTTAAGATGTATCTGCAATGTTTACCTCCGGGTATCGTAAAGTTTAGTCTCATGGTCTGTCAGATATATGTAGGCATCCGTGGCTGATGTTAATTCGTATCCGGCCAAAAATTCCTTCATCACACACGCCCCAGCATGCTGCCTGCCGCCCCGAAGCGCCGTCGTCAACTTCGTCGTGATGTCGCCGTTTTATGAGGTGACAAAGTTCAATTCAGAATGTGTTTAATTTTTCTAAATGACAACAAACCGAGCGGGCAAATAAATAAACAAACAACAGCAGCAGATATATGTATTTTGGGTGGAGGATGGGGTGGGCGTATAAGTTAAGGAGGGCGGCGGGAAGGATGTTGAATAACAAAACACACAAATAATTGAAACAATTCTCCTTCGACGGCGCATGAAGCATAGTCCTGCTCCGCTTGGATTACATGCCATAAAGCTTCTTTTGTTGTGTCGAACAATGTGCCCGGCGTGTTACATGGATGACACTTTTTGTTTAGTGCTGCTATGCAAATCGGATAATTAGTTTTCCGTTTCCGGAATTTTGATCATTGGTTGTAACAACGAAACTTAGTGTTACACAGTAGATTATTGTCATGCTAAGGAAATCTTGAAATTGACCATTATCAGAGAGAGAGGGAGATGGAGAGGGAGTGACAACGTAGTGTTCCTGTTACAACGTGAAGCCTTAATTGACATCTTCCGACGCTGTAGTTTGGCAATTTGTTTAATTCCTTACGAAATTAATGCATCTGGCAAACTCTAAGAATTTCAATTGAAATATCTCCTTCATGTTGTGCATTTTAGTTGATTCAAACAGCGTTCGCAATTGTTCGATTCTATGCTAAGGTAGACTAACAATGAAATTTATGTCTTTCACACTCCATAGGAATCTCAAATTGAATACAGGAGATGGAAATTCGCAAATAATTTCTTATGTTTTAGAATTCAGGGCTTTCTCTCAATATTTCAGAGATAGTGGAACAAATGTAATTGTTCTAACCATTCTAATGTTTACGGAAAGCCTGGGAAAAATTCTAATACATTGGTTAAACAACTTCAATTTGCATAGAAAGGAGTCACATTTCTAGTTCGAAGGTTGCAGGTATATTAAGTATGGTTAATTTTGTACAGTATAAAAATATATTTACGAGGGCGACCGATGCCTCGGCATTTACAAATATTGTTAAGCTATTGTCTTATTTATTCATTTTAAAAATAGTATTCTGCTTATGGCTGCAAACATCGATTTATTTACTGAAGTGGTAAAACCTTCTAAGCCAAAAATAAAGAAATGGTCTCTTCGTTGTTCTCTGTTAATGTATTCGAACAATTTGTTTAAAGCATACTTTAGGGATGTAAGGTTTTAAGGAATGTGAGCGCCTGTAAATGTTCAGCAAATATATTAAGCTTAAGTTATTTATTAAGTTATAATCGATGGCAATGATTAAAAGATACAATAATTTTTATCAGAAATTTCAAAAATCTTAAAAATCTAAAATTTGTGTTGTGGCGTGGCACTGGCACTTTTCATCTAATTGTGTAGTCAAATAAAGTCACTAGTAATGATTTATATTAACGTATATATTAAAAAAATATGTTTTTTTCATTCTATGTTGCATGGGATGGGCGAACTTAAACAAAAACTTGTTTTTCATCTAATTTGAAAATATGAGGGATGTGTGCGAAATTACAAGATCCTAGCTCTATTCCTTCTATTTTTGCCACAGATTGTATGGACATATTCTACTGTGCATCGTCGCATGCTACACTTTGGATCATTAGATTTTCCCGAATTGTGGTCCTTACATCCAAATTTAGGTCTTTCATTGTGGGTTCATTGTTCAAGTCGTTTGTTTTGGTAATGGAAAGGAGAAGAGCTACACTCAACTATACATTCGACATAGAGGTATTTCTATACTGTGTGGGGATAAGTCTTCAGTGTCACTTCTGTATAGATAGCTTGTGTTACCTTTCAACCCTTCTAACTACGTATCTTGTTCTTTAAAAGATTTTAAATGAAAAAAGGTAATTTGGTCTAAATTCATACAGTAAAAAAATTAACAATTGTTACAAAACAAAACTATTTTTGGCACAAGCAAGTTGGCGCCATAATAAAGCCAAGAAAACACAATTTATAATAAACCCAATTTTAAGTGCAAAATATCTTAATATGTATGAGAAAGAGTTCGACAAAGTCAAAAACAAAATCACGGTTTTGTTTTCAATTTTAAAATCTGAAAAAGTAAATACATAAAAATATGTAAATGAAACATAAGAACAAAAACAAAATTGTTTAAATCGAAAAATAATTGAAGAGGTCAGAAGCAAAGGGGTGCAAGTGACAAAAAGTTCATTTCGAGATATTCAACTTCAAAGTAAAAATTCAATTGCAAATTCCGGTAATACTTGTACCGTTCGTAACTAGCATTTTTGGATCCCCTTTATCTGCAATTGTTTTATGGTGGGGTTAGTATTTATAAAGCAACGTTTTGTTTCCCTGCCGTAGGTAATTTTTATAAATAAGTGCACTTGCACCCCTCTGCTTCCAATTTATTTGCATTATTCCCAATAGATTGTTTCCGGAAACCCAATGAAACAAAATCATTGCAACATAATATATTTTTAATAACAAAATATTTGATAAGGTAAAAATTAGGTACATATATCCAAGTACATAGTTTAAAATATAACGTAATAAAAAAATTCATAGATTAAAATAAAATTAGCTACTTAGTATTCAGATTCCAGCTCAGTTAAATAATCGTCTGGTTCTTCTTCGGACACTGTGATCTCGTTTTTCTTTTTTGCTTTGGATTAGGCTTTTTGTGTTGTATAGCTTTGTAAAGCTCATGGTGAATTGGCGGAATATATTGCAATAACTTCATAAGATTATTATATTTGGCCGTATTTATAGCAACAGGCTCTTGGTATAGTAAATCAAGCTCAACATTGGCCAAGCAAGGGGGCTTCCCACGATGCTTAATTTTTAAATTCAAAGTTTCAAACTGAATATATTCATTGAGTGTGTTTTTAAAATAGAGCACTGTAGGGGACTCTTTTTTAAATCGGAGCCACTGCATTTTCATAATACCCTTGACTTCTGCTCTCAGATTCTGAGCCACATTTTTAATGGAAAAGAAATCTTCTTTTCCCATTCGATTTACAGTAAACTTTTTACTGGTTTTAGAAACTACATTTACCCAATCTGTGGGGACAAAAACAAATTCTATTTTTTTTTAGATTTCTCAATTGCCCCGAAATCTCGGTCACATTCCATGTATGAGTGGCCGGAAATAAAAAATTTGTGATCGATAGTTTGAATATCTGTTTTGGCAACAATGTACATCCAGTATTTTACAATGTTTTGGTTTTTATTTTGACCACCACAGTTGTCGCTGAACGCGACTAAGTGCTTAGCATGTGAAGGAAGTTGCTGAACATATTTCAATAGGCATGATCCAATTTCTTGGGATCCTCGATTTGCTTCCCCCTCATGCCACATAAACATGGAAGCTTGGCCAGAAGCAAGGTCATGGATTCCTAAGTTGTACGTCCAAAGTTGTCTCATGTAAAATGCCGTACCGCAAGTAAGAAATGGTGTCGGGAGAGTTTTTTCAAGATCAAAACAAATTGCTCGAACAGAAGAGTCATTTGACGCTAACATTTTTGCTTCATCTCTAGATTGCATTGCTTTTTCCGCCTTTCTCAATTGCAATTCTTTCGTCCTTTTGTAATTGTCTGCATTGTTTGGATCACCATGGTCTATTTTAGTTTGCAAAACATCACATTTGGTGCAAGTGTCAGTATGTGGTTTCTTAAATCTTAAATTAAACATTGTGTTAAAAATGTGACGGTAATAACTGTCTTTAACTGGCTCTACCCCCTTTTCATTGCAAAATTGAACATACAACTCATATAGCTTAGTAATGTTTAGTTTCGGTGACAGGTATCTAGTGTTTGGATTTTGCATACGAGAGTAGTGGCTAGTGTATCTTGGGAAAGATCGGATATGTTCCTTAACAAGTTCCTTTTTTTCGTCACATATTTTATTTGAAGGTTCGTGTTTTCCCCGCTTATCCGTTGGGGAAATCCCTGTCTCAAAACAGGTGTAATTGCACTTGCATCCCTTTGCTTCTCACTTATTTCGTCAAACTATTTAGTAGTAGATATTTGTTCCGATATAAAGAGTGATTTTTTTGAGGTTAGGATTTTCATGCATTAGTATTTGACAGATCACGTGGGATTTCAGACATGGTGTCAAAGAGAAAGATGCTCAGTATGCTTTGACATTTCATCATGAATCGTCTTACAAACGAACAACGCTTGCAAATTATTGAATTTTATTATCAAAATGCGTGCTCTGTTAAGAAAGTTCATTGCGCGCTTCCATTTTATGGTCAGTTTAATCGACCCACTGAAGCGGCTATTCGGGCTATTGTGACTAAATTTCGCACCAAATTTACATTGTTGGACATTAAACCACCAACACGCTTACGTAGAGTGCGAACTGAAGAAAATATCGCAGCTGTATCGGCCAGTGTTAATGATGACCACCAATTTTCGATTCGTCGCCGTTCGCACCAATTGGGTCTCTGTTACTCAAAAACGTGGAAATGCCAAAATTGGACTAAGCGGATGGACCACCTAAGGCGCAGCCGCGGTCAACATTTAAATGAAATTATCTTCAAAAAGTAAATGTCATGGACCAATCTAACGTTTCAAATAAAGAACCGATGAGATTTTGCAAATTTTATGCGTTTTTTTTTTTTAAAAGTTATCAAGCTCTTAAAAAATCACCCTTTATATCACCACTGGTAGTAAAAATTGATCTCATCTCGTGCTAGTAGACAGAGATGGTGTCAAGAAACAAAAATACATACTTAACTCAATTTTTGTCAGTTTGTCACTTGCACCTCTTTGCTTCTGACCCCTTCAATTAAAGTAGTAATATTGGGCTAATTAGTAAAATACACCCGATTAATCGATTTTCAATGTTAATATCTCAAATTAATACTTGGGTCCTTGCCTAATTTCAATTTTTTACAAAACACAAATATGTAGACTACATATAAAGTTATTGAATATTTGGCCGATGGAATTTGATTCAAAACCAGTGTAAGGCAGTGATCGCTGAAATGTAGCTTCAATTTTCAAACGTGGTTTTCAACTCCTCAGCCCCTTGTTGCTGCATTGTTCAGGTATTCGGCTAGTGTTATATAAATACAGGGTGGTTTTGGTCCACCTAATATTCTAACAACATTGTGGAGCAGAAAAAATAAAAAAGATTTAAAGGAAAAAAATAATAAATAATTTTTGTTGTTTAAATACACAAATTGGTACTTGTATTTCATTATATCTACAGCTTTCTTTTGTTCTGTGACTTGTAGTAATATGAGACGTAGAATATTTTTTCCATTCACACCACCCCTCTAAAATGCAGTTTTGTGGGACAATTTGGCACCAAATTGGAAAAACTACGAATTTTAAGTTTTGACTTATTGGCAAATGGCAAATATTTTTGTAGAACATTTTGATCTGCTAAACCACTGTTTTAAGAATATCTCACAGCTTTTGTTCGGTGACTTATAGTGAAATTTGACGCAGAATATTTTTTCCTTTCCACACCAACCCTCTAAAATTCAGATTTGGGGGACTATTTAGCACAAATTCGAAAAAACTACGAAATTATCGCTAAAATTAATTTTAAGTTTTGATTTATTTTTGGCATTTAAGTTGAGCTTTAAATTTAGGTGTATTTGGAGATTTATAGTAAAATTTTATGGCAAATATTTTTATACAACATTTTGAACCGCGAAACCTCTTTTTTAGAAGTGTTTTTAAGTCTTTTGCACAAAACGGACCAAACAGACCACTATATCGAGGAGATAGAGGGTTAAAATGTTCCACAAAAATGTTCGTCGTAGTGTTTTAAGTAATATTGCTTATACATAAAATGTAAGGATCACAAGGTTTTCGATGCCGAGTCATCATAAGAATATGCAAAAGAGAGAAATATTGATACACGTATATTCTTTTTTTACCCCCTGGCAAGTTCCAGTTTCGTTCCACAGTGCAACTTGAAAGGCTTGATAATTTCAATATTACGATATGATTTAAATGCTCTGTTCGAATTTGTTTAGAATTGCCAATTCATTTCTTAGTATTTCCTGTCTCCACCTTGCATTCAGCCGTATACCCACTCCGCGCATAAATCTATCGCTTGGCAGCTAATCAAACGGCAATTGTTTGTTGTTCTACAGAAAGTGAATGTAAAACCTTTACAACTTTACTGGTGTTATATTACAACAATGACAAAAGGCTAATAATACATCTAAGCAAAAAACGGCCCTTTAATCAGAAATTCAGCAAATCAAAGAATTTTTGTTATTTTCCTGTTTTGATGTTAAACGGAAACACAGAAAATTAACCCTTTTCCACGGCTGTCCCTCTATACAAGGCGGCGCTTTGAAAATGTACAACAGAAATTCCTTAAGAATTTACGAGCCAACAAGAGCAACAACAACACAAGGACATTTCTTCATTAACATTCATTTCTGGGCGAGTAATAAAACAAAATAAAAAGGATAACGGCACGAAGGAAATTTCCGTTTGGCGGCGGACGTCGTCGTCGTCGTATTCCGATGTCTTCAGCATGTTTTGTCCGGGAATAATTTAAACAATTTTTTCTATATAAATTGGAAAGTGATGGTGGTTGGGGGCAGGACCTTTTTTGGGGCACAACAAACAGCATTTCTTACGAAAGGGTAACTGCCATAGAATTAAGCCATAGAACTGAGATTTCAAACGTGACGGAATTTATAAAAACGTTTCAAAATGTGAAAAGGGAGGATAGAATGGGAATCTTAAAGACAAACAACTGGTGCTAAGACAATGACTGGTTTAATACTCAAATATGAATGCAATGAAAACCATTAAAGATTTTTCCACTTTTTTCCAACTCATATATAGACATATAACTGAACTGATATGCCATAAAAATATCAATATTGTCTTCAATTTATTGATAACATTTCCTGTTAACGATCGTAAACTTCGTCCACTTTTAATGGCTGTAAATGGGCGGCTGGGATTAGTGGCAGTAACTTGATTTTATTTTAATCTCCAACAAGATCGAACGGCATTTACAAGTGCTAAGAGGCCCGAAAATTGTGTTAATCGTAAAAAATCCCTGCTGCATGTAAATGTAAATGTTACATGTTTGATTAGCTGTGCTGGCGGTATGCCATGGCCATTGTTTTTCTGTAATCCCTGTTAACAAACAATAAAGTATTAACGGCAGTTACCCCCGGTATGTATCCAATTTCAGACTGGTAGGCCGACTGATGGTAACTTTAGAAATTATTTTATTTTGTTTGATGGTCCCCTCATTCCACAAGAAAATATAGCCAAGAGAAAACATGTAAAATTTTTGATTACTACACATATCCAAGTTGATGATGTTATTGAAACTGATATGCAGATTTACAGATCATAAAATTGAATCCGAAAAAATTATTAAAGTTATATGTTTTACAAACTGTAACGAATGTATATGTATTGTAAGGACCGAATAGAGTCCTCTCGACAAGTTTAAGTTCGAATTTTGTACAAGAAGGGTCATAACTTTTACTTTAATTCGTAGATATTTCAAGTAGGTATTGTTTTCTTCCCCAGAATGCTAGCTATGTATGTAAGAATTATATAAGCATTTTTTTGATTTTATTTCTTGCACAGATTTTTTTTTTTCAAAAATAAAAAAAAAATATTTTTTTTTCTCAATTTTTGGCGACTTTTTTACCTGAATATGGAAATTTGAAGCTTTTGTAATTACCTTTAATTTAAAGTATAAACGAATACGTATAAGCGGGCGTATACTCCCAAAATGATAGCACAAATGTTAAAGGTTCATTCCACAAAATTTAGAATATTAATACCAATTTCAAACATGCTTACTTACTTACAGAAAATAAAATTGCCGTTTCATTTAAATTATTTTTTTTTTGAATTCATATTTTGCTGCTTAAAATAAAACATGAGAATTATAAAGAAACTAATCTGCTCTTTTACCTTTTAATGAAATGCCTTAAAACATGTTTTTGTTTTTTGTTAAAAACAAGAATGTCTCAACATAAGTTTTTTTTTCACAAAATTATTCCCTGGTGTGTCATTTCTTTATAATCTCCAAAACAGCTCCCTAGGGTGCTCTTTACTAGGGAACAAATGCCATAGAATGCACTTTCCTCATAGACACTTGCCCAAGCAAGACGCAAAGAGAAACTATTTCCAAATGATATTCTATTGAATTATTTTAAACTCGCTGGCGGATCGTTTTTACAATAATACACTTATTACGTAGCTAAGAGTTTGATTTGAGCTGTAAAAAAATCGTACTGAAAATAGATTTTTTGTGGTTTCAATATGTCAGACATTTTCGCATCATTAATTATGATATAGTAATTCCAGTGTATTTCATAAATAAAAAATAAATATATATTAATACCATCTATGCCAATTATGGTGTTATGAAGCCATGATAAATTATGTTGAAGTGCTTTGTTATTGTTAATCGTATTAAACACAAAAATAAACCATTCAGTTTTTCAGTAATTTTGAACATATTCTCCACTTATGGACCGTAATAACAAATTTGATATGGTTTCTTCTAATTAATTATTAATTAAATTACGTTTTGATAGTGTGGATTGCCATCGTTTCTAGAGAGTCAACAAACTCTAATAATTCCCACCAAAAATATTCACATATATTGGCAGTTTGATTCCTCTCGTTGCTACAAAAAAGAATCGCATAATACCAATGTACAAAAGGCTGGGCCACGAAAAAATGCTGATGTCACCCCCAGAAATAATGTTTATATTTTTTATTAATGATTAGCGAAATATTCCTGGGTCAAGTCGTCTAATTTAAAAATCTTGCCTAAAAATTATGTTATTCAAGCGCAACTTTTGTTTGCAGTTTTTTTTTTCAAATTTGTCTGAATATGCAGATGTTTTAAATTTCAATACATACAGTGGCCGACAAAAGTCAACATACGACCCACATTTTTGCGATTTAGCGAGTTCCAAAACATATTTGAAAAAAGTAATGATGCGGTTTTGTTTGAAATCGTGTTGTATTCATATAACAATAACAAAATGCATTACTTCAATATAAACACAAAAGATATTAACAGAATACGCAGAAAAAAACCTTGACAAAAGTCTACATACGGTTTGAGATGAGACATAAAAAATGCAATTTAAAAAATGCAAATTGTTGGTCCACCATGAGCATCTACAACAGCCAGCAATCGTCTGGGCATTGATGCAACTAAGTTTTCCAATTCCGCAGGTGATATTTGTCGCCATTCCTCATCCAGCTTGTTTTTTAGCGTTTGGCGCTAGTCATGTGATGTTTTCGGATCCTGCGTTGCAGAATCTCCCACACATGTTCAATAATATTCAGGTCGGGGCTTTGTGACGGCGAATAAAGTTGTCTTGGAGCATGGTAAATCAGCCAATCTTTAACAAATTGGGCTGTGTGCTTCGGATCGTTATCTTGTTGGAAAATCCAGCGCTCTCCGAGGTTTAAATTATCGACCGATGCCTTCAGATTTTGTTCCAATATGGATTTATATTGATAGCGATCCATGTTACCCTCAATAAACGCAAGATTTCCAACTCGAGACACCGCGACGGCACCACAAACCATTACGTTGCCACCACCATGCTTTACCGTAGCAAGTAAATTCTTCGGATTCATTGCCGTATTCGCTTTTCTCCATACTGTGGCTCTCCCGTCACTTCCAAATATATTATACTTCGACTCGTCCGTAAATAAAACCCGCTTCCAGAAGTGTAATCCCTTGTCCAAGTGTTGCTGGGCGAATTCAAGGCGAAGCTTACGATTCTTTTCACTTATAAGAGGTTTTTTGCGTGACGTTCTGCTTCGGAAACCAATATTATTCAGACTTCTTTGAATTGTTCTTGGATGTACAATTGTATCCGACCTTTCTGCGAGTTGTTTGGAAAACATTGTAGCATTCACTTTGTAGCAAAGCTTTCATCTCGTCGACTAAGTTTTTTTGGACGCCCACTTCTGGGCTTGTTTTCAACAGTACCCATTTTAGCTATTTCGCCTAAAGATTTCCTTTCGTTTCTGCATTTTATTACTAAATTTCGAATATCAGCTGCAATTTCTTTACGAGAAGCCATTTTCGCGGACTAATGTTTCTTGAATTATATTTATTTAAAGAAGAGCAAGCACAAGACAAATGACAATACAAATTTCGTCAATTCTCCTATAAAGTACATTATAAAAAATTACGTAAAGCATGGGATGCTATGTCGTATGTAGACTTTTGTTAAGGTGTTTTTTGTTTATTTTGCCAATATCTTTTAAGTTTATATTGAAGTAAAGCATTTTGTTATTGTTATATGAATAAAAAACGATTTCAAACAAAACCGCATCATTACTTTTTTCAAATATTTTTTGGAGCTAAAACGCAAAAATGTGGGTAGTATGTTGACTTTTGTCGGCCACTGTATATTGATTTCCTTTTTTGTATGAACATGCGCTAGATGAACCTATTAATTCCATCTAATTACACTGCACAACAAATTCCATGAATTTCCCTTTAGATGTATAAATAACCAACATGTAAACTTTACATGAAATGACAAGATTCGACATCATTCTTTACGAAAAAATTTGAAAGGGCACTTCACTAGTTCGACGTTAATCACATGGTAACATCAAACTGAGACAGCTATGAAATGTGACAAGTATTTGAAAAGGAAGCAAGACAAAAGTTTTCCCTGAAAATTTCTGTAAAAAAAAAACAATTCTTATCCTAGCTAATTGTTAGTTTATTAAGCTTAGACGATGTGTCGATAACATGCTGGTGTTGACATTTTATGTTTTGAATTTTCAACATAATTTTACATGACACAGGGCTCACATCCACACACAACGCCTCCTCCCTTTGTTGGCCTTTTTGGGGAAAGGGAACGTAGCAGAAATCGAAGAAATGATAGGCCTAGTAGAGTGTCATGGGCACACAATACATGCATACATACATGTGCCGTACAACACACGTCAAATCTATTAAAAACTTTAGTTTCCGATGTTTGGGGAAAAACATTTTTATAGGATTTTTCTGGTAGGGAAGGAAAGCCGTAGGCAACAGCAAGACGATGTGAAATGAAAATGAAAACACTCCCCATAATTTACGTGACGCTGGAGGTGGAGGAAACTGTTACCCTCCCGGGAAAACCTCACCAGGCAATAGAGCAACACAGCGACGACAGCAACAACAACAAGAACAAAGACAACAGCATATCAAATTGATGCACAATTTTGTCAAAATAAACAACAACATTGATGACTTCAACTGTGTGTGACAACGAAAATGTCTGCGACAATGGACAATGGACGACAATGGCAACGACAACGGCAACAACAACAGCATTTACGACAACGACCTGTCATTAAAATAAAAACAAGATACATCTACCAAGGGTCTTCACATACATAGGGCCCTATACTAGAATCACACACTGAGAAAATTGTCTTCTTCAATTTGCGTTAAATTTCCCTCTACAAATTTCGTTTAAATATTTTTCAATACCCGCATTTCATATTCCATGTGGGGCTAATTCATTAGTGGACCTTCTGTATACAATCTTGCCAATTCCATTTTCACAATGAAACAGTTGTTTAGGAACAGTCTTCAAAAATTTAAAAAATATATTTTTTTCGAAAAAATACCTCAATAATGGGTATAACTCAGCAGTGGCGCTTCTGTATAGAGTGCTTGTGTTACCATACTGATATTAGCTGTATATATATTTATTTTTTGCAAATTTTAAGATATTGCTCATATATTTTAAAATGACTGATGCGATGAGGCTCATTTTCAGCTTAATTGCTTCGTTAATCGTTAAAATTGTTGCATTTGGAATTCAGAAAATCAACTAAAGGCTGTTGAATAACAAATTGGCTCAGAGGCTTCATCAGACCCCTCGATATCCAACAGATTTATTGCAGTTCCTTAAAATTCCAGTTTTTCTGGACCAATATCAGCAAGACTGACTTAATGTAAGTTGTCTGGTGTTGAAAACACTTCAATAAATTTCATTTGATTTTGATCCTGGCTTAGTTATACCCTCCTCAGTTCGCCACTATTTTCCTCAGTGTACTAGTGCGTGTGTGCCTAGGAAAGAGAGAGATTGGCTGGTTTTAGGACTTCTTTCCAAGGGCCATTGGCGGGCTTGTTGGCATTGGCTGTTTATTAGCATGGCAGTGTGCAAGTGTGAGTGTGCGGATACACCGATACACTGATACCTCGGAGTGAGACGCACACACACTAGCTAGAGACACCATCATACAGTATCGGCTGTTATTTTGGATGACAGCTAATAAAAGTAAATTAAACGTGTCACATTTTACGATTTGGTTTTTCTTATTTTATTATGTGTTAAGTTTTTCCTCACGCTCGTGCGCTAGCTCTGCTCGCTGGTCGTTCCCCTACCACAATCTACATCTAAAGCCTATTAAAATGAAATAGGGAAAATGCCCAAAACAGCAACACACGAGCGGGAGTGAAAAAAACAAACGCAAGAATGTATCTGAAAGATCGTATTTTATTTTATAAGTCTATTTGGACTTTATGTTTTTTCGCTTTTTTTCATTTTGGAGTGTGAAAACTTTTGCTGTTCTGCCACTCCAACGGCCGCTATATTTTTATGGTGATGCCAGCTAATGCGTGGTGTGCGAGAGAGTGTATGTTTCGTTCCGTTCCGCTGCTATATTTTTTGTGATTGGTCGTGTTTTTTATGGTAATTGCCGGGATTTTATGAGCTCAGAGCTCAGGTAAGAAGGCAAAGCCCAAAGACAAAGTTTCTGGTTTCACTTCGCTAGCAGGGATTTCTGTTTTGTTTTCCTGTCATCGCGGGATGGCTTTTCTTTAAGTAGACAATTAAGAAATTTTAAGTCGATTGAGAAGTAAAAAAAATTGTTGCACATTTTAGATAATCGCATTGGCGGATTTCAGCCGGCAGTATTTAGTGGACGCAAGTCGTAAAAATGCCACAATAAAAATCAAATAGGGGTGATGACTTTAAGCTCCAGTAGAGTGTCAGAGCCTCAGGACAAAAAGCTGGAAAATTGGCATGGTTTTATGATTATGATTGCATTAGTTAAAATTTCAGAAATATTTGATACAAATAGACGAAGTGGCATGCATTCATGATTTCATTGGTTAAAGTTCCACAAATTTTCGATCAAATAATCAAACTTCACATCTTTAATCTCAACAATTAAGATATCTTGGATAAGCAGTGGTGCCAAGGATTTTACACAAAAAAATCTTATCACAGCTAAAATAAAATTATTCTTTAATTTTTATTTGGAAAATCAGTTTGTCTTGATTGAAACAAGGTTATGACAATGAAATGTGATAGAGGGGGGAGGGGCTAAAAAAAGAATATACGTATATCGGCGTTTTAAAAAATGTACTTATGTTGGTCATTTTAGAGGGTGGTGTCAATATTCCCCCTCTGCACGTTCTTATGATGTATCGGCATAGGAAACCCTGTGATCCTTACATTTTAGGTAAATGCTTTGTTCTGCAATATTACTTAGAACATTACGAGTAAAATTTTTGTGCAACATTTTAACCCTCCAGCTCCTCAATAAAGGGAACTTTTTGGTCCCTTTTGTGAAAAAGGGTAAAAAACACCCCTAAAACAGGGGTTTCACGGGTCAAAATGTTCGAGAAGAATATTTGCCATAAAATTCAACTAAATGTCTCTGAATACACCAAAACTCCAGACTTAACTTAAATGCCAAAAATAAGTCAAAACTTATAATTCATGGAAGTCATTTTAGATAACGATGTCAATATTCCCCCTTCTGCACATTCTTATGATGTATCGGTATAGGAAACCCTGTGATCCTTACAGTTTAGATAAAGCATTTGTTCTGCAATATTACTTAAAACATTACGAGGAACATTTTTGTGGAACATTTTAACCCTCTACCTACTCAATAAAGAGGTATTTTTGGTCCCTTTTGTGAAAAAGGGTAAAAAACAACCCTAAAACACGGGTTTCACGGTTTAAAATGTTCTACAATAATATTTGCCATAAATTTCTACTAAAGGTCTCCGAATACATCAAGACTTCAAACTCATCTTGAATGCCAGAAATAAGTCAAAACCTAAAATACATGCAGTGGTCTTTTTGGTCGCTTTTGTGCAAAAGGGTAAAAAACACCGCTAAAACCGTGTTTTTATGTGTCAAAATATTCTACAAAAATATATACCATAAAATGCTACTATAAGTCTCCAAATACACCAAAACTCAACTTAAATGCCAGAAACAAGTAAAAACTTAAAATTCAGTTAGCAAAAATTTCGAACTTTTTCCGAATTGATGCTTAACTGTACCACAAAACTGAATTTTAGTGGAGTGGTGTGAATACAAAAAATATTCTACATTAAATTTTACTATAAGTCACCGAACAAAAGAAAGCTGTAGATATATCATTTTGTTCCACAGTGTGATTAATTCCACATTAATTCCATTTTGTTCCACAGCGTGACTAGCTTTTGAAGAATAGAACTTTTTGGGGAAACAAAAAATAAAGAAGCCCAAAACTATGCTGAACAGACCATTACAAATTATATATTCTATTAATTAGTAGTTTTGTAATCGAGCTTCCTTTCATATTAAGGCTCTCAAGCTTGAGAATTTAATCAAAATCAGAATTCTATTTTCTCATGTTTTTGAGAACAATGTTATTGTGATAATTTACATGTTCAAAAAAATTTTTCTCTCTCTGTATATTAATTATCATGTTATTTTTGTCATTATATTAGCAATATCATATTCCCCGAATGCTTTGGGGTTTAATTAGCGGTATCTAATGGCTAAGGTGTTCCCCTCCTACTCAAACAATTGTATATAATGAAGTATGCATGTTTGTGTGAATAAACAATCCCTTCCTTAGATCATAATTGCTACATATCTACATATATACATTCACTGGATTTATGCTATTGCTATCGAATGTCTAACTAATGACTACAGGAAACGGAAACAAATTTAATACATTGTATGTAATTGAAGTCCCCTCCATCACTAACGTCCACCGTACTTATCACAATTAGTTGGCAAAATATTAAGTATATTCTTTGGAATAGTCATCAGCATAGCAACTATGTATGCTACCAAGAATAAGGAATACTTTAAATACAAAAATAGCAATTAAAATGAAAGGAATAACTCCCATCACATTCAGTACTATATACATAAAGATAGAGATATTGGGGTGTGCCCAAAGGAGTGAGAATGATAAGTGTTTCCCTGTCAAGTTTGATTAAAATCAAAAAACATTTTCACGAGAAAATTATTAAAAATGAGGATGATAATGGAAAAAATACGTACAAAATCATTTTAGCCATACCTCTCAAAATATCAAATTTGTATTTTTTGTTTCACGTGCTCTACCGAAATTCCCACATTTTTTGTCGAAAAAGGTCGATCTTCTAAAAACCATGAACTCATTTTAACCCTAGTAATTTTGATGTATGAGTTGGCGTGTAAGTGTCGTGTCTTCGGTGACCCCCATTGAAATTTTCCGACATTTTTTTTGTAGAACATTTTAATCCTTTGAAATGTCTTTTTTGATTTTCTCAAAAAGGGTGGAATTGACCGATAAAGAGAGGAACTAGAGCGTTAAAATCATCCACGAAAATGATCCTCATAAAATTCCACAACATAGTTCTGACAATAAGAATTCTCTTAGACATTAACTGTGTTGGACACTTTGTTCGCTTCGTATAATGCTCCCTTCGACCACAAAATGAAAAATCTGACCCGCGATAAAAAGAAACTCAGACCAGCTGTGCTATAAGTTTGTTCTACAAAAATGATCTACTCAACATGCCCATTCAGAATTATAGAATTCGCTATACTGTTCCATTCAAAAGTCTTAATTTGTTGGACATTATTATAAACAAAAATTATATGATGGTAAAAAAACATGAAAAATGGGAATTTTTCACATAGTCATCTTTGAAAAATAAATATATAAAGATTTGATTTGAACTGGGATATTGTCCTGGCTTAACACCATTTTACATCTATTTATATTTAATAGAATGCAAATTTATTTACAAATGGCATGGTGAATTTATTAGTTGGCTGCAGACTACCACGATCATGATTTCGACCATGTCAAAAGTCTTTTCAAGTGGCTTCGCAGCGACTTTTCAAAATTAAACCCTCTATAAGGAGATGATTCTCACAAACGAACGAGAAGTACAACTCACTTGCCGAATTTGCGTTTAAAAAATCGCACCAAGTAATAAAGTACACATGTCATCTTACAAGCATCTCATTGAGTTGCAGTATGTATATGCATGTATAGTTACCCAGCAATACTTATACCGTGCCAACGCTCATTTGTTTTAGTTTTTCGTTTGTATTTTTGGTCTGTATTTGATTTGAACTAGGATATTGTCCTGGCTCAAGACCATTTTGCATCTATATTTAATAGAATGCAAATTTATTTACAAATGGCATTGTGACATTTATTATGTGGCTGCAGACTTATTTAAAAATCATATTTTTAAGATTTAGATAAATTTGGTTTTCATGCACGAAATATGGATGTTTTTGTCACATTCCTTCTATTTATTCCCTTTAAAGGGACCTCATGTTTAATTAGAGTACTGCTGTGGAGCGCACATTCTCGAGGAGGGTATTTAGGATCAGATTTCTATTTCCCTTCATATCATTCCTTGCCATTATGGTGTTCATATATGAATATTTGTACTTCTGGGGACACCTTAATATGTTCAATGTTACTTACAAGTATGTATAGCTAAACATCACATCACAGGTTTATGAAGAAATTCTAATCAACCCAACTAATAATAATTATGAGTTGTATAAGTTCCCTAAGTGTGTATAAATTATAGAGTGACCCAAGGATAAATTCATTCATACACGTGTGTAGGAAAGTACTCACTCATACATATGCATATAGCATATATATATAAATATATATGTACAAAATAAACACCTTGATGTAGAAATATGTGTATATACAGCCCCTGGCCAATGAAGCCTAACAAGGCATTACAAAGAGGTTATATATCCACTTTTTATAGAACCAATCGAATTACTGTCCTAATCGATTTATAAATGTCATACTCTTCATCCGCCAGCTGCCATCAACATGTTGCGAAATTTGTCAAAAATAACAAAAATAAATGTTCTAGTCTAAGGTAATTAAATTGAGGGAAATACTGTCAGGCACAGCTATAACTTCAATGAAAATATTCTATTGGACCTAAAATCCCCTTTGATTATTATCCCTCCAAAAAAGGGGGGGTGCTGTAAACCCATAATTACGATTTTTTTTAAATTACCCTATGTTCCCAATTCAATGACCAGTTGCTGTAAAACTGTACCTACAACTGTGAACCATTGCTCTAATTACCAAACCACATGTGATTACTAAACCAAACCCATTTAATAACAGCTTTCTTGGCCAGAAGACCGGTGTATACAAGTATGTAATACTTAGATGTGGTCCGGCAGACCGCCCATCCGTCCGTCCGTCCACCTAACGTTTGAACAAACATACGGTGGGAGGGAAATCACTTTGAGGTGAAGACCACAAGTGTTTTACTTAATACGCATTTCCGACAAAGATGATTTACTAGGGTCTCATATATATACACACACATATAAATATAGGAATAAGGCAGGGATAAATTTCATAAAATAAATTTATATGCAAATCCAAAGTGTTTTTGTTGTTGTTAATACTTAATACAGCAGCAAGAAAATCAAAAATTCCATAGAGCCTGCCAAACTGAATCATTAAATATTAAAACGCATTAAGGACGACCACCACCACATGCAATTGCCCAGTTTCCAGTCATTTCCTATGTATATATACACATGTTATGTTTAAGTCTATATTAATTTATATATAAATCATTAATAAATTTCCGTTTCCGCTCTCGCTCTCATTTTAGTTTCGATGCCCGAGGACGTTCGTTACATCAGGGCATACCCTGGGCCGATGAGAATGTTTTCAAAAATAAGGCACACTTTTATTATGACTCAAATCCGCCAGCTTTAAGGATTAAAAACATACAGACCAGCGATGCCGGTCTGTATAAATGCCGGGTGGATTTTCATAAATCACCGACGCGTAATTGGAGGATAAATGTAACCGTATTGGGTAAGTGTAACCAAGAACAAAAAAACGCATTCACTTGGTTTTGTTGTTTGTTTTCCTGGGTTGACTGCTCTTGTTGTTCATTATTTATTTTATGACCAGTAAGTCACTGGGTGGTGGTGATCCATTTAATTTTATATTCCCCGTCGTTTTTTTTTTCGTTTTTGATTTCCAATAAAAAAAGTCAAGTGAAGCAGATAAAAAAACTTAATTGTTGCACGCCGCATAAAACAGAAGGAAGCGCAAAAAAATAAACGAGGAAGTTAGCTAGAATTATGAGGCATAAACGACGGCTTGAGTCATTTGCTTTCATGGCAGAGCTAACCTAAATTGTCTGCAAGTTTTGCTAGGAATCTTATGATTTAAAGGGGGGCAATTTTGGAGCTGGAAAACTTGAATAAATGATTTGTGTCATAGACTAAAATTCGTCATTTCCCATAAAATATTACCAAAACCGAACTGGCTGGCTTTTACTTATGACCACAAATAAGTACTGCTGCTCCGTTTTCAAATCTCGAATTTTTAGTAATATTAAATTATTAATTATATCAATTTAATAATCAAAGTTAATTAACTATTTTTTGGTGTATTTTTATGTAATACAGTCGAATTCCAGTTATTTCAATCAAGTTTTTTCTTCTTACGAAGAAAACTATTTACGGTAAAAATCAATAAAATCCATCACTAACATCCAATCAATCACAATAGCTAATTAAATCAATTAAAGAAGCGAAAAGTGCCATCAAATTAAAAACATTTTTTTCTTGAAAAAAACTCGTCCTTTCTTCCCATAAAAATTATCTTTTATAACTTCTGCAATTTTTGGATTAAAAATATTATTTTATTTTATATTTACTTAAAGGGACTGCAATATTTTTAAATATTTATTAAAACTTCATTAATGAACTACCACTTGGGTAGTTGGACATGTGACAATGCTCGTTAATATTTAAAATTAAATGTAATTACAAGGGCTACGAATGTCTCCAATACATCGGAAAAAAGATATTTTTTTTGTAAATTTTTGCTGATGCAAAATCATTTCAATAAAACATTTCCGTTTTTTTTACTTCTACCAAAAGGTCCATATTATCTATAGATTTTTCCCAATGAGCACTGTTTCTTTTTTTGCTATAAATATAAAATAAAATATTTTCCTATATTTTATGGGAGAAAGCTATATGGTGCTGAAACCATCAGTCTATAGTTAATTTGTTTCAGGGAGATCATCACACTCTGCAAAAACGCCTGGTGGTGAGGTTTTCGAGCGTATATATAACACATATGCAAATTTGCAAAAATATAAATATATATACGGCTAATGACAACATTCACTCTATACGGAGTTCCACTGATGAGTTATCCCCACGCAGGATGCGAAATACGTCTATAGACAAAATGTGTCTATGTGAGTGTGGTTTCCCTTTCCAATACTTAGTCAAAAATTCATATTTTTTTTTAATAAATTAATTTTTCGAAGAAAGAACAATTAAAATAATATAATATTTTTTTAAATAAAATTTTGTGGTTTGGAGTCTTTTCCTAAACCAACATTTCTATGTGAAAGTGACATTCTAAACATTTGCAGTCCTTATAATTCCGTTACTTTACTTTATCATTGTTATACTCCTAAATATACAATAAAAGCAAAGTTTTCTTCAACAAAATTTTCAATTTAAAAAATTTAAAAAAAACATAATACGTTTTTATTAATTTTTGGGTTAAAATGCCTGAAATACTCAAAAAATAGTTGTTTTTTTTAGTATCCGGGCACATTGTTTTTCATGCGATAGTATAATTTTGTAAAACTATGTTTCTAAATAAATAATACTTGGACTTTATCCCCATTCCAACATTTTGAGTATGCTAGAGATTTCAATATTTTCAAGAATGCATGAGAAGAGTTCAATGCATCACCAAGACTATATAATCATAATGAAGGCCGTAATGGCTTAGAAAGTGTTCTTGTTTTCCTCATCAAACGTAGAATCAGTTTACCACACATATCCTTGATTCAATATACTGAGAACATACCCAACCCATGTTCCGTCTTGCATTGTTTAAGTCTTATGAATGGTCTCATCAATGGAAGTTGAATACTGATCAACATTTATGTCCTGGAGTTTTAAATAATCAATGAGCAGAAAAAGAATATCTTCAAAGTAAAACTTCAGAGGAAGATTAGATGAATTCTTATAAAAAACCAGCTGGCTTTAAATATTTCAATGGTGTACATGGATGATCTCCTTCAAGGGAGCGTCAAGTAGTACCTAATGACACATTTTGAATGAACCACATCACTCAGAATGATTTTTTTCTATCCAGTCTGAAAGATGGAGATTGATATTGGACATCAAATCATTCTTCGATATTTTGCCAATGTAGTCTATTAATTGGTTCCTAAAGGCCCTATGATGTGTGTTTATTAGAGCTAGGTAGTGGAATTGAATAATGAACTATTTTTAGGAATGCTTCTTCCTCTCTTCCTAGATTAGATACTTACAATGCGTTTACAGCAAATTCTTCAGAATTTCTTTCTGAAAATCTGAAAGATTGAGATTGATATAGGAGATCTAATCATTCTCCGATATTTTGCCAATGTAATGTATTAATTGTTTCCTAAAGGTCCTGTGCCATGGGAGTGCTGGGTAGTGGCATTTAATAATGAACTAAACATTTTTTTGAGGAGTTCTTCTTTGACTCCCCCTAGTATGTATTAGACACTAACGATGCGTTTTGCAGCAACAGTGGTTTAAGTGATGAATAGAATGAGTTATAGCCATTCTTCAGATCCATAATAGATTTTTTATCGATTAAAAATTGTTTCGTAAATATAATTTTATCGCTAGATGGCAGCACATTTGGCCTATCAGAAGCGCATAAAATATTCCTTATATGACATGCATCCTTAATAATCAGTTGATTCTAAACTGATTTGTATTTTAGTTCAATGGTAAGAAAGCAAATCGATGGAAACTTCATTAAATTGCAAAATATAGAAGGTTGATAATAATGTTGGTTAGGCCACTGTTGTTTTAAACGCCTCATACGTAGTCTACTGATTATGCACAAGAATGAACTATGACGTTAATTACGGTGCAGAAAAAACTCTCACTAATTACAAATTAATTGAAAGAATATCAATTGCATCAATTAGGATATTAATTGCGCGTCTCGACAGGCTCAAAATCAATTAATTTTCAAACGAGGTAATTAAATTGATTAGTCTCTTTTGTGTGGAAGTTCAAGGTAATCCTTGACCTGTGACCTCAGGTTAACTAAACAAAATCATAGTCGTAGGGATAATTAAATTTTAATAGATGACTTAAATGGGAGAGAGATTGCTCTTTTTTAGACTCAATATAATATTTCTTGTTTTTCTTTTTTTGTAAAATCTGTCACAATTTCATTCAACTTAAGTTAACGTAACATTTTTTTCATCCCTATAATCAAATCAAATGACAGCTCACCCCCACCCTACCCAACACTGTCAGATTCTCTGCTTAACGACAACACCTTTACCTTCTTTCGTTTATTTTTTTGTTCTATTTTCCTGCCTGCCTCTGTCTATTTCGTTCGTTCGTTCTTTACCGCATCGCATTTCCCTAAATACATCGTAATTTTGTTTTATTACAACCTTATATTTAATAATTTATCTTAACTTTATTTTACACGCATCTACACTGGGCAACATTTAAAGCAATTCATTTTTTATCCTATATAATTCTTTTTTCTCTCTTTTTTGCTGTTCTTCCCTTCGCGTCGTTTGCAGTGCCGCCCACCCAACTGACAATACTCGATCATCGTGGGGCGGCTGTACGAGACCAAACAGCCGGTCCCTATTTGGAAGGTGACAGCATTAATTTAACATGTTTATCAAGCGGTGGTGTGCCGCCACCTCGTGTCTCCTGGTGGCGTGACCATGCTTTGGTCCATGATTCATTTCAAATACTTCCAGATGGTACCGTGCGCAATGTGTTGCATTTGAAAAATATTTCACGCAAGGATTTGTTAACGGTAAGTATGCTTACACTGTACCGAGGGGGGGGGGACGTGTCCTCCCTTCTCCTCTTTATTTGATTTCATATTTAGTAGTGCGGTGTGGTGTGGTGGAGGTACGTACACACTTTTCATGTTGTTTGTTTGTTAGTGCCTGCTGTCCTGCTAGCGGGAGGATGGGCAAAAATGTGTGCGAGTGTGTGTGGGAGGTGTTCCGGGGGTTATCCTTACTTAACGAACCATGCTAACAAAGAATATCAACATCACCGCCAGAGGCATGTTTAAGGCCAAACCGTTTTTTTGTGCTGCCTTGCTTCTTTGCCTTGTACATACAATACCAAAATGAATAGTCATTTCTTATTCCCGCAACTACTGCGGCAAGGACTGTGCGAACGAACGATGGAACGAACACACATCCTTCACTATTGAATTTTAGCTTTTTTTTTGTCGTTCGTTTTTCTTTTTCCTCTCATTTTCTTTGCTAAGTTATATTGAATTTATAGTGGAATCGTGGAGAGAAAAAAACATATTTAAGTGGATTTGTGATTTTCTTTGGTATATTTTTATAAATGGCTGGTGACAGTGACTTAGAGGAGCGGAGATTACCTCGTCCCAGCAGGTTGAAATGTTCGAGTTGCAAAAAAGACAGTGGAATTTGGTCGACTCTCAAAATAATGCATAGTTAATAGACCGAGCGATAGTTCTAACATATCCATCACGAGGAGAAATGAAGATTAGTTGTAAAGGTAAACTCAGATACCGGCAGATGCTGATTTACTGTAACATTTAGCATTGTCTTCTGGCTGTGTCTTTCAATAAGCAACAACACTGAATTTGTATAGTTAAGAGGATGTCCCACTTTCTCATACATGGGACATCGCTCTGTTGGTTCATGAAATGAGAGCCAGACAAAGCCAAATACAGTCCAGAATGATCAGTACGATCTACTTTTTCATTATCAATCTATTTCAAAGACCACATGCAACACCTTACGACAATTTTTAAAATAAGTAGTTACACTTGAACCGGATGAAATGTATATCGTAGCAAAATGGAGTTATTTGGCGTTTTTAGGTTTTCATTCTGATGGCCACATCCTGCTGCCCCTTCACAGGACTTCGCTCCCTATGACAACGGTATTAGTGTAAAATTAAAGGGAAGAATCCTTTAATCTTTTAAAAATATTTCAAATATCATGCTTCTATCTGTATTAGTTCAGCACTAGCATCTATATCAAATTTGTAGTTTATTCATATCTTGCTTTTTAAGAGACAAAACAATAAATGGTTTTTAATACTGAACTAATACTAGACTAATTCTTTGATTTGGCATTTATACCGGTCATAGGGTAATATTAATAATATTTTTTTTTTTTGAAAAATTGTATCCTTTGAAACTTTGTACCCTTTTAAGGGAAAATAGGATGAGAAAATGAAAAACTAAAAACGCCAATTATGTAACACTATTTCACTTATATTTTCAGATGTATATCATCTGGTTCAAGGATAGATATTAGGACAAAAATTACTTCGAAGTATAACGTCATCTATATTTAATTGTATACTAAACTAGCGAAATCTGCAGATCGGCAAAGAAGAGATCATATAATCGATTGATAGCACTAGTTTCCAGCCATTCGGTCCAAGAACTGTATACATTTATTGATATATTCTGTCGTTCTAAACACGAAAACGATATTAAATTTTTTATCGATACATATTTTCTTCTTAATACTTCAATTTTCCCCAAAGGGTACCTTTAAAACATGTACATTAATTTGGATGTATAAGTCTGATTAATCTGATACAATGTATCATAATGGCTAAAAATGTTGTGAATTTAACCTTCACGCAGAAACAGTAATTTGGGAATAACTATTTTTTGGAGAAAGAATTCATTCCTGCTTACACGAAGAAACCTACTTATAAAAATGAATTGTGTTAAATTTTTAAAAAACTATGGATAATTGTAGATGTGAAGACCCTCCTTGTGAATGTAGGAGAATTTTAAAGAACCTTTTTTAA
Organism: Polietes domitor; assembly: GCA_947397865.1. Classification (NCBI taxonomy): domain Eukaryota; kingdom Metazoa; phylum Arthropoda; class Insecta; order Diptera; family Muscidae; genus Polietes; species Polietes domitor. The sequence goes on from OX377622.1 coordinate 104,100,657, forward strand.
TGATTGCTTAAATAAATAGCATCTATAACTGGAACAGTTCATCTCCCTCTTTGAAAGCAATGACATACTAGGCATTTTTTAGTTGAAGAGTAATTCCATGTTAAATTAACAATAACTTTTTCGAAGGTCTTACGATTATGATGAAAATAGCTGAACGTGTTTCGTATTCCAATATATTATGTTATAATTATATTAAATAAATATTAAATAATATTTCCAATATATTATGTTATAAATTTATTAAATAATCAAAAATTAAATTGAAAATGTAAGGTTGACAAAATCGCAAATATAATTGGAAATTCTTTGGAAAGTGAAAAAAAAAACTGTTGAAACCTATATATATTGCAAATTTGCATGGTTTTTGGAAGAGGTTTTATTCAATTGGTCATACATTTTATTCTTTAAAAGATATTGTGAATTTTTCTTACCAAATCTATATATATATATAAATAAATATATCATAGAAAATCAGGAAAAATAAATTCCATATTTTTAAATAAAGTAAAATTTGTTCGGTTGTGATGCTATTTTCATAAAACTCAGTGTTATTCTCCTGAGTGTGTGGATTTCGTTGGATCCTTTTCCTGCAACTATCTTGTAGTTTATATATAAATTCTTTTCTATTAATTCCATAAGGATCATAAAATGTTTGTAATTAGCCTACACAAAAAATCACGTTTCGAGTCCTTTCTTTATTTTCTCATCTTCTAAACTACGCTTGGAAGAATAACTCCTACTTGTTGGAAAAATAGTTCTTAAGCTTGAAAAAATAATTCAGGCACTTATACTCTTAATTTCAAACAATTTCTCCAAATGTATTAAAAGACTTTCATCTTCTTCATTAACTTCGTCAGTATTTAACCGCAAAACATTTATTCTATCATTTTGTTCATGAGAAGAGCTTCTTAATTCATAATGCTTCTTAATATTCAATAATGTTATATGCTTCTTCAATTACCGACCACTTACCTATCCAATGGCGTTTGGGTTATAAATTAAAATTGCATACTTTTCCTCCATTTGTTTTACAAGTTCATCGGTATACCTCCAATTTCTTTAATCTTTTAATAGAATTTTATACTGATTAAAATATTGATGGAATTGTAGGCAGCTTTAAAACTTTATTTTACTTGTCATAATTACGAACCAATTAAAAATAAAAATATTTTTTCCTCTTTTATCTTACATATTATTATATTGTTCGATTTAATTAAAAATTAAATTGTTCCTATAATATATAGCGTAGGCCATTTAAAATTCTATATTAGAATCGGCTATAAAAATAGTTCTGATTATTTTTTTCAAATTTCTAGTTTTAATGGAAAGGTTGAAATTTGTCATTTAATAAACGAAACACAATATCATTCATATGACTAACACGACTAGCTCGGCAGTACCTCCTCCGATCAACCCAAATTATCAGTACATGGCCCAATGATGCCGCCAGCCCAAAATCCAAAACAAACAGTGACTCGTTTTGGATATATTGGCAACTCAATAGTCACGTGTGGGACCTCTGAACCCCATATGGGGCAATTTTGTTTATTATCATAGCCACCGAGATGAAAATGAGCTTCATCTGAAAACACGAAAACTTCCCTCGTTAATTTCTTACAGTTTGCGTTAAAGACTACTACTACTTTGGAAGTAAGTTTTAAATATTTCCCAATTTTGTTGGAGCGTAATAGCGTCCCATAAATAAATAAACCTGAAAAATAAAATGTTTGTTTGGCATGTTTTTGAATTGTAATTTTAAAAGATTTATATTTTTTTCGATTACTTTTTTGGTCGAATTTCATTCCAAACAAATAGTTTTCCTTTTCAATTATTTCAAATCTTCAGATCATACCAACCACTGTAGTGCATCTGTTGTCTACATTTAAATTTACCGCTTCGTCCCAGACATCTTCGCAATGTATTGTTTAAAGTTATTGGATTTCGTAACGAAATGCTTGTTCTTCTCTCTCTCTCTATCATTTACACAAGAAGACACATGGCTTTCTGCGAATACACCACCCAATGCTAGGAAAACGTTCAACCATTTATGGCAAATAGATCCTTTGGAATATTTTAGATATTGTTACCTTGATTTTATTGTTCAAGATATTTCATTTTTCAACTTATCCCCAGCAGAAAGAATAATAAGGAGACGAAGAAAAAAGTCTGGAAAAAATGGCACACTTACTCACTCCCTCCACCCACTGCCATTATCCTCAAAATTGCAAGGAGCAACAAAGCCAAGCCGAGTGTAACAAATGTTGGTGTTGCTGTTATATTTTGATATATTAACGTATTAAGTTTTACGGTTTTGTACCTTTTAAATCACATTTTCTCTGGAAAGTGGATGAGGGTGGCGGCGGCAGCGGGCCAAGTGTTCTGCCAATTCGCAATTTTCTTGTTTTCTCGTTTACGCAGGATACCGGCGAAACACCGGATGAGCATTGAGGGCCACACGAAGAGTGTTCCGTTTAAGTGTTGGCCATTTATTTTGCGAATTGAATAGAAAGCACCGGCATTGAATGCTGGCTGGTATCGCTCTGGTTTCTGCTTTCTTTCTGCCTGTGCCAGTTTATGATCCAAATTGAGCAGAGAATGTAATCAGAACTAAGCGACTACACAACGCACAAACACAATTACAGTTGATAAATTTGAAATTTTCAAAATCTCTTGGCGCTGATGATGCTCCATCGTCTATCTTCTGGAGGGCGAGTGTTCACACCACGCTCCCTCCAACCAACTGGCAGTCCCGGTGACACTTGGACGATATCCTTAAAATGAAATTTATTTCTATTTATTTACAATCATTAACTTTTCTATTATTTTAAATAAGGTGTTTAAATTTCCTTTTAATTTTCCTACGCTTCCTGTGCCAGATTGGAAGAGCAAAGATACATTTCAACGCTAAATTAGGATTTATTAAGTTTTGCTGTGAAGACAAAATTAGTAACATTTATGTGGACACATTTAAGCACCTGGCTGGCCTTTTCGCCCTTGTTTCAACTTTGTCAGAAGTGAGAGTCAATATTTTATAACTAAAATTAATTTGATGCCACATCACAGTCAGTGGCCAGAGTTTGGAAAATTCATTCATTCCCTTTGGCAACTCAACAATATTGCTTTGGATTCGATGTTTTTTGTCCTTCTGACTGATTTACCTTTTGCTTTTCTTGTCTGCAGTGCATTTGTTTAAATCTCAAAGAGAACTCCATTAGATGCATTTCTTTTACAACCTACTGAAGCGGAAATACTCCTTAAGAAAATGAAAGATAGAAACCAATAATAACTTCCCAGACTTAAAAATTCCCATTCCAAGTCTTTCGTGTGCATGAGCTTGTCCGGCCGTCCGTCCGATGATCTGCTCTTGAAATTCAATTTCAAGTGTAACAAGAAAACACTTCTAAAAAAAATTCTTTCTTTTTTCCTGAGTCTGACTCTACCCCCGTCTCCTCGCCGTAGAAAGAAAGAAAAAACTTTTCAGGTTCAATAATCTCTTTAATGCCTTTGTCCGAAACATATTTCGAACATTTGTGAGGTTATTGTTTGAACAACCCCACTTGAATACGGACTGATGCTGCTACTAGTTGTGCTATTGTTGTTGCTGTTGTTGTGGAATTATACCAATTACCAAATTCAAAAGCGGATTAAAACTGTTCTCTGGGAAGAATTGAATTAACCGAAAAGAAAAACAAACTGATAAAAAATATGTATGAATGAATGAATGTGTTCACAAGGGTATATACGAGGCGTGGGCGGGCATTGTGGTAAAATCTAAATGAAATCAAGTCAATTGGAAATATTTGAATATTCCGGTCGATCAGGAATTTAGTTCCCCATTCGCTTGACAAACCCGAAGTGAAAGGCAAAATGTTGAAACAAAATGAAACTTTTTGAAAATAGCAAGGTTCTGAAAACGGATTCTGATAGAGGGGGTCATAAAAGAATATACGTGTATCGCTATTATGAAAGTTTACGTATAGTGGTCATTTTATTAGGGTGGGGGGTTCAATATGTCCCACTTTCTCACATTCTTATTTTGAATCGACATAGAAAACCTTGTGATTCTTACATATAATGTACAGGATGAGTTCAGCAATTTTACTGAAAACACTACGAGAAACATTTTTGTGGAACCCTCTAGCTCCTCAATATAAGAGCCTTTTTCGGTGCCTTTTGTGTAAAAGGGTAAAAAACACCCCTAAAACAGGGGATTCAAGGGTCAAAATGTTCTACGAAAATATTTGCAAAAAAATCTACTATAAATCTTCGAATATACCAAAACTCATCCTATATGCCAGAAATAAGTGAAAACTTAAATGTCATGGTTGTCTTTTTAAAGAGGGGTCTATATTTCTCCTTTTTTAACATTCATATAATGAATCGGCATAGGGAATCTTGTGATGCCTACATTTGAAGTATATGGTGTGTTAAGAAATATTAATGAAAACACTACGAGGAACATTATTGTGGAACATCTTAACCGTCCAGCTCCTCAATATAGGTGTCTTTTGGGTCTTATTTGTTCAAAAGTTAAAAAATAATATCGGGGTCCTTTTGTGCAGAAGCGTAAAAGCACGCCTAAAACTGGGGTTTAACGGGTCACAATGCTCTACAAAAAAGTTTGCCACAAGATTTCGCTATAAGTCTCTCAACACACCAAAACTTAAAATTCAACTTAAATGCCATAAATAAGTCAAAACTTAAAATTCATGATGGTCATTTTGGAAGGTTTTCAGTATTTCCCACTTTAGCACTTTAATATGATGAAACGGCATAGGAAACCTTGTGATCATTACATTTTGGGTATGGGATGTGTTCACCAATATTACTGAAAACACAACGAGGAATATTTTTGTGGAACATTTTAACCCTCTAGCTCCTCAATGTAGGGGTCTTTTTGGTCCCTTTTGATATTAAAGGGTAAAGAGTACCCCTAAAATAGGGGTTTCAAGGGTCAAAATGTTCTACAAAAATATTTGCCATCAAATTTTACTAGAATTCTCTAAAGACACCGAATCTCGAAATTGAAATTAAATAGCAGAAAAAATCAAAATTTTGAAAGTCATTTTAGGATTAATTTCGGATTTTTTCTGAATTGGTGCTAAAATTTCCCACAAAACCGAATTCTAGGGGGTTGATGTGAATGGAAAAAATGTTCTACGTCAAATTTCACTATAAGTCGTCGAACAAAAGAAAGCTGTAGATATAACATATATAAATGAAATATTAATGCCAATATGGGTATTTATTTAGAAAATTATTTATTATTTTTTTATCTCCAAATTCAACGCTGCGCTATTGTGACAGATTTAACAGTTGGTATTCCTAGGTGCTGGCAAGAGCCAGTTGAGCATGACGACACCACCTGCTATGTCTATCAAAATAGGGCAATATTACATTTCGTATATAAATCAATACCATCAGTCATGATGCTTCCAGTGCCATATAGACTTATAGACTTCCTGAACTTATGCTACACCGTATATGTCCTAGTGAATGTCTTATGCGTTATCAATAATGGCTTTTAAATGGAGTTTTTGAATATATATTTTCAATTTCAATGCTTGTCTTTTTTTAATTTTAAATACACATCATTGAATTTCTTTGGAAGTTATTTAAATTAAAATAAACAAATTTGTATTTCGCAGATTTATCAGACTATCCTCGTATGGCCGATTATCTGACGACGTGTGAATGTTTGAATGGCATAATTCGAAATTCTTCTTTACGTGTGTTCTGTTGGAGTAGGCGGGTGTGTGAGTGTGTGACTGCTCCAGCTGATTTTCCTTTTTGGCCATAGAAAGAAAACATCTGTGGGCCGGATCGTGTATATTGTGAGTGTGTGTGAAAGCGTGTGATTTTCTATGCTTGGCTGGGGTTAGGCTACTTATGTTTTCTGTTTGTCTGTTGTTGGCCATTCATACACATTCTTACATTTTTAATTAATTTAAACACCTGATTTAAGACCTTTCGTGTGTGTGTGTGTGAGTGTTTGTGCGAGCCCTAAGCCCTAACGTGCTGTGGTGAATTTCGATTGGTAAGTTGTTTGTGGCCGTAGTCTTGATTTCTCTAACTTGTCCCTTTTTCATTGGAGTTTTTGTTTTGGGCCAACTAAATAAGCCAACTTGCCTCCAACGGCGTGGCATGGTCTGACCTAGCCTGGCCTGTTTGTGGTCGTAACTTGTTCATGTATTTTAACCATAATTTGTGTTATTTGGCTGATTTGTGGCTATGTGTCTGGATTAATTTCTTGTTAGATGTGTAACATAGATTTAGTGACAAATTTATTATAACTTTTTTTTTCGTTGTTTTTGTTTATGTTGTTGTTATTATGCTTATGTTGTTTTGTTGTAGCCCTAATTCAATATGTTGTTTTGCTTACTTAGGCTCGTCTAAATGACGTTGGCGCTTTTGTTGTAAAGGAAATGCTCGAAAGAATTTTTGTTTTGTAGGTTAAACTGAGTTTTGTCACGTGTGTGTTTGCTCGCCAACTCCAACTGTTTAGTATTCCGTGTGCTAACAGCAAATTAAAGAAATTCTAAAGGAAAACAAGCCGAAAACTGTTGAAACAACAGGGATTATGCTTTCGGGCGGCATAGCCACAGCCTAAACATGATGATATGTGCGGCCTAGGCGTGGCCTTGTTCCCACCTATTCCAGACAGAGACTTTGTCTTGGCAGATGTCATAAATTAAAACGATTACACATTTGTTCTACAAATGGGCACGATTTTGTTGTCATGCGGAAAATGGTTGACTTGATTCTTGTAATTATAAAATTGTTATCTCCGTTAATGAAACGAGGTCAGAAATACAGCAAAAAACAAAAGTTCGGCCTGGCCGAATATCCTATTTAGCTTCCACTGTGGAAAGCATTCCACAGTATTACCGGCATATTAGAGTCCGTCGACTTTAAGTTTAAGTGCGGTGCCATATTAACAAAAATATAATATTTTTATGCAAATTGCAATATTTGTAAACTATTACAAACTACAGTGATGTCCAATTGAAGGGGAGTGACAATTATTTTACGGTACCATAGGAACTATATGCCTTTATAATTTATAATCATGTTTGATTACAAAAATTCGGAATATGTTGGCTATAGTAAATTTCTACGCCCACTAACAGCCACACCCACTCAGTTATGAACTAATTTCAATATAAGGCCTATAAAATGCGGACATTTGCATTACTCTAGGGAATAATTTGTTGTGTATCATTAGTAAAATATTGTCAAATAAAATATTAAATATATACAGTAAATACAGTGTGATAACACGCTGCCATATCAACGTTCTACCTAAATCTATTCAAAGTTTGAATATAAGAAATATTAAAAGAAATGAGATTAAATACTCAAGACATAAAGGGTATTAGCGTAAAAAAATCCTTCATTTTGAGCAACCTCATAGTCAGATGGGCGTACACACTGAATATCGTGATAGCTGCTACATACATTTGGTTGGTACCATTTTTGTCCCAAATGTACAAATTGCTAAAATCAATAATATTGCGCATGTGAAATGTACACACCGAATTTAATTTCATTTCCTTGCTGCAGTCGTTTGCTTGGTATACTTTTTTATCCCTTTTCTCATTGCGACCCTAAAAAGGTATATTTGGGAAATTTTATGGTACAATTGTTATCCCCTTTTCACAATTTGGCCTTAAAAGGAAAAAAAATATTTTTTTCGCTTCTCCGCAGTCTGAGGAAAGCTTACGCCGAATTTCATGGTTGTATCTACAGTAGTTTGTTTTGGTACCATTTTTATCCCCTTTTCCCATTTTGATCCTAAAAGTACGAAATTTGCAAAAATATTAGTTTTGCGCTTCAACGAAGACTGAAAAATGTAAAAACCAAATTTCACGATTCAACTGTAGCCGTTTGCTTGGTACCAGTTTTATTCCCTTTTCCCATTTTGACCCTAAAAGTGTGAATTTTGAAAATATATTTATTTTGCGCTTCTAAGAAGTTTGAGGAAGTCTGAGCCGTTGGTAAAATTTGTATCCCCTTTTCCCATTTTGACCCTAAAAGCAAGAATTTCAAAAAATATTTATTTTGCGCTTCTACGAAGTCTGAGGAATGTATAACCCGAATTTCATGATTCTAGGTGCAGCCGTTTGGTTGGTACCAGTTTTATCCCCTTTTCCCATGTTGACCCTAAAAGAATGAATTTTGAAAATTTATTTATTGTGTGCTTCTACGAAGTCTGAGGAATGTAAAAACCGAATTTCTCGATTCTAGCTTCTGTCTTTTGGTTGGTACCATTTTTATCCCCTTTTGCCATTTTGACCCTAGAAGTACGAATTTCGAAAGATCTCTTTATTATAAACGTCTAAGCAGTCTGAGTGGTGCACTCACCGAACTTCTTTATTCTAGCTACATTCTTTTGGATGGTACCATTTTTAACCCCTTTCGGCACATTTTCCTATAAAAAGTACTATCTTTGAAAGATGATTTTATGTTGTCCATCTACACGGTCAGAGAAATGTATACACCAAATTTCATGATTTCAGCTTTAACTGTTTGGTTGGTACCATTTTTATCCCGTTTTGTCATTTTGACCTAAGAAGTACGAATTTCGAAAGATATTTTCAAACAGTTAAAAGGACGCAAATATCTAACTTTCTTATATTATCTACACCATTTTGGCTGGCTAAAAGTAGAAATTTTGAAAACTCCCTTTATATTGCCCATCTTCGGAGTCAGAGAAATGTACATGCCAAATTTCATGATTTCAAATTCAACCGTTTGGTTAGTACCATTTTTATCCCCTTTTGCCATTTAACCCCGAATAAATGAATTTCGCAAATTCCCTTTAAAAAAAATAAAAAAAAATCAAATTTAATGTTTCGTTCTACTGTCGTTTGATTGGTACAATTTTTATCCCATTTCTCCTCCAAAAAGCCAAAACGCGGTACGCGTTTACACTTCAAGAGGAATGTTTGTATAGGCCGTTCTCATGAAAATTTGAAAAATATAAAGTTACCGTACAAAATGATATATGAGCCAATCCATGACCACCGGTATGATTTGTGAACTCACTAGCATGGATTGTTTCCAAACTTTTTGCATGTATATTTTCTCATCAAATTACGAGTTTTGGTTAATTTAGAAGTGATAAGTTGAGATTTTTTCATAAGGCTGCGTTCATTTAATCGCCTGTAACTCTTGGAATACTTGACCGATTTCAATGACCTCTAACATGTTTGGAAGGCCATTTCAATTTCTTTTAAAATAATGAAAATGTGTATCATCACCCAATTTTACATTAATCGATTTTTTTTAATTTTAAATCAGTGTTCTTATGTTTCTAGTGGTATGACGCTAACTGCATGAGTTTGGAGGTAGTGAAATGATGCATTCTACATTTTCGATTTTTTCTCCAAAATATTTATTATAAAATTTAAAAAACTTTCAGTGAAAAATTATCAGAATTATAATTTTTTCATTAGCTTATTAAGACAAGGTGTAAACACAATAAAAATCCAAATGACAAGAAAGGAGTGCAGTTTATCTTTTGTACATACTAGAGTTTGCATTTTCCCGTACTTTTTATTTTCCGGGAAACGGGAATTATTTTTTTAATTTCCCGGGATCCCGGGACAGCACGGGAAATCGTCAACATACTGTTTACCATGAGTTAAGCTTATTTTTTCCAATGAAACATTCACATTTATTAAACTAAAATAAATATGATAAAGCGCAATGTGAGATCAATGCAAACATCTTTTCAAGTTTCAAAATTAATTAAAGATAAGATATATCTTATTTGATTGGAAAATGTGGACGCGACGGAGAACGATCGTTAACATTAATAGTGAGTAGAGCATTAAATGAAATGTTTGTTCCTTGTCCTATCGCTTCGAAAACGTTAAATTCTTTAATTTTGCGTTCGGATACACGCCCAAAATCTTTAACATACCTGATTAAAAGCTATGTGATCTAAATTTGTATACAACATTTTTAATTTTATTGTGGAAAAGATGGAAAAAAAATATGCGAAGAAATATATAAAATTTTCTAATGAATTCCCACGGGATTCCCGGGATACGGGTAATAAAAAAGTGCGAATTCCCGGGAATTTTCCTGCGGGAAATCCCGGTATGCAAACCCTAGTACATACGCTCTGTACTTTAGTGTAGAAAACACGGAGTTTTGTAGAATATCCATAAATACTGATAAAGGTTATGCCCTATTATATGAGAGTGCATCCCCCCCCCCCAAAAATTTAGTAAATATTTTTAGTTGGCCAAAAAACATTAAAAATTTGTCACATCTTTGGGCTAATATTTTAGTTTTTTTAATGGATCATGTATCGTAGTAAAAGTCCCTTATTGTATTTGACCAAAATAGGTAAAGGCAATTCCGGGAATATTTAGTTCTCGGTCAAAAGTACATGATTAGTTCTCCCTTTTATGAATATTAATACTTTTTTCCAAAAATACATAAAAAATTTGTCCCGATTTTGAACCAAAATTTTAGTATTGTCAATGAAACATGTAGTTGATCCATCGAAGAAAAATTATTTTCTTTTATTCAACCAAAATACTTAAAGTTCGCTAATGTTTTGTTCTCGTTCAAAAATTCAACATTTATTCTCCCATTCTAAATCAGCAGCTCTTTCCAATAACTTTTCATTACATTTTTAATTTTTTTTTAAAGAATTCCAAATCTTCGATGCCCTGGAGGCAATCGCATCATTTAGATTGATTATTCCATTTTTCCCTGGTTAGGGATAAGTAATCTACTGATACCTATTACTTTTCCTGTTCATAAATTTACATGGGAAATAGCAAAACAATTTAGGCATTTAATTATAAAGACTCGAACTTCAAGTCAAAGAAACACACATAAGTGTTCCGTGAAAGATAACATAATTCCGAATATATAATAACCAACATGGTGCGAGCGAAAGGAAACCCACAAATCCGCTGCTTAATATTGATTACTTTCTTTTTCTTTGAAGGCAGATTGTAATGAAAGATTTCTGCGTTTGTATTTATTTTGCTGTTCACTGCTCACTGCCTCTGTGTGTGTGTGTGAATAGAGTCGATGTTGGTACATCTTTCCGCATCTTATTAACACCCACTTAATCCTTATTTCTATTTACCTTACGATCTGTTCTGCTCTGCTCCTTCCTGGCAACAAAATACACACAAGCACACGAACACGCATACCCCTAAAACCCTTGAATGCCATCTTCTACAACATCAGCAGCACAGCACCAACCATCTAATTTTACGCTTCCTCTCTTAAGACATTACAATAATATTTTTGCCTGCATAAATACATAATATGGATGCCAGAAGAAGTCCTGGTTGGAAGCTGCCGCACGTTAGTTGTGCCCTTCACCTCCTGTTGCTTTCTGGGCGCGGCGAGTGCCACCCCGACAATAATACTGTCGATAGATGAGGACTATAATGGGAAAATACAGAAGCTATGGGTGGGAGATGAAAGTAGGCGCAGGAAAAAGCTATAGCAACCAAATCTGAAAGATTCAATAATAAACAAAAATTAGTATTTAAGCCCTGAAGGGAAAAAGGCAGTATATATATATACAGAGAGTGGTATGAAGGGTAGTAAAATGTGTATATGAAATAAATGATAATACTGTTCAATAGAAATGGAAATTAATATCTATGAACCGAAAAAGGGCAAGGGCCACGGGGATGATGGAACTTTTGCAAAGCCTGAAACGCAAATGTTCATCCTCTAAAGTGAAATTATGTTTCAGTCATCCTCGAGATGTGCTCCTATCACACAAATAAGGTTTCCTCCTTACAAGGGTACTTGTACAGTGGCATTCCATTTCCATTTCGCGCCCTGAAACAAGAAGTAATAACAAACAGCAGTAGTCTATAATATTAATATGTACAATTCAAGGAAAGTAAAGGAAAAAAAAACAAACAAACGAACGCAAAAGAAAGTCATAAAGGAAACAGGCAAAAAGAAAACATTGATTCACTTTCAGCATGATAACGATGATGTTAAATATGAAAATATATGAGTCTGTGTGTGTGCAAAAAAGGCTCTTAGAATATTGACTGTATTTTCTATATGTTTATATACATATATACGTCTGCATGAGTGCCAATAACGTTTGATGATGTCAATAATGGTCCCGCAAAAAAGGTGTTTACCAAAAAAAATATATACGAAAGGATGGGTTATGGATATATGGGTTATAAAAATATGCTAAAATATTGCTATAAAAGCATGCCAAAAAAGGTCCCAGCGAATAATTAACCCATAATGGTACGCAGCAAGTTGTTAGAGAATTTTAAATGGTTCTTTAGGTTATGGCAACAAATGTTCTTGTCTATAAATTTTAAAAGCTTTCCGGAAGCTTTGTAAAATTATCAGAAATGAAGCATTTGCCAAATAGTCCATTTGAGGGGTTCTCATCAAATATTAAATTCCGGGTAGGAAACAGAGATTTTCGAAATGTGATCACGGGTGGAGTGTGGTACACAGGTCAGAGGTCCAGGCAGAAATAGCCAAAAGAAGATAGGATCAATTCAATGACGACTATTGCACTGAAGGCCTCTCTAAAAATTAAGTAGAAGAAGATGCGGTTGGATTTTTACTTTTATGCCAAAATAAAAAGCAGTTTAATAAAGTATGAAGATAGACAGTTTGGATGTTGAATCACTCATACTTTGTCATGTAAGCCATTTTTACAAAAATCATGAATTGGGAAAACTTGAAATTGTTGTTAATGTTAAATAAACACAGATTGAAGCATAAAGTTTGAAGTATTTTTAAAATATATTCTCCTCTTTATTTTAATAATCATAATAAGATTAGCGCAAAAACGATGAAAATTCATGGAAGGTGACATGTCATTTGCAACTTTGATGTCAATTTAAAAGGAAATTCAAAAGACAAGTATGCAGTTTTGATACGTTGGGTCTTTAATTTCATAAAAAATGTTTTTTTTTATCAGAATTCAAATTCTTAATTTGTTTAAATGAATTTTAGGTATTCTAATTTAACCACAAATTGAAATTATGAGAGATGTGAACTTCAGTGCTCAAAACTTGTATTTTTGCAAAATATGAAAACTTCATTAACTCAGTCAATTACTAACGGATTCTTGAGAACCAATTGTCATTTTATTTCTTATTAAATTAATAGATTTTTAATTTAGATGCTAATCTTGATTCAGAATTTGAGAAAATTGGACTCTTCAAAAATGAATGTTCTCTATTTTGAAAGACTTAAAACTTCAATTTAAGTTTTGACAAAGAATCCAATTTCCAAAACCGGGAATGGAACAGCGGACCTTCTCGTCGCTACCATGGCAGTCTAACCATCTCAGCTATCCTCTGTTGTGAGTGATGAATAAATAAAGCAAACCATTTAGTTCGTTAGAACTGGCCATACTTAAACATATTTGTCCAAGAAATTAAGACTTTTTGACTGGAACAGAATAGTGATCCTATAATTCTGAAAGGGCATGTTGAGTAGATCATTTTTGTAGAATAAATTTATAGTGCAGCTGCTCTGAGTTTCTTTTTACAGTCGATCACAATTTTAATTTCTTGGTAGAAGGGATCAATAATTAAGTGATAAAATTATTGTAGTTAATGTCTGAGATAATAATTATTCAACGTCAGAATAATCTGAGACTGCCACGAGGTTTGAAGAAACTGAACTAGGAATAATAATAATAATAAGAACTTTATTTAATCTATTCTTTCTATGAACCTGAAAAACACTTATAAATCAATCAAGACAATCACGCCAAAGTCCGAAGCAGTACTACTGAAGTTTTGTGTTCAGTCCCCTAACATTCTGATACAATATAAATAAAGTCTTACTCAGTTTGTGACAGTATCCGCTGGAGGTATTACGGCAGACCCAACCCTGTGAAAAAAATCTTTAAAAATTATCACACTTGGCCAGTGAGTCGAGTTCGACATCTGCTTGAGCAGATGTCCTCAAAACATCATTTATAAGGCTTGATTGTCGTCCCGCAGAGTAAGATTAGTTTGAATCTAAATTAGCAGAAGCGAAATTATATACCTGAACCGCAGACGATTGCAGATTTGTCGTCATAATTGGAACAGTGTCACTATTATTAAATATGAAAATGACGATGAAGGATTTGAATTGGTGGGGTGACTGGTTTCATACTGAAACTGTTGTAGTTAGAGAAGATAAACTAATCAAATAATCCGAACCTATGCTAACTTTCTCTTGATTAAACTCAAGATGGCGGTCTCTTCCTCTTCGGAGTACCTTCAGTAATTTCAAAATTTTAAAATAATTTATCAAACCTATCGAATATTAATATTATTAAATATCATCCTCTTTATAATACCCATTTTTGTCTCTTTATAAAGTCTACAGAAATCAAATATGGTAATAAGATTTTATGACGATTCCTCATTGGAGAGCATTCAGTAAATTATTTTTTTAAATAATTTGTCAAACCTATCGAATTCTTCGTTAATATTATTAAATGACATTCTCATCTCTATAATACCCATTTTGCCTCTAAAAAGTCTATAGATTTTGACATCTATAATTAATAATAACACAACCAGATATTTTGCAATAATTATATTTTTTCACGCTCTACAGCCAAATGATTGACATTGCTTTTCATTATTCCATTTTTTTAATTGATAAAGCTCTACTATTTCAAAACTACCAACAGTTTGTTGTTATAGCAAAACATTTGTTGTAATAACCTTCAATTTGCTATTAATAGTAAATTTTTGCACGTCTAGCTTCTACTAAACCCCCATTGAAATTTAATTCCATCGGAGTATATTTTGATCAAAAGACCAGACAATTTATACACATGTGTCATTTTAATTATCCTCAAACAATTATTTTTGTCTTGCCAATTATTGTATCACAAGAAGTAAAATCACCCTGAGATTGATTAATATAAGCATTTTCCTATTCGCTTTAGAAACTTCTACCCCCTCAGTGGGTTAATTCTCGTCAAATTGTCATTTCCTTTCCTTTAAAGCATATATTTGCGTGCGAAAAACTGGATAAAAATAAACATAAGCCATAAAAATGTAAAATTAATACTTTATGCATAGCGTCAATGACAAAGCAGCGACAGCAGCAGCAGCCCCCAGTTAACAAAATAACTCATTTTTTAATAAGCATAAAACCCCCCAGGAAGGAAAGATTGAAATTTTAATTAATTTCTCTTCTCTTCTTCACGGTCCTTGTTCATTTTGATATGATATGATTTGATATGAAACCTTCAAGGCAGTGCAAAGAAAAATTAAAGCTAAAATAGCAAAAAAAAGAAAAACACTTTTAAATAATTCATACACGCAAATACATCCCAGCCCCCCCCCCCCCATATATAGAATTCCCCACAGGTTCGACATATCGTTCAGGCATGCCTGGCTAAATGTCCCACCGTTCCTAGAGAAGTTTTTATTGATTTAATTCACATGAAACAACAGCAACATAAAACACAACATGCTCCAATTAATTAATCAACGCATAATAAAATAAATTCTAAAAATACAAGGTGGATGTGTGTCTTCCCGTGGTGATTGGGGTGGGGGGAGATTTACATGCCATTCTAAATTGTGCTTCACAGTAATTTGATATCATCTCTCTCGTGTTCGATATTAAAACAAAACAAAAATTTTCATTTTCTCTATTTTACAGGTTTACACTTGCCAGGCCAGCAACGGGCATGTGGTGGCAGCCCTCACCAAGAAAGTCGTTTTGGATATGAACCGTAAGTACCGTAAGAGCCGGCAGACGGCGGAAAAGTGTTCGTTCGTGTATTTTTAATTTTCTTTTTACACAGCAACTTAAGGGCTTTAACAAATGTTCAGTCAGCCTCGAGCTAGGAAATTTGCTGCCTCTCTCCCGCTCACGGGGTGTGTATTTCTTTTGAATTACATCCGCAGTTGTTGTTGTTGTCCTTGTGGTCCTGGCCTTTTACTTTGTACAAGGCTTACACATTAATATTGACTCGCCGTTCTTGTGGCTTGGTTTGGGTTGGCTTGGCTTGGCCATTAATGTCATGTTTCATAAGTTGAAACGGAAAGCACATATTTAAATTTCATTATGCAAATATCCTGAAAGGCCTTGTGCCACACAAATAAATTGCATATCGCGTCCGTCGTTCGTCCTTTGCTTGTATTTGTGTATGTTCAAATTGTTCGCAGCGATCAAAGAACAAAGACGGCATTAACACGACGGCCACAATGCCATGAAACAATGATGACAGGCCTTGGCGTCAAATGAAGGTTACAAATATCGAGTTATCAATTTTGTATTTTTTTGCGCGCGCCAGTTTGTTGAAAATGATGATGCAAACGAGTCATTTTGGAATTATATTTTAATCAATCATGAAAGGCGTTTTTTTTCTATGAAAACGGCAATTGATTAGAAAGTGTGTAAGTGTGAAGGAGGGTGGTCTTTGGAAAAAAGCCTCGCTGATATCCTTTATGAATTATGAATTTTTAATACCCTCGTGTCACACTTCATCTTGTCGTTGGATAACACAAAATGACAATAGCTAAGCTTTAGTAAATATAAAAATTAAAAAACAAATACGTCCTTCAGATAGGACGAGCGAAACAATGAGCTTAATGAGTGTAAAAAATTATTGTAAACACCGACTGTGTCCCCTGGATCCGAATGAATAATTCTTTAATCCTCTCAAAACTGGGCAAACGATGGTTGGTCAGAAAAGTGACGTTACCCTTAATAATGTGATTTCAAAATACCATCCAGTTTGGTTGGTCCAGCACTTATTTCATTTTAAAGGAGCTTTAGAATGTATCACTGGCATGATTATTTCCCGGGCCACCGTTTGTACAATCAATGATTTTCTAGTTGGATTTTCCTCAAGATTTCTCCTCGTATTCTTGCGAGAACATCCGTTCAACATAGCCAGGCCACCATATCCTAGGAAATATCTCATACAGCTCTAGGTTTGGTTGGTCCACCACTTACTTAGTTTTAAAGGAGCTTTAGAATTTATCATTTCTAGACCACCGTTTGTACAAACAATGATTTTCTAGTTGGATTTTCCTCAAGATTTCACCTCGTATTCTTACGAGAACATCCGTTCAACATAGCCAGGCCACCATATCCTAGCAAATATCTCATACAGCTCTTGGTTCATTAGAAATGTTGGTATACAATTTGACCAATTAACAAAACACTTCCAAATGCGATACGGGATTTAAAGCTCACCTTGAGACATGTTCAATTTTTTCATATATTTTTTTGACCTCGTATGGTCTGCCCAAAATCGTATAATTTGTCCAACTATTGTAACATTCGCTACTTCTCTGTGTAGGTCTGAACGAATGTAATACATTTGCATCATAAATGTCGCTAATAATGAAATCTTCATTTACTGCAATTTCTACCCTAAAATGTATTTTTTCTATAGCACAGGGTGCATATTATATTATTACATACACAGCACCAATGAAAATATTTCTACATGTTGTTTGTATTATTACCGGAAAATATTGCATACTTTTTGGCGCTATCGTAAGTAGCACACAGTCAGGTAATTGATACAGATGATACGTATTTCTTGAGAAGAACTTTTCTCCTTAATGCAACTTTATCGGGGTTTGCAATAAGGAATTGGTAGGAGAAATGTTCGTTAAGAGCCTAATTAATGACTTCATATTCTCTTAGCCACTGTTCGTCTTGACGTTGCTCTTTGTTGTGACGGTTTTCCGAGGTTTTTCATGGATATCCCTACCATATAATGTATTAAAATGGAGTATAGAAGAGTTATCAAAGCTGTTATGTTAGGATGCTTAGATTAACTGAGTATCACAGTAATGGAATTATTTTTCGTGGTGTTGTCTGATAATTTGATTCCATTTTTTGATATCTTGAATATTCTGAGAATTATAATATTTGATAAACTGGTAAGGAATTAAATTAGTATTATTCGTTAAGACTATAGAACAAATATATGTGCCAGTTAAAATGATAGTGGTCTACGTCACACTTTATCCGTTCTGAGATAAAGGTGATTCCATTGGAACGGGTGTAACACTTTTGCTTAAATATATTTAAATATATCCCATATTCATTAACTGCGATTTTTACTATATTTCCAATTAAAAACGTCAGGTTAACCGGAATATTATTACAAATCTAAATATGCTGTAGCGTTTTAAATCTTGGAGGTATACAACATGGGTGTGACCTTAGCTTTGAAGAAAATCTTCAGCTTTTACTTATTTTCTTGAATTCTGTAATGTTCTTCCATTACATGACTTTATTCATTTTTGCTAATCAAAAGAGTAGTTCATACACTTTCTTCTAAAGTATACATTACGGACATCTCTCTATGAATATAGGATACGCAGGATATTTAAATTGTAACGGGCGTGACATTTTGACAGAAATTCTGTTACGACACCAGTCTATATTTGGAAAAGGAAATGATCAGAACTATTGTTGTCATTATTTTTTGAAATGTAATCAAAAATATGTCTTATGAGAAGTATCCAAATTATGAATGTTTATCGGTGTTTTCTTAAATTATAAATTAATTTTGAAATTTTGTGCGAAAAAAGGGGTCACTTTACGTGGAATCACCCATAAGCAATGGTTTATGTTTGAGTCAATCGAAAAATATTTTTCCACAGAAGGACAACATTTTTTTTCTTAGAATATCCTACTACTATATCGAACTTTTATAAAAAAAATCGACAACGTTGGTGCCTCTAATGGAACCACTACTTTCAGAGGATGTACTGATTTAGACCACTTTCATACTTCTCAAAATTGAAAAAATTGGAGAAACAGAATTTTTATTTTTTTCGCAAAAGTAATATTTCCTAACAAAAATTAAAGAAAACAAAATATTTTATTTCAAAAAAAATAAAAAAATATATAAATATTTATATTGAATTGAATTCAAATTATCTGAATCACCTTAAACGGACATTATAAATAAAAAAATGTTCGTTTACATCACCACACATCAATATTAGTGGAATATAGGGTGACTTAGACCACCTTCAAACTAACACTAAAGACAATTTTGGTGTGCATTAAATGAGAAATGTATTTTTTTATAAATGTCAAAAATAAAAGTTCTTAAATTAAATTGATCAAAGTAAAGAGAAAAATTGGCATATCTTATTTTTTTGTATTTTTGACATAGACCACTATCATTCAAACTGGCACATACAACATTTTTTAATCATATTAAATAACGAATATTATATGCCTTAGCTACTAAATTATAAAATGACCGTGATAACCGTGATCAGGACATAATACAGACTCTGGCTCATACTTCTCCACCCCATACTAGTATTAGAGAAAAAAAGGAAGAGGTATCAGAGTACATTGCTTCTTGATTTCAAAATGGATTATGATACACTGAATTTTCATTGAATTTTATGGTGTTTTTTTCTTGACCTTCAAAAATTGGGAATTTTACAAATATTCACCTTTAAATTTTAAATACATAAAAAATTATTAAAAATAACATTTTTAAGATTTAGAAAAATGTCAAAATTAGCTACAACTCAGCACAGCTACAACTTTCAGCAATATTCAATTCCGTCTAAAAATTAATTTTTGAATGATATTTTCCTTCAGATACTCACGAATGAAACAGCAAAATCAGTTTGTTTTTCATACAAATCGCAAATTCTCTGGAGCCCAAAAATTCATTTCTATGATTTAGCTGAAAAACTACTTTAACTATGACGGTATTTTAGCTCCTTTTTTTCATGAGAAGAGTTGAGTCAGCTAGAAAAATAAAGCTAGATACCTTAAATTAACGACATTTGCCCGCATATTTTGGAGGTTGGAGTGCAAGATGAAATCATTCTCAGGCACATAGCTACTTAGCTGGAATCCAATCCAATTTTCAAAATTGACAGGCATTTCCGCTTTATTTACAACACAAGACAATGAACCCATAATCTGTACTCTTTATTTTACTGACCATTCATTAATTACTTGTTGTACGCCTTAGCTGTTTCTGAAATTTGCGGTAATGCTGCAAACGATGTCAGAAGATTTTTTAATGAAATTTTCATTAACTCTTCTGCGAATATTATTTTTTATTTACAAATTATAATTAGCTTTAGCCAAGGTCCAGCCCAGTTGTGTAATGTTACACTGGCCATTATTATTTGTACGTTAAGTTTTTGACATAAAATTTTAATTGCCTTCCTTCGAACATAGAGAGAGAGAGCGAGAGCATCATGGATGGCAAACATCATCGACGTCAAGACAAGAACATCATTAAATGGAAGTAATTAGGACAGTGTCCCCTTCCTTCCCACACCCACACACAAAAGAGGTCAAGATCTACACTAAATGATTTGTATGGCTTTGTTTGGGGGGGGGGATAAATTTCCTTGGAGGCTTTCTTTCCTGTCGCCTCCTCCTCCTTTCAAGTGCCATCGAATTTGTGGCCTTAAATTGACAGAAATGGTTTTCGGTAGAGCAACACAACGAGAAAAAGAGGAGAAGGAGGAGGTTAACGCGCATTTGTTGTTGCTGCTGTTTCTGTTTCTGTTGTGAAATGTTAACAAGAGTTTTGAAATGAAACTCATTAACAGCCAGTTGGCTTTCATGACATATGATGAACAGCTAATTATTTTGATGACCAGCTGTGTTGCGAACGATGAAAACGATATGGTGGCTATATAGAATACATGGCCCGGAATGGCCATAATGAAACGAAGTGAATATTATAGGCAAAAGGCTTATTTTAAATGGCTTTTAAGAAAATAATTATTACGGCCACCCGCCGGGCTGCAAGAAACTAAGAGTGAAGACCAAAATTAAGCTCTGTTCCAGGAAAGGATAAAACATGTTGTTGAAGTTACTACAAATACTCAATAATAATTATAATAATCTAGTAAAAATTGTGGAATAATTTAAAAGTTGCGGAAAAATATGTTGGCTATCCGTACGCCCTATTTTTAATCTAAGATATGATTGACACGAAGATGTACTGACAGCATCCACCCGAATAACTAGGCTCAGGACTGTCTCAAAATCACTTTCGGAGACCTTCAATCACATAGTATACACTTCACAGTGGAATATGTTCATAGGTGGCACGACAAAAAATCGATAAAAAAATTAATAATAATATTTTACTATTATTAATTAATGACAAAGATCTGTCCATCCTTCTGTTAACGGAAAGGTTTACGAATGACACTGCCTAGGATGTAGGAATACTGCAACCAGATTATTTAGACACTTCATAACTTGACATTCTCATTCCCTCCTGAACTTACTTTTGACTGAATTGAATCTCCGGTAGAGTAAACGTATGGAAAAATGTAGTCTACCTTCAGGCGCATTTTATTTCGACTTGAATTGCATAATTTTAGGCTAGATTATGTTTTAAATTTATGGCCGCATTTTAATTACATTAATGGTTATTTAAATCTCATTTTTTATATGATTTGTTGTCCCTCCGTTCAGACTTCTGTTAGTCTGCGATATGATTAACATAAAGATGGACGGGCAGCAGGGCGTAGGTTTGATGAATACTGTCACTCGAATATGTAGCCATTTCATAGTTTGATAAAAATGGGAAAAAAGTATTCTCGTCACATTTATAGCGGCATTTCGTTACATTAATGATTATTTAAATCTCATATTTTATATGATTTTTTTGCGTTTCCCCGCTCGTCTAGCTTTCTGATAATATGATATATGATTGACATAAAATAGATGGATAGCAGGATGTAGGAGAGACATAGATACTGCCACCCGAATATTTAGGGACTTCATTGTTTGACATAAATGGCCAAGGGTATTCTCATTTGTTCCTGACCTTGCTCTTGGCTGACTTAATCCTCAGCAGTGTGTAGAAATAATGGCAAAAATATTATTTACATTCAGGCTGACTATATTTCGAATTGAATTGCCTAACTTTAGGCTGGATAAAGCTTTACATATGTAGCGGCATTTTAATTACATAAATGAATATTTATATCTCATATTTTATATGATACTCCGTGGGCTTTCAAGCTGTGATATGATTGACAGAAAAATTGACGAATAACAGGACCTAGGATGAATGGCTACTGCCACCCGAATATTATGCACTTTTTAGATTGACAGAAAGTGGCAACTGAACTTAGTCATGACTGAAATAATCCTCAGTAGGGTGTAAAAATATTGGCAAAAATATAATCTACTTTATGGCTGATTACATTTCCAACTGAATTGCATAATTTCAGGCTGATTATATTTGAATTGCCTAATTTCAGGCCAGATAAGTTGGCTTTAGATTTATAGCGGCATTTTAATTATATAAATAATTATTTAAATCTCATATTTTATATGAATTTTTTTATGTTTCCCCATTATTGAGAGCCTCATAAAAAGCCCCCCTAAATTTATAGTCTTCTTTTGTATGGGGGGATTTTTTTATTTGTTATTATCTTTCGCTAAGTCAGAGTAGTAGCTTATTTTCTGGCTCATTAACCATAATCCGTGTAAAGTGCACAAATAAAAACTTTTCCCATTGAGCCGCGTTAAACCATTCACCATCCACTAAGCCTTAGTTTATAGCCTACTACTCGGGGGAGGATTTTTGAGCGAATATATTTTCAGAAGTAACATAAAGTACATAATCTACTTTTAGGCTCAATTAATCATAACTCCAGAAATGTCAGTCAGTTTTTTGTTGATTTTGTGGCCGTTTTGGTTTTGCCACTGCCTGCAACAGAAGTGTATTTTTAACAGCTTAAACTTTTGTTAAATTAATTATTTTTTCTCCCTATGGCTATACAGGATACAACAAGTTTTTTTTTTGCTTTTTAGTTTTTCTTCCTTTCTTTTTTGCATCTTCATGGTTTTTCCTTTCGTGTTGGTTTAAATTTCTAACAGTTTTTTGTGCTCGTTTCTATGGCAATTAAAACGTAAACTGGACGTTTTAATTTCTTTAAGGTCGTCATAAATTGCAGCATTACCAGAAAGCTGACAAAACAGGTGAATGGCTTAGCTATTGTATTGCAATTGTGAACGCTTAATGACTTTTCACTTGAGATAGCCAGCAGACCAGACCAGACCACACCATATCTTGCCGGGTTTTATTATGATTGCGTGTCAAAAAGTAAATTGAGGTGGAGTGGATACTGTGAATAGGTAAAGGTTTGTGAAGGGCTTGGATTACACTGCAATTAGCTAAATGAATTGTTGTGGGGTGGGCATGGTGCATATTCTATTCCAATGGGGTTAAGCTATTCAGAGTATTTAAAATGTTACTACCACTACTTCTACGAAGAAGTGATGTAGCCTAACTTTAGGAAACATATAAAGCAAATACAGCACTATTTTTAATTAAATGTGTTTAAAGGGCCAACAAAATAGCATTATTTGTAGGTAAGAATTTGCAGGAGTTCAAATAGGATGGGGTTTTATTTACTACTCCTTATAGGGGTTGAGATATTCAATTATTGAAAAATCCCTAAAGATAGGCAACACTATTTGAAATTCTTTATACAGATAGGGGGTTTCGTGCCCAAAAATATGCAAAATTACCCACCAAAAACACATAAAAAAATGGAAAATTTTTCATAGGAAAAGTTACCCAAACCAAGGGGGTTTATTCACAAAATTTAAGCAATGCTTAATATTTGCCACTTGGCGATTTTTCATTATGAAAAATCAAAAAATATGATATTTCATTACTTGACAGCGGATTTGTATGCAAAATCATATTTTGAACGGATGGTTATAATTGAATGCAGTCTTCATACAAATGATTTTACTTATAAAACAATTTAAAAAGTCGATATAACCAATTTTACGTAAGCATATTTTCCATAGCAATATGCATATTTTAGGCAATTGTGAATTTAAAATGGAATTTTCTTAAATTCTAATATGGGAAATTACATTTTTGGTAGTCTTTTCATGAAAGCAACCCGGAAGGAAAAAATCTTTAAGCTCGGCTAAAGGCCGGCAATGTTGTAAACCTTTACTCTGTGAAGTCGTAGACGACCAAATTTTTGGGCAATTTTTCGTATTAAAAATTACTCAAATTTTGGGTTGCCTTTGCATATGAAAAATCAACCAAAAAATTGGGTCTTTATTCATAAAATGTGGGAAATATTTCATATTTGTCACTTGAGCGATTTTTCATTATGAAAAATCCAGAAAATCTTTATCCAACGTAAACCGTAATGTAAACCTTTACTCTGTGTATGATGTATATGTGGACAATTTCATATTAAAAATTACTCAAATTTCTGGGCAAGTTTTCATATGAAAAATTACCCAATATAGAAGATTTTGGATTTGGGTACGTTTTATTTATTTATGGGCGAAATTTCATTTTTTGTTTTGAGCCATATCGACCAACCCAGAACAATTCGCTTATAGGGTAAATATTCAAGATATTAACTAATTGAAAAATGTCTATAAATATGCCTCAAAAACCTATACAAAAATTGGAAATTTTTCACGTTAAAAATCATCCAAAAAATTGGTTATTTATGCATAATTTTTGGGTAATATTTCATATTTGTCGCTTGGGCGATATTTTAATTTTTTGGCAATATTTCATAATTGCAAAAATTGCGATTAATGGGCGACTTTTAATATATGCAATCCTGAAACCTTTATATATAATATATATTTTTTTGGCGATTTTTCATATTAAAAATTATTCAAAATTTTGGGCGATTTTCCATATGAAAAATTGCCCATTTTTGGACGATTTTTCATTTGTGATTTGGATAATGTGTAATTTATTATTGGGCGTAATTTCATTTTCTGTTTTCATTTTTTTACGATTTTTTTACTTTATTTTTTGATCCAATTTTTTGTTTTGGCCGATTATTCATTTATTTATTCTTTGAACCAAGTTTTGTTTTTAACTATTTTTCATTTATTTTTATTCAACATTTTTTCATATGAAAAATTGCCCAGTTTTTGGACGATTTTTCATTTGTGATTTGGATATTGTTTAATTAAATTTTTCATTTTTATGTCCCAATTTTTTGGCGATTTTTTATTTTATTTTTTGACCCAATTTTTTGTTTGACCGATTTTTCATTTTTTTTGTGAGCCAATTTATGTTTTTGACGATTTTTCATTTATTTTTATTCAAAATTTTGGACGATTTTTATATAAAAAATTACCCATTTTGGTACGATTTTTCATTTGTGATTTGGATAATGTTTCATTTATTTTTAGGCGTAATTTCATTTTCTGTTTTCGTCCATTTTTTTAATTTTTTGGCCCACTTTTTGTTATTGACGAATTTTGATTTTATTTTTGACCAATTTTTTGTTTTGGCTGGTTTTTCATTTATCTCTTTTTTGAGCCAATTTTTGTTTTTGGCGATTTTTCATTTGTGATTTGAATAATGTTTCATTTATTTTTGGGTGTAATTTCATTTCTGTTTTCGTCCATTTTTCATTTTTTGCCCCAATTTGTGTTTTTGACGAATTTGTATTTTATTTTTTGACCCAAGTTTGGTTTTTGCCTATTTTTCGTTCATTTTTTTTCAACCAATTTTTGTTTTGGGCGATTTTTAATGTCACTTACAGATCGACCAAAATGACGCGTTTCGTCTACATGCAATTGTTGTTCTTTTTTCCCCGTGTTTACTTTCTATCAATTCGGCGCTATTCATCAGTCTTTTTTGGTCATCCTCTAGCCGCGTGTGAATTTTCTCTAGCATTCTTCAGAAATAACTACATCGAATACGAGTTCATTAAACAATTTCCCAGTTTTTACATTTAATTAATTGATAATAACTCATCTTAACCACCCCCTCAAATAATTATGGACTAAACAAGCACTTACCCCTCCCTACTAACTGATGGTCATGACGATTTCCGAAACATCCATTGTGGGAGCAGAGCTAAAGTCCATTTCATGAAAACAAATGAAGAGGTCGTGTCATAAGTGTCCTTTATGATTTATATGTGCGATAGAGTCATCCACCAAACGTCATACAATTGCAGGACTCAGGCGATATAATTTATCGCATTATTTGCGGGTAAACGCTCGGTACTTGCATTGTGTGAACGCACGCGCACGCTAGAGAGTGTGTGTGTCATAAAACAAGATGTTAAACAAGGACTTGATTAACACCCCTCCTGTAATGAAAGAGAGATCCCCGATGCTAAGGGATGGCTAAGGCACCCCATGCACCGGGGAATGCAATTTGAGACCACAACACTTAGTTTTTGGTGATTGAGCATGATGCTGCTCCCCATAAATTTCCAGCACGCGAATAAAGTTATGAACTTTATGATGTCCTTAACAATTAACAATAAAAGCAAAAACCCACAAAAGAATCTGACAACAACATCACTTGCAAGAAACATGCATGTATGACAGTTCACCAATACACCAATTACCAAACGGACAGAAACAATGGCCATTGTTAAGAGCATGATTTCCGGAGGGCAGGGTGGATGTTAAGGTATACGATTACAACTTCTTTGGGAGTAATTCCCTGTCTCTGTACGCCTGTGTGTGAAAACAAACAGACACAACAGAGAAGAAGCGTAAAAATCGTTAATTACCGAGGCACGTGTTTTCCATAAAAGACTTCATCTCACTATTGGTAATTGCCGAAGCGTGTACATATTAATCGAAAGGCCACCACCATCCCTCCCGCTTCGGGACAGTGGTTGAAAACACACCGAGATCCCAAGGAAAATATTAATTAAATTCTTTGTCATTAAAACCAAACAAGTTTTAGCTTTATTTTTAACTATGTACATCAAATTAAACAGGTATTGTTGTTGAGCTTGTTTTTTCATCTGCACCCAAACCCTTTCGGAAATTTGACACAAATTCTTGGGCACATTTCTTCTTTTATTTGTCGTCATTCCTGGTTTTATGCTGTACCATCCCTTCCAGTTTTTATTACTTAATTGTGAAGTATCTTTGAATGTTAACACAATTTCTCGTTTAATCGCCCAGTAGGTTGGGTCCTTTTCTGGTTGTTAATCTTATTTTTTATTATTATCCTTTATTTAAAGAGGTTTTTTTCTGCAGCAAGTTTTATTTGTCGTACGCCCTGTTATCACTTTGAAATCACCATAAATAATAAAAACAGAAAAAAGAGTAATTGGATATTTTTTGATTGCCTTCAGAGTTTGTATAGAGGTGGCGGGCGGTGCATACATTTTTATGCGCTAAAATTAGAATTATATTCAAAGGGTAGAAGGTTCAATTGAAGAAGTTTTCAATTAGAATAAAATATTTAAAATATTTTAGCACGAGCTGATTGATATTTAATTGCTTCTGTGTTATGAATGGGTAGTAGGGGAGCCACTAAAATAAAAAAATAATCGATTGTATGCATCTGACCTCTTATGATTGTAGGCCAATCGCCATGGTCTAGGGAAACATCACCAAATCGAAGTTTTCTTCATGAGCAGTACGATTTTAATAGTACAATGTTATTAAGAGTTAGTAAAGACTATAGATAGGAACCATGTAGCCTGAATTACTGAGATATTACGGAAAGACTTAAACTACATTCAATTCTGGAATCATACCTACACTCAGAAATAAGTGAAGCCTACAAAATTAACTAAAATGTAAGAAATTTTGGTATCTTATGGCCCAAAAGTAGCATTACCTCATATCTAGTTCAAAGTATTCAACTATATTCTAGTTAATTTTTTCCTCAAACCAATTAAATATTTTTTTAAACTGAGAACAATTTTTGGTAAACGTTTCCTCATATTCCATAGTAAATGTTTACTAAATCTGAACAAAATTTTATTATTTTTTCCTTCAAGTTAAGTACATTTTTACAAAATGAGAAAATTGGTAAAAAATATTGTGCTGTATCAAATAATGACGGACACTTATAAGGAGTCTATAGCAAAATATGGTCGGTCTTTCGCAGCAGCTGTTCCATGATGAAATATAAAGCGATTTGTCTATTTAATGAAAGGAATTTAAAATAATTGTAACATTTGTATCGGATCTATATCTAAATCTGAATAATATAATATTATAAAATAAAATAATTTATCTGTGTCAACTTTTTTCGTCTAACAACGATGTAAATTTTCCAACTTCTGAGGAAATTTTGCTGAGATGAGAAATAAAATAATAATGTACACTTATATCGAGTTATAGCCAAAGGTGAACGGAAGTTATCATCATTCACATCACCTGGTCCAATATATATAATCTCAATGTGTTTCTGTTTGTCTTTATTTTCCGTATAGGACCCCAACCCGGTGGACCGATTCGCTTGAATTCGCAGAATACAATATCTATATGAAAAAGATCTATGAATAAATGTAGAAATTATAACAATTTTTGTAGATGCAAAAGAATTAAAAAATTATGATTTTTTAAATTGTTGGTTAAATGACTCGAAATCTCTCTCTAAAAATTAGAAACAGAACATTTTGTTTTATTTATTTTATAATAGCTGGTAGTTTACAGAAGAAAACAAAGTAAATTTGAAGGAATTTTTTGGATAAATGTAGAAGTTAGAAGATATGACCCTTATCTATTTTTTACGTTTTTTTAGACCCACAAAGTCAACATTGGTAGCCATCAGAAGGATCTTTAATTGAACATATAAGTTGGCCCTGTCGGACTTATGTATCCAAAATGAGGGTACATATTGTATACGTAGCCCTTCGGAAAATCCTGATGGCTTCAAAAACTGGCTTTATACTTTCTAAAAACAAAAATTGAGATTTAAAATTTACTTATTTTTCTTTGTCTCCCCACCATTGGATATTATTATTGCATTAGCAATTATAGGAAGCTTTATAGGAAGTAAATACATAAGTGAGAGATTCAATGTCATTCACTTACAAACCCGCTGAATAAGCGCTGATTTTTGTTGGCTAAGTCTCGACGTGGAGAATTACTTGACGCAAGAAATTCATATCGTAAAAAAATAAAATTTCGATAGTTAACTTTCTCCACCACTTATTTGCTATTTAAAAGTACGAATGGATGTTTGAACGATTTTTTTATTTTGCGGTTATTATTGCAACCAAATCCTGCAGGGATTCGGCATTATAAGTCTATACACGACTCGATTCCATCCGAGTCATAGATAATTTTACCAATGTTTACTTTATTGCACATATTACATATTGATACCACTTCCAAATTTAAGACATATTTTTGCTGGACAGTTTACAAATGTCCACAGCAAAATGTTCTCATTCTTAAAGGTATTTTAAAATTGATATTATATTCGGCTTTCCTGGGCGACATTAGCACATAACTTCCCTTAGAGTGGTGATGAACTAATATTTCAAATAAAAAAATAAAATTAAAAATTCATTGATTTCCATTCGTTATCTTTGTCTCCATTTAGGTCTATCAAGTATATAGTATACTTTTAGGCTAACAAACTATTTTTTTTACAAAATAAACTATACTAACTTTTAGTAAAGAAGGAAACAAACTAATTTTCTTTTACTGTAATTCGATTTCGATTATACCTGTCAACAGTATCCCCCACCCTAATATCATGTTCTGTTTTCTACATACTGGTGAACGAACTCGGAGTACGTCAGCTGAAAAGCAAAACAAAGTAACAAAAATTTTCATTTTGTTTAAATGAGGCATAAAACCACTAACTTTGTGCGAATTATATCTAAATATTTCATTGCATAATTTATTTAGATTTAAACGCAATTAAAAAAAATTGATGTTAACTTATCTGTTAATTGACTTTTTTACATATCAGCGAACTATCGTAAATATTTCTTAAGACAACTTTGTAATACCTAAACTTTAGGTAGGAGAGCATCCTGAGTTCATTGTTACATTTGTGACGCCTGGAAATTTCGATCCTGAAAGCCTACACATTTTTCATCGACAGCAACCAATCTCGATCTCCTATACGTTTTTGACCAATTTTACAATTTGTAAAATGAAGTATTATCACTTTAGTAGGCCTTCTGATTTAAAATTTGCAGTTAAGCTCTTTAGCATTTTATCGTTTTGTGTAGTATGAATTGTCGGTTTGTCAAAGGTAGTTATGGGTCTGCAGATAATACGAACACAGACAACAACATAGACTTTGTTAAGTCGCATGTAAATAATTTAAATTAATTGCCATTCAAAGTAATTGGTGCAAAAGAGAGAACAAAAACAAAAGTGATTACCTTTAGCCAAGCCAAATTGAGACCGAAGAAAGGGGTAGAAAAGAACTAAGTCTAAAGAAATTAGATTTTAGAAAATGTTTTCAACAACACTCGGAACACACAAACGTCCAGAAAAAGGTGAAATCATGGGCATATACTTAAAAAACGATTAAGATAGGATGGGTACACAACAGAAAAAGGGTATCACAGAGGTGATAAGACCTTGACTTTACATGCGGTCCCCAAAAACAAAGCAAAGCTAGAAGTTTGTTGCTGTTGTTTAAGTGAAAATTAATTTTCCCAGAATAGCTTAAATTCGTTTTGGCTTCTGGCCTTCGACCCTTTAATTAGTTTAAAAATTGTTGACATGTTTTTTGGCTTTCGATTTGCCGATGAAACCAAGTGGTCTGTATGTACATATCTATCTACTACGTACACACAGCAATTAATTTGGTCTACTTTATGGGGTTTGTTTGCCACAACAAAATGTGTGGCCTACTTTTGTGGGAGTGGGCGATGGTAATGCCAGCTAGACATGCTTGCCATCTTGTTGTCCTACCCAGGGTATTGAATGAATTGAATCAGATTCAAGGCATTTTTTTAAGTGAAACAAACTCATAGTCTACTTTGAGGATTTCATGGTTTTTATTTAAAATCAGCTTTGCGTTTTTTAAATATAATGTGTGTACATATGGGGTATGGGTATTAATTATATTTATTTGGAAGCTTTGACTTGTATGAGGTTCGATTTAAATGAACCGCCAAAAAAAATGTTCCCACATTTTAAATATATTTATGTGGTTTATCAATAAGCCGATTTCATGTTCGTTTGTGATGTCTTCTTCACAATAAAATTTAGTTAAAAGTCATTTGAGGAAATTCTTTAACAAAAAAAACAAAACATTTTTATATATGAAAGTCCTTTATGTCGATGGATTTCATAATAAAAATTCATAAAAATCACTAAAGGAGGAAATCGGGTGTAAATCATGACAAAAAATGTTGTCTACATTTAGGCTTTATTAAATTCATAATTAAAAGTACAATTTCTGGAACTGCTTTAATTTAAATGAAAACCCATGGCGCAATATTGATACGAAAAAACGGAATCAAAATAATAAAAATTCATAAGAAATCACTCAAAATAGAAATGTATATTTTGTGTAAACTGATATGTGTGATATTCTGAAGCGCCTGTTGGCATGCTCAAAATGACAATGACCATAAATGTTGTATACATTTAGGCTTTAGTAAACTCATAATTAAAGGCACAGTTTCAGGAATTGATTTAATTTAAATTAGAAGCCTTGACGCAATATTGATGCGAAAAAACGGCATAAAAATAATACAAATTCGTAAAAAAATCAAAAAGGAAATGCGTGTTTTGTCTAAACCCCTATTGAATGTACCTGCTAAAAATTATGCCAATAAATGTTGCCTACTTTAGGCTTTAGTAAACTCATATGTAAAGCACAGTTTCAGGAATTTAAATGAAAACCATTGGCATAATATTGAGCCCCACAAACGGAATAATAATTCATAAAAAAACATTAAAAAAGGAAATGTATTTTTTTGTCTAAACTCCTAATGTATTTGAATTGAATGTAGTTGAATATGGATATTTTTGTAGCGCCTGTAAGGCCTGGTTGAAAGGACAGTAACAATAAATGTTGCATACATTTAATTCAAAACATAGTTTCAGGAACTGCTTTAATTTAAATGAAAAACCTTGGCGCAATATTGATCCCATCTAACGGAATAAAAATAATAAAAATTCATAAGAAATCTTTCAAAAAGGAAATGTGTGTTTTGTCTAAACTCCTATTGAATGTACTTGATTCTGGGTATTTTTGCAGCGCCTGTTAGGCCTGCTCGAAAGGACAATGAAAAAAAATATTGCCTACATTTAGGCTTTAGTAAACTCATAATTAAAAACACAGTTTCAGGAACAGTTTTAATTTAAATGATAAACCTTGGCTCAATTTTGATCCCATCTAACGGAATAAAAATAATAAAAATTCATAGAAAATCATTCAAGAAGGAAATTATGGTTTTGTCAAACTCCTATTGAATCTAGTTGATTATGAAGCGCCTGTAAGGCCTGCTTGAAAGGACAGTAACAATAAATGTTGCCTACATTTAGGCTTTAGTAAACTCATGATTAAAAGCACAGTTTCAGGAATTGCTTTAATTTAAATGAGAAGCCTTGGCGCAATATTGATCCCAAAAAAAAAACAACGGAAGCTTGTCGAAAAACTAAGCTTTGTGTTTGTGTGTTTGACTGATAAGGATCAGGCTGCTGCGTCCTTCGTTTGTTAAATATGTACATACAAATGTTGCCATAGCATTGCAATCGTAATGGACACATCCCACTGACTTAAAGCTACGAAAAGTAATTTATTTCTTTCACAAGAAATGTGGTTCAAAGGCTCTGAACTCAATGTGCCGTCCATCCGTAAACCAGCAGTGGGAGCTTTGGCATAGAGGGACAGAGATAGAGATGAAATAGATAAATGGATATTCAGGTGTACAAAAGTCATTTTCATTTCTAAATGAGACAGAGGAAAATTGCACACACACACACACACAAAAAGAAACACACCCACCCAACAACGGGAAATGAGAAATGAGAAGCGGATGTATACAAAACATTTGAAAGATTCAAACAGATTAACACAGATTAAAAGATAAGAAGCAAAAACTACCGCACCACTCGCTATACTACATTAGAAATGTAAAGGCCAAAAGGGAAATAGTTGACCAAAGTCGTACTACATGAAATATTAACACAGTGAGCGAGAGGGTGAGAGGGGGAGGGCGCGCCAGCACAAAAGGAAATACGATTTTTTGTTTTTTAGTTGCAGAACAGGCGAAATTAAGGACAACGTAATAATTATTTCCATTTGTTTTCTTTCAGTGCCTCCCTTGAGTTTACTGCTGCAAGGTTTAAATCATGCCTTGGTGGCGGGCACCAGAACCCATGTGACCTGTACCTCGGTGGGTGCTAGGCCAGCGCCACAAATCATATGGTCCAAAGGCGGACAGATATTAAAAGGGGCCACACACTCGGTAAGTTATGGCCCTCCACCACGATCTCAAGAATCTCTTAGAAATCCCATTTTATAAATTTCTTTATTATTTTCTCATTTATCTTAGACCTCGGCCGATGGCAACACCACAGTCTCCGAATTGATTTTAATCCCCGTTCCCGAGGACAATGAACGTCAGGTGCAATGTTCCATCTCATTGAATCCCCAAATGACCTCGCAGCATTTGCCCGAGGGTCATACCAGCGTCACCA
This sequence comes from Polietes domitor, assembly GCA_947397865.1. Classification (NCBI taxonomy): domain Eukaryota; kingdom Metazoa; phylum Arthropoda; class Insecta; order Diptera; family Muscidae; genus Polietes; species Polietes domitor. The sequence continues at coordinate 104,134,038 of OX377622.1, forward strand.
CTGTAATGGGCAATGGCAATACCGGCTTGTTTTTAAAGGATTCGCGGGTTTTGAATGTAACACGTAAGTATGGGAATGAAAATTATATTACTAAGGGTTTTCTATTTAGAAGTTTTGCTTAAAGATTTGCAATGATAGCTTACTGTTCTTTCTTCTTTTTGCTTTCATCTTTTTCTTATAGATGCTCCTATTGTCTCCTTGAATTTGGGTGCCCCCTTGGATCCTAATAACTTGCTGAAAGGTTCCGATGTGTTTTTGGATTGTGAGGTGCGTGCCAATCCGGGCATTACTAAAATTGAATGGTATCACAATGTAAGTATAAGAGAAAAATATATATAAAATACCTTACACAGAATATGAACAATTATTATTATGAAGCTGTCTTGAGAAATTGGATATTATTTTACAAGTGTGCCTCTAGCCAGGGCATTCAAATTATGGAGACGAATTCGTCCTTAATAGTAAGTTGTGGATATATTTCCCTTGTGAATATAGTTACCATACTAAGGGACTAACAAACTCGTCAGAAAAAAAATGGAAAAGGTCGATCTCTCTATTAACCTGATTCGTGAACTAGCCTATACTTTCGGAAGTATTGGCTATTAGAAAAGTTGTGGTGTTGTTATCCTTCAATGTTGTGAAGAACACAGTCGTCAGCATCTGCACGGATAGTCTTGTCACCAGATCCCTGATCTTGATCCTAACTTCAAAACCCAAGACTGCAGCTCATCTTATACATCGAAGAAGTTCATCTTATTTGTAAGCCAATGAATAGAGACATCTCAGAAATCTGGATAACTTGCCAGATAAGGAACGACACTATCACCAGAACTTGCTTGTATAGGTTCAACCCTGTCGGCGTAGAGACTGGGCATCGAGCCAAAAGACTTTTGCAGGAGGAGATTGCAAGCATTCAACACCTTCTCGGTTTCTATCCAGCTATGGCTAATAGACTTTTAGTGACACTGGCCTCTGCTTTCTTTGAGAGCTTGGGTGACTTTCCCAGTATAGACTTCGGCAAGATAAGGTGTTTCGTTAGTCGGACATCCAAAGATTCAAAACAGACATCAACAAATACTTCTCCCTCTTTCCTTCTTCCAACTCCTTTATTTATAGGGAATCCCCTGAGTGTTGATTCGGTGAAAAAATGAAGGATCCCATGGTATCACAAAGGACCTCCTCTGGTCTAAGTGAGTCAGATACTTACTTTCTGACTGCCACCACAACCTAACCCTTATCGACAAGCAAACTGTAGCTCGGCCATAGGGCACTGTTGTTGGCGAATAGCTGATGCGACGAACTAGACTCATGCAGAGTCACAAAGATGATCTGGCCGAAGTATGAACATGAAGATATTGAGCTGCACTATTTAACATGATAAATTTAAACAGAGTTCCGTTATCTTGGCGTCTAAGCGGATTATGGAATAGAGACATTTCAGGAAAGTAGAAAGCTGAAGAGCTTCCCATATTACTAAGGACCCAGAAAGTTCCACCGAAGATTCTGAATCTCCGGCAGAAGGCACAGAAACTTCTGCTGTTTTTGTAGAAGGCACTGTTGTTGACGAACAGCAGATGGGGAATTCTAGACTCATGCGGAGTCAGGAAGATGGTCTGGCCAAAGGATGATATTAAGAGATTGAACTACACTTTTTCACTTTAAATGGATAGACCTAAACTTCTCCTGACTCTCGAAGATGGTCTGGTTTATATTTGATGAAGAGATTGAGCCTCACTCTTTCAGTTTAAAGATTTAACCCAGCTCTTTAAGTTGAAGTCAATATATAATGTTTCGTGGGTTACACAAGTTGGTTCCGTTGAGTGCTCAAAGCTCCCACAACCTAATTAACCTAAGCTCCCATTATTTTCTTAGCATTCAAATTTGCGATATGAAAAGGTTGAAGTGACGTCTATTACTTGAAAGGTTTCCTTTCTCTACAACGCTCTCGTCATGCGAGGTGCAGCTGAGGCAGAAGACAGTGGAGCTGGCGAAGACAGATGAGGTGACCTAGACTTATCCGGAGTCACGAGGATGGTCTGAACAATGTGTGATATGAAGAGGTTGAGCTACACTCTTTTACTTTATAGATCTAACTCTCTACGTTAAAGAGTTTGAGTTACACTCTTTTACTTTATAAATCTAACTCTCTAAGTCAAACGAGAGCGGGATCCAGTTCTTATAAGGCCAAGTCGCCAAGGCATAAATAGGTTGAGCTACAGTCTCTCTCTCTCTCGAAAATTTATTTCCTCTGCACTCCTCTCGACATGAAAGCTGCAGCTCAAACAGAAGACAATGGTCTTGGGGAAGAGTAGATAAAGAGATCTAGATTTCTGCAGAATTAATAATAGGTGTGGCCAAGATATGAAGAGATAAAGTTACACACTTTTACTTTAAAGATTTAACTCTATACGTAACATTGGACCACGCTCTCTTGGAAGGTCAATTCGCCAAGGCAGTATAGACAGAATGTTTCGTGGATTGCACAAATTGGTGCCGGTGAAGGCACTAAGTGAGTCAGGAGTTGCATCTCAGACAAAAGGCGTTGGTCACATCTAGATTTCCCCGGAGCCAGGAGGGTGGTCTGGCCAATGCAAGATTGATGAGATTGAGCTGCACACTTTCGGCAGCTGTATTCTTCTTATAGCCTCCACCACCTCACATAAGCTCCCATTATTTTCTTAACTTTCATGTTCCGTTTTGCAGAATTTGTTGATTTAGTTTCGCTGCCGATTCGTCCAACCACAAATGACATTTAAATGTACGCCTATAGATATGCTACATTTTCCAAAGTCAAATGTTTAAAGGCGTATGCCTTAGTTACTATCCTTCTATTTTATTTTAATACAGCCCATGGATATGCTATATTTTCTTTGTCTAAAGTTTAAACAGATATGTCTTCATTCTTTCATACCCCTATTCTAGGAAATGTTCCAAACCTCAAATTAAACCGTATTTTCTATTTGGAATTTCTTTTAATTTGTAGCAACTATTTTCACTATTGCTCTGGCAATCTGCTTCATTCCTTTCGACTACAACATAAACATTTCATATATCCTTTGTGAACAGTACAACAGCACAAAGAACCAAACGGAAACGTGATCCTTATCAACTGTTGTGCTTTAACACTTTATTTTCATGTTGCTCGGATGCTTTGTTACTCACTCACTCACTTACAGTAAATATTGAGCCATTCTTTTATTGTTTCACAACTTCATTTCATCCAGCTGCACACAGATGGCAGGAGTTTCTTTGTTCTTTCCTGTGAAGCGAACTACTCGTATGGCCATTTTTTATGAGACAATAATTCCGTCTTCCTTATGCTGTTGTGCTGTGTTGCCAAGTATATACTTAAGCAGTAAACATGAAGAGCGCGATAGAAGACATATTAACGTAACTGACAAAAATTCAAAATATAAATATTGTATGAGCCTGAGTCCAAGGGAAAGTCGTAATGTTACTTAAGCTCATTTGCATTTTCGCTGCCATAACCATTTTCACATTATACAGTTTAAGAGCAAATTAAACACATCAGAAGTCTCTCCATATGCGAACAACAAAAACTCTTCCTACCCCTTTCGAGCGAAACCCGGGGATTTTTATGTCTCAAGTGATACTTTAATGAATACACATGTCCCCTTGGAAGGGGCTAATGTGGAAGGGTGGTACATATGCTAGTAGCTGGTGTTACCAAAGTCTCGTCGTGCAGCATTTAAGTGGCATTTGCAATGGAGTAACAAACATTTATTATTTAAGTAGGAGGGAGAAATTTTAAGTTGATGTTAAATAAACATAAACTTGACAAAAACTCGAACAACAAAAACGGAAACGGCTGGGAACAACAGGAGCACAAGCAGATTTGCCCAGCAAAGCCTCCGAAGAAGATTATGAACATTTAAAAAGTATATGTATATGCTCTATATGCTTGCCGCTGCTTGGCGACATCTAAAAGTATGCTTTATTTCTTCTATTTTCTTCTTTCACGTATGAGCTTTTAATGAGGGATTTTCTTCAGGTTTCGCCTAAGGGTATGCTTAACAATTTAGTCGCGTTGCTAGTATATTTAAGTCAAGAACATGATATCTTTATGCGCTCCAATTGCTTTAAGTACTGCCGAGCATATACGGCTATGCGGAGTTTGGTAACTGTAGGGCTGAATATATTGCATAATCTTCAGAGAAAGAATAAATTAATGAGTCAGTTTTACCACTACCGTCGAAAAAATTGCTCCTTCTACGAAGGCTATTACAAGGATTTGTAACATTTTTGAGATTTAATTATGAATAAATCGCAAAATGGATAACTGGTGACAAAATATCTTGAGTAAGGAAGGCTAAGATTGAAGGCCTAATTATAATGATTAAGCATTTGGTTGAGTACTTTGATATTTAAATGATATTTATTAAAAGTATGTAAAATTAGGCTATTAAAAATCAAAGCCTACTATTGGGCTTAAGTAGATACAAAAATGTTGCCTATTTTTAGAATGTCTGCTTACCAAATGCCAGAAGTTGGGCTGAGCATCGAGGCCTAATTGTGTTAATTAAGCAATCGCTTGACTACTTTGATATTTAAATAACTTTTATTAAGAGTATTTTAAATAATATTACTACAGATTATAGCCCACTATTGGGCTTATGTGCATACACAAATTTTTGCCTATTTTGGGGGGTTCTGCTTACCAAGTTGGACGCTCAATTGTGCCGATTCAGCAATTTCTCGACAGTTTTTTCTTGGATATTACATATTCAAATAACATTTATTAAAAGTCTGTAAAATTATTCTATTACAAAACCCATTGTTACAAATCATAGCCTACTAACGGGCTTTTGTTTAAGCAAAAAATGTTGCCTATTTTTAGGATTTCTGCTTTTTTGCTTTCCTTGTACAACGTTAAACGTTAGGATGTCGTTTAACTTAATTGACAATTCAAATTTTATGAAGCGCGAAAAAGCATATTAACTTGTGTCATAGTTATAAACCAAAAGCTTTCGTAACTATCAGCAATTCTGCTGAATGTAGTCCTTATATTTCCTGCTATTATCTTTTAACCACATTAACTACACCACACCACAGCACACCACCCAAACCCTGAAATCCAGTTACCCTCTGATTAGCCTGGAGACGATGAGACATAGGAATTTGCTAGGTTTAGTGTTTCCATTGAGTTGTTGTTTTTTTTGTTGCTGCTTGTTCAATTGCCTTTTATGCAACGATTACTTCAGCACAATTTATTTTGCGTGCTCTTCATGCCACATGTCTCATGCAACATGCCACGAATGGCAGCAGACGCGGGGTATGAGTAGGCTTAGGCAGGACTACTACACCAACACGGCAAATAAACGGTTTTGCCATGTCAACTAAGAGCAGAAAAATCCTGATACTAGATAGTGATTGAGCCGGCATCTAGACTGGGTATGATAAATGACACAGAGAACTCTCTGGTGGAGACCAGAAGCTGGCGGGTTTTTCCCCACCCTCTTTGGTTTGTGAGTTCCACAAATTGTGCTATCATATACTGCTAGACTTACGCATACATTCACATAAATACGCCGTAAACACTTCTAAACAATTTACCATACAGCTTAGCTTGAGCGTATTTTCGAAAGACTATGAAAAAAGCACATAAGTTGTTGTTGTTGTTGAACCTCTAGATGCTCTAGATGCTGTAGTTGCGATGTTACCATTTAAAAAAAGGGTTGTCTATTTCGTTTCGCAGGATTTTTTGTTTTAAATTCTCCACCTCATACTCTGCACTGCAGTACTTTGTGTATATATGTATGTACATATGTACTTACAGACGATAAATATACAATGACATTTGTAGCTGAAAACAAACCTCCAACGAGTATAAATACAACAACAACAACGGGGGAGCTATATCAAGGATGATTGTTTAGACAACAACAATAACGATTTCTATGTTGATGCTTTGGTGGAGAAAGCAAAAAATTATACAACAACATAATAAGTGAACTTTACAGACTGAAAAGGGTTTAGTTCAATGGTGTGTGTAATATGCAAAGTCAGAGCTCTGCTACTTTTAGGCCAAATGTGACACAGTTTTCAACCTAAATTTAAAATATAAATATATATTCACAGCATATTTTGAGGTATTTGCTCAAAGTTTCTATTTCTAATACTAAACATAGGTATTAGAAATAGAATAGAAATCATAATACATTTTGGTCGAAAGCTTCGCCGATTTAGGATCTGAAATATAAGTGTGGCCCTCAAAACAACTGAGTCCTCTGTTAGGCGTCAAACTCTACTTCAAAGAATACTTTGGGGAAATTGAATTTCAGGTCACATGTATTTTAAGAATTAGTTTAATAACTCTGTCCAATGGTATTTTTGGAACAGAGTAGCGATTATAATTCCATAAAGGGCATGTTGAATAGACCTTTTTTACAGAATAAACTTAGAGTTCAGCTGGTCTGAGGAATTTTATGAGGATAGTTTTTGTGGAAGATCTTAACCCTCTAGCTCCTCTCTTTGTGGGTCAATTTGACCCGTTTTTCGAGACATTTAACGATTAGATTGTTCAAAAACAAATTGGCGGAAGGAAGGGCCACCAAAGTTGTTGCAATCCAAAAGTCTTAATTTGGACAGTGTAATTTTGTTATCAATCAACCATTTATCTCATTAAGTATCAAAACCATTGTCGTTGCCTACCTTAAGACTTTACACATTTGATTGCCTGCCTTAGGGCTTTAAACCAACCATGGCAGGGATGCTCACAATGGTTCAGTCAAAACAGCCAAATTGAAATTAGCATGGCATCACTGTATTGAAGAGGACTTCTAGTTATCTTTGATATCCATTGTTGTCTTACTAAATTAAACTGACTGCTTAAATATATTTATATTGTTTGAACTTGAGGTTTTTGGGAACTTGTGACCTGCTTTTAGGCTCAAAATATTAGATAAGTAAAGAACAAGTGGTTGGTTTACATGACTGCTCTCGCAGGAGCGTCAAGTAGTGCCTTACGATTTTGTATGAACCACACCACTCGGAAAGATCTGTTATATCCAGCCTGAAGGATGGATATATTTTATTAGATTTCTAATATCAATTTCCGATACATCATCAATGTAGCTTTCTAAAGGCTCTATGCCGCGATTTTATTAGAGCTAGGCAGTCGCATAATAAGTGTTCGACAGCCTCTTCTTTCTCTACGTTGTCGCAGCTACGTCTGTGATCGTTGAATTTTAGCTTCATTCGTCGTCCGATCTGCGATCACTCTTGATACGTTCCTTCTATTTAGAAGGTACTAGAGATTTTTATTATATGGAGGCCAGGTTTGTCTGGATATTTGGTGAGTGTCCAAGTTTTTGCACTTGAAATAAGCTCTGTCTAAGTAGAGCAAAAAGATACAACTTTTAACAGGTCCTATCGACGATGAACTCCGCAGTGAGGGTACCTAAAGTTGATGCCACACTCGCCAACTTAAAATAAAAATTAAAAATCCCTATGGCCATGGATCTATAAAAGAGTGACTTCAGACAGACAACTCAGTCTGTACAGCTCCTCGAATCACTGACCTATCAGAATAGATGTTATTCGGTTAGATCCAAGAGACAGATTAAATGTGTACAAATATTCATGGGCTACCCATTGTGCCTGAGAGAAAAGTTTACTGTAATCTTCTTTAATTGGTAAGACTTCCGCCTGAAAGACGCTGCAGCAGTCAGGAAGTCAGAATGAGGAGTGCTGGATAGATTTTTCTGAGAAGACACCGGAAACAATTCCACAATCTATTTCGAAGCCGGCCATGTATACCTCAGTCTCATATTAGACAACTCGGTATATCCTTTACCACTCCATCCTTGAGGGGAAATTAAACTCATATGGCTTTGCGAACGCCATTCTAAGAGATCTATAATCGGATGGTGGTCGAAGTGTGTGGAGAAGTTTTTCGAAAATGCGGGCATGTTCTGTTTCTCCAAGAACCAGTGGCACATATCCGAGATGCACCAACCACAAAATAAATAGACTGCTTCAAGCTTAGACGGCCGGGCAAACTATGAAGAAAAATTATGTATGTCTCGCCATTTCACTTGAGTTCAGATTTACTCAAATACAATGGAACATATTGCCCTGATGACGTGGACGTATCAGTATGAACCTCAGAAAAAAAACTGAACCGTAAAATGACTTAGTTTAGAAATTTTTTCCGCAGAGCACTATGTTGTCCAATACTTCAAATAAATGATTTTGCCTCAGAGTATGCAAAGTTTATATAAAAAATTACAATATGAAATAATTCTCAGATGGTTCATGATACCTCTGCCACAAACAGTTGCCCATAACTACGGCAAAGACGGAATATATATGAAGAATATATAATATATTAGAATATTATTTGAAGAATTATGGAAATAAGTCTCGACAAACGAACGAAAACTGCATAGTTAGATTTCCAACTTTTTAAGAAAATTTAACTAAAGTGGAGTAAATTAGTTGAACTAAATTGAAGTATGAATTCTACTCTGTATTGAGATTTGTCTGAGTGTATCGTAAGAATTGTACAAGTGGCAAAAACACAGACGACATAACCGTGCCACGAGTTGCCTAGCCCTAACCACATGTGGCCGCGTGTGTGTGGGCAATGTTGTAGTACCCTGTCAGAATCGCTAGTAAAAGTGGCTTACATCTTCTATGCCACGCCGCACTGCAATGACAAGCTAAAAGACTGAAAAAAAAACTACAGAAAAAATACAACGACCATAGAAGAATAAACAATTGCAATATACACACACACAAAAAGTAATAACAATAAAACAAAAGCGCTTATGCTGTAGAATTTTCAACGAATCACAAAACGCTGACAACATTTTCTTAGCTTAAAACTAGGCAAGGGTAAAACCTTCAATTTAATTTCATCAGCTAGAAACTAGAGGCGTCTTCATTATGACAGTTCTCGGAAATAGGCAGTGCTTCACATCACTTGTTATATAAATCAAGTTTATGGCATCATTTTAGTTAGTTACCCGAAGCCTAAACGTATGCAAGGGTTTAGCGAAGCGACCGAACTCCTTAAGAGTAGGCTTTACTTTGTTTTTTGATAAATTGAAAACTTGGAAATTGTTGTTATCGTAAAATATTTTAAAGTTTAATTTCTGACTTTTATGGGGAACAATAAAATGTCAGCTACATTTTTTGTATTGCAACGCCTCCCAGGTTTAGTTGTAAATTTAGCGGAAATTACAGCATGGAGGAGTATCACAATGGGCTATGAATCAAGTTTATGGCTCAATTTGTAAAAACAATGAAATTGAAAGCTCTCTTGAATAGGCCGTGTTATATATGGAATGTTTTATATTTTCGGAATTGATTTAGTTACACCTATAACGCCAGAAGTTAGACAATACTTTTGGGAAATTTCAAAGCCTTTATGTCATGCTATATATTTGGTGAACTAATTTACTTACACATAAAAAGCTAGACAACATTTTTGGGAAAATATCAAAGCTTTAAGGTATGCAATGCGAGGGTGACCATTTGTAATGCGTGCCTTGGTTGACTTAAGAGTTTTTCAATGGAAAATTCGACATTATTATCCACGTATTGTGTCGTTTGACAGCGATTTTTTATTTTTTCAATATTTATTTAAATATGTAATGTCGACAAGAAATATGGAATTAACTCGTGGAAATTGGTTCTCAAATAGGTCCACTTTCTATTTTATTCAGATATTTATTTTTATTAATTCCTAAGCATTTATTAAGGTGAAAAATGTCCATTCATTGTACAAATTATAATACGAATTAAAAATATTCATACTTTAGAGAATCTACAGTGCAGATTACTCTCCATCGTATGAAAAATTATTTATATTTGTCAACGAAAAAAGTTTTGATTAATTTAAAATTTCCTTTCTCCTCTTTCAGGACAAACAATTGCACTCGTCACGCGGCATCATCATATCAAATCAGACCCTTGTTCTGCAAGTCATTTCCAAGGCATCACATGGCCAGTATTTTTGCCGGGCCACCAACATTCAGGGCAGTGTTTCCAGCAACGAAGTCTATTTGGACGTCAAATGTAAGTAGTGCGAGTATCTTGCGGCAACCCCCACCACCACAGATTGTGGACGGATGCAATTTCTTGCGATTGTATCTAGCTTATTTTGCCATAACCTATTTTTCTCCTATATATGTACATATATATAATGTCACATGATCTTTATAAAGAATGCAAAGCAGAAAAAAACTATTGCAATACGAACACAAACACTACACACATAAGCATGTTTATGTGTTCAACGTGCCCGCATCCCTGTATGTATGTGTGTGTGTCTCATGGTGAACATTCTATTGAATTTCAACAACCCGTTCATATTCATATTTTCTTAGTATCTTGTTAGAGCTTGTGTTTTTCCATCTTTCTTTCGATTTTTCTTTTCAAGATTGAAAAGAAACGACTATAGTATATACATAGTACATACATATACAACATAAGTATAATGTCAGCAGGTGAACAATTTCTCCAGCCCCATTCATAAGATTCGTTGTTTTGCTTTGTTTTGTTTCAATACAATGATGTCGAAACAATGGGCAAATAGTTGCAGGATGTATGAATGAATGTATGGCTGAAAGGAGGAGGAGGAAGGAGTACGGATGACTTAAAGTGTCTTATGGGAAAATACATATGAAAAGTTAAAGCATACTTTAAGGAGGTGTTGAAAAGAAAGTCAAAACTAAGAGGATGTCATTCCAATAAGGAAAAAGAAAACACAACAGAGACAACGAACAAACAAAAAAACAGGAAGTCACCGAGAATTTGAAAAGGCACAGAGTAGACTGACAGAAAGCTCTTGGGAAAATATTCGTAGAATATAAAAGATGAACACAAAATTTGAAGTGCATATCTAACTTGGGTGCAATTAGAGAATCGGTAATTAGCCAGTAGTTGCTATGATATTTTTTCCCAAAATTTTAGATTTTACGAAAGATAGGATAACATTGTTTATATTGCCATGAGGCGAAATTATTTTGAAAATATTTCAAAGCTGTGACCAGCCTTTATCACTGAAATATTTTGAGGACGAGAATTTATTCCACTGGCCTTTTGTTGTGTGACAGATATTGAAGTTTATTATCAAATAAAAAATTGAAAAATACTGTTTTAAAAATGTTTTTATTAAAAAAATCAAATTATTTTGAAAAAATCAATATTTAAAAAAATCAATATTCTTTTGAGGAAAAATTGAATACTTAAATAATCTATATTTAGAAAAAAGTCAATTCAATATTTAAAATATAACAATTTCAATATTTTTGAAGAAAATTTCAATATTTTTGAAGAAAAATTCAATATTTTTTTAAGAAAAATTTAAATATTCTTTTAAAGAATAATTCAATATTTTTAGAAATTCCGTATTTATTGAAAAAAAAAATATTTTTATGAAAACAAATTAAATATCTTTTGAAGAATATTTTTAAAAATTCTATATTTATTGACAAATCAATATTTTTGAAGAAAATAATTATTCAAAGAAAATTTTCAATATTCTGTTGAAGAAAAAGTCAATATTTGAAAAATCTATTTTAACTGAAAAAATTTGAAGAAAATTTCAATGTTTAGAAAATCTATATTTATTAATAAAAAACAATATTTTTTACAGATACATTTCAATACTATTAAAAAAAATTCAATATTTTGTTGAAAACTCACTATATTTTGAAGAAAAATTAAAAATAATTTCCGAAGAAAAAATCAACATTCTTGTGGAGAAAAATTCAATAATTAAAAAATCACAATTTTTGCTTGAATGAGTATTTCAATATCCTTTTGAAAAAATCAATATATTTAAACAATCTATATCTGTTAAAAAAAATATTTGTTAAAGAATATTTATGTTTATTTAAAAAAAAACAATATTTTTTTTGAAAGAATCAGTATCCTTTTGCAGAAAAACTTCAATATTTAATATATAAAAAAATAATAATAATAAATTATATTTTATTCCTTGAAGAAAAATTCAATATTACAAAATCTCTATCTATTGAAAAAAAATCAATATTTTTATGAAAAACATGAAAAATTGTTTTGAAGAAAATAATTATTTGAAGAGAAATTTCAATATATTTTGAAGAAAAATTCAATACTTAAAATAACTATTTTTATTAAAAAAATCAATATTTTTTAAAGAAAATTTTCAATATTATTTTAAAAAATAATTTAAAAATGTCAATATTTTTTTTTTGAAAAATTTAATATTTTTTGAAGAAAAACTTCAATATTTAAACAACTAATAATTTTTGAAGAAAATTTTCAATATTCTTCTAAAGAAATATTCAGTATTCAAAAAAACTATATCAATATTTGTATGTATATGTATATTCTTTTGAAAAAAAAATATTTCTCTTCAAAATTTCAATATACTTTTGAGCAATAATTCAATATATAAAAAATCTATATTTATTAAAAATCAATATTTTTATGAAAAAAATCAATATTTTTTGATGAAAAATTCAATTTTAAAAAATTTCAATATATTTTGAAATTGATATTCTTTTGAGGAAAACGTCAATATTAAAAAACAGTATTTTGAAGAAAAATTTCAATATTTTATTTAAGAGAAATTCAATATAAAAAGCAACATTTAAGTAAAAAAGGAAAAATGAGGAAAATTTTCAATATATTGTTTGAAGAAAAACAAGGCTTTTTTTGAAGAAAATTTTCAATATTACTAAAACAATTCATTTTTAATTGCACAAAATCAAAATATATAGAGAACAAGTTCAACATTTTCTCGAAAAAATAATATTAAAAAATAAATATATATTTTTCTCAAAAACGAAATTTCAGAAATAAATAAATTAATTTTTTTTAAGAAATCAATGTTTAAAAATCTAAATTCAATATTTCAAAAAAATTAAAGTAAAATTCTAAGACAATCTAGTTCTGTCCGTCATCCTGCCCATCAGTCAGAATGTATATATATCACCTTTAATAAAGCATACTGAAATTCCGAAATGGTCGAGATTGTCACGCCAGAACTGCTGTTCGTTTATTACCGCGTTCCTATTATTTGTTGAGAAAATTGAAAATAGAGCACAAATATTTTTATTTGCACAAAGCAACATTATAATTTTTTCAGATGAGGAGGAGGATAGAAATGTTTCTTAGATATACGAAATTGAGATACACAACAGACTATATATTATACGCGATACTTTCTCTTCCAACTTCGTTGTTATTTCACATTTTTCCTACTTCCTGATCTGGAGGCTAATTACGGCATTCGAAATCGAAAAAGTTATGCTCGAAATGCACTTTTATTTATATGTTGAAAAAAGGCATACATTTGTACCGATATTATTATTTACTTCTTTCCCACACAAAATTTAAATTGAATTCGCTTATATCTCCACGATATAGAATCCTGTTATTTGCCAACTGGTTTTTAACAATTTGTAATTTGATTAAGTTCCAGGAAACTGGTCCTGTGCTCCACAGTGGAACGAAGGAAACTGATATAGATTTAAGTTCCAGGAAATTTTACATGAAAAAGTAAACAATAAAAGCCATATCGTCACTGGTCTCTCTTTAAATTTATTCCTAAAGATGCCTGCTTTGCATGATTTATAAGATATCATGACCCATTCTTTCTTTTTCTTTTTTTGGTCTGCTACTTTAATACGAATTGTAATTACTTTGTTTCTATTCCCTACAGATCCACCTGTTTGCAAATCCGAATCAACAATAATACGAGCTGCCCTTAAACAAACCATTAATATTACATGTCAAGTGGATGCGAATCCACTTGATAATCTAAATTACAAATGGCACTTCAACAATTCACTGGAGAGTCTCATCGAGTTGCCGTCAGTGATGGGCGGTGGTGGTCTGACAGCCTCACTCAATACCCCACTGGGCGGCAATGGCGGTGGCCATCATTCACAACAGCTACAGCTACAGCAACAACAAATGCTATTACATGCGGATGCAAGTCACGCTTCCGCCGGATATTATCAGCGTAGCAAAAGGAAACACCTACACGCACAACAGCAGCAGCAACAACAACAACAGCAACTGCGAGAGGGCAAACTAGCACATGGTCGCCATGGTCGCATGGTTCATCAACAGCAGCAGCAACAGCCATCGCCACACATGGAGGCCTGGTCAAATATACATTTCGAAGATGATGATTTCGAAATGGAGGAGCAACAGCAACAGCTACAGCATCGCCATCGCCAGCTACAGCAGCACTATCGCGACGAAATGGTCCATGGCAATGGGGGTGGTGGTGGCATGGTTGACGATGACGTTGATGGCGGTCTTGTTGTCGGCGATGACAGCGAAACAGATGAAACCATTAATGGAGTTTATGGCCGCACTAATAGCGAGGATTTACCTTACACACAAATGGTTTATTCCAATATGATTTATAAAAATCACGTGGACAGCAAACAGCATATGACCGGCGGCAACAAACAGCCCACGCAATACCAGCCGCATCATCAACAGCAAATGCGCACCCAGCCGCTGCACGATGCCACGCACAGCAATCAGTACCAGCAGTTGGCCGAGCGCAAACGTTTGGCTGCCCTGCACAAACAGCAACATCATCGTATTGCCATGGCCACCACCACAACGACCACGGCCTCCCCGGTGCCCCTGAATAATGTCTATAGCTATCATATAGAGTCATATGAAAGTTTTGGAGCCATTTCATGTGTGGCCAGCAGTCCGATGGGTCAATCGCAACCTTGTTGGTATCATATACAACCGGCAGGTAAGTCCATGGGGGAGTTGGAACATTGTATGATTTGGATGGGGGTGAGGTGGTTTGTGGGTATATAAAAATTGATGTCAAAAATTGAATTGCACAGTTTATAATGTCGGATAATATAATATAATGGAGGCGGATGTTGTATGGATGGGGTGCAGCAGATGTCAGCTTTAATGGAAAATATGGATTTTTCACTGTTTGCATTCAGGAAACTTAATTGGTTTGGGTGCGTTTCAGGTGATTTTAGTGCAGCCAATGTCAGTTTTAAATTTTGGAAATAAAAATTGCTTTAAAAATGAGTATGCGAAGAAGTTCATATATATATTTCAGTTGATAAAATATCTAGTAGTCCTTCGGCGGTAACGTACATAGTAGTAGTATAGTAGATTAACACTGGTATAAGCTCCTTGAACCAGTATAGTAGCACCAGTATAATGACCATAGCAATTCTAAACACTTTCACCAATATAGTCTACGTTTCAATAATGGAACCAGACAACAAGTTCTCAAACATTCCATACAGAGTCGCTTGTACAGATATATCTTGTGTTGAAAACCTGGCATCAAACTTTTCGCTTTCATGCACCAAATAAGTTGAGAACTGAAGCTCTTTCATTCACTGTTAAAATTCGTGACATGATCTACCCAGAAGCCTTCTTACGTGGACTAAAATTCTTTCTCCAACATAAAGCTTTTAGTATTAAATTCAAATTCAGGTTTAAAATATATCTCTAGAGCTAATATATTGAAAATACTCGGCTTGGTCTGATAATCAAGTGTTTTAAGTGTAACATTAATCAAATCATTTAACTGAGACGTATAAGTAATAATAATAGCAAATCTCACTGTACGTATGAGTTATATTTGAATATAACACTCATACGGCATGGCCATATCATGCCTCAAAAATTCGTTTATGCAGATATAGTTTCATATATTTTGTGTCAGAAACCTGACATCAAACTGTTCGCTTTCACATACCAAATAAGTTGAGAACTGAAGTTCTTTCTTTCGTTAAAAATGTGATTCGTGGCTTGATCTATCCAAAAGCCTTCTTACATGGACTAAAACTCTTTCTCCAACATAAAGCTTATAGTATTAAATTCAAATTCTGGTTGAAAATATATCTCTAGAGCTAATATATTCAAAGTACACAACTTGTTCTGATATTTAAGCGTTTTAAGTGCTTATTTTAAATCATTTAACTGCGACGTATTAGTAATAATAATAGCAAATCTCACTGTACGTATGAGTAATATTTGAATATAGCACTCATACGCCATGATATGGCCGCTACAACTTGCTGAATGATATGAATGTTCGTAAATACATACCAACCGAGCCCTAAGCAAACATAAATTTCAATTAATTTTTTTCATATCATTTCCTGAAAATGTTGTTGTCATAGTTAACACAAAGTTCTATTTTTTCTGTGCTGCCACACAAACACCAGCGAAAGTGATGTGTACATATGTTTGTATATATGAATACATATTCGCATGTACATTGTAACATTTGTATGTTGGCATATGTGGCTATTGTTATTCAAGGGACATCAGAACAAAAAATTGTTAATGCTAAAGGGTCACCAATACAAAATCCAATCCTCACATATTCACAAACACTGCTGGCTATTAAAAACCAACACTAACGAACTGTAACTAGAGTAAATATTGTCACTCTAACTATATACACGCAGACACATACACACACATAGGCATGTGTGTTTATGTAATTGAATAGAGTAGAGTGTTTGTATTTGTCTGTAAATGATTTTGAAGCATATGTTTATTTTTTGTCCTCCCCACTATAAAACGAAATTGTTATTGTGAGTTTTTTTGAGGTAATTTAAAAAACATATCCTCTCCATTATGGATAAAAAATTGTGCTAATTCCAGATTGAATTAAATCGTTTTTTATAGTTTTTTTTTTGCGTAGAAAAAGTAGGTTGATTTAATATGTTGTTAAAAATGCCTAAATAAAAAATAAGGGTACATGAAAGGGGAAACTAAATTCTTTTTATTATGGATTAGAATATCTTCGGTGTTCACAAACATAAATGTGGCCTTTAATTCGTCCACATTTCCCCCTTTCTGTACACTTTTGCTTCTTTACAAAGAATTATATTTTTTAATAGTTTTATTGTAGGGAAGGGAACTCAAGTAGATTAAATTCTTTTTCCCACATAAGAAGTATTATCAGCATTAACAATGATTTCACATTTTGCCTCTTAAAAAGTAAAATAAATAAACAAACATAATAAACTAAGGGGAAAATTGAAGTTGTTGTTAGTGCTGATCTAATGCAGATAGAGGCAATTAATTTAAAGTATTTTTAATTTAATTTTTCTCTTTGACATATATAACGGTATTATAGAGCGCGAATAAGTATTTAAAAATGTTTCAAAAATCGTGTGAAGGGGCAACAGGATTAGGAAATAAAAATGTGAAAACGCCAATTAACTCCATTTAGCAAATAGTTTCAGACGTATATCATCCGGTTCAAGTAAAGGGTGATTTTTTAAGAGCTTGATAACTTTAAAAAAAAAAAAACGCATAAAATTTGCAAAATCTCATCGGTTCTTTATTTGAAACGTTAGATTGGTCCATGACATTTACTTTTTGAAGATAATTTCATTTAAATGTTGACCGCGGCTGCGTCTTAGGTGGTCCATCCGCTTAGTCCAATTTTGGCATTTCCACGTTTTTGAGTAACAGAGACCCAATTGGTGCGAACGGCGACGAATCGAAAATTGGTGGTCATCATTAACACTGGCCGATACAGCTGCGATATTTTCTTCAGTTCGCACTCTACGTAAGCGTGTTGGTGGTTTAATGTCCAGCAATGTAAATTTGGTGCGAAATTTAGTCACAATAGCCCGAATAGCCGCTTCAGTGGGTCGATTAAACTGACCATAAAATGGAAGCGCGCAATGAACTTTCTTAACAGAGCACGCATTTTGATAATAAAATTCAATAATTTGCAAGCGTTGTTCGTTTGTAAGACGATTCATGATGAAATGTCAAAGCATACTGAGCATCTTTCTCTTTGACACCATGTCTGAAATCCCAAGCGATCTGTCAAATACTAATGCATGAAAATCCTAACCTCAAAAAAATCACTCTTTATAAAGACTTTTTTGTTAAATCGTCGTACGGTGTTATATTAGAGTAAACATTGTTCATACGCCAGGATGACTTCGAATTAATATTACTTATGCGCACCTAGGTATACATTTTAACTATGCCTTTTCAAGTTTATAATGAGAAAATTTAATTTATAATCAGAACATTTAAATTCACAATAGGATTATATAAATTGAAATTGAGAAATGTAAGTTCATAATAGGAACATGTTAATTCATAATCAGCACTGTAATCACCACATATGTAACGAGAAATGTAAATTCATATTGAGAAATATAAACTCATAATAAGAACATACAAATTCATAATGAGAAATAAAAATACAAAATGAGAAAATCCGAAAATATAAATTCATAATCAGAAGCAGTAAAATTTACAACCGAAGCTCTTTATCTTCTATGGATATTTTCATTGAAACATATATTTTATCAATTTTCTCATTATATTTTCTGAATTTGAAAACATATGTTCTTACTCGCACTATGAATTGGTATGTTCCTATTATGAATTAATAATTCTCAATATAGATTAATAATTCTCATCATGAATTTATATTTCTCATTATAAATTCACATGTTCCTATTACAAAATTTACATTACCCATTATGAATTTATATGTTCCTAATACATTTCACAATATAAATTTGTATGTTCTGATTATAGACTCAAAAGGTGTAGTATAGTTAGAAAGTTGTATTTAAAAGAGCTTGACCTTCTTTAATTATTCGAATCGTATTATAAACTCTACATCGTTCCAATGGCTCTTTTATGACATGAGCACACTAAGGATGCAATTGAAAAAAGTATTTTTTTTGTGCTCAAAGAAATATTTTATTTTTGTTTATTGTAATTAAGCTGAATAATAATAGCTTAAACTATATAGTTCCTAATGTAAAAAAATTAATTTAAATAAATTTAGTTACCACTCTTCGGGACCATTTTATTAAATAGTATTTTGGAATTGCATAATTGCTCTGCAAATCAGCTGAATAATAGCGTGTACTATGTAGTTGCTAATGTAAAATAAAAAATTTAAATACATTTACTACTCTGCGGCACCCTTTTATTAAACAGGCTTCTCAAAATGCATACTCGCTTCCTCCCTCCAGATAACCCACAAACATTCTCATTTTAATGATATTCAAATAAAGTCTTCTTATTTAATTGTCAATAAGAATCTGCATTTTTAACGAGGATAAAAATAAAAAGGAAAACCAAATACAAAGATTGCCCACAAAAAGGATATTAAACTATTACTACACAATTTTGCAAAAATGTTCATATATTGTGAGGTTAAAATTAACACTGAGTAAAAGAACTTAACAATCTTATCGTAAAAAAATACCTCATCAGCGTTAAAAGATGTTAAAAGCCTCTAGGATTTTGAGGAATTTTGGGTTTTTGCCATATAAAACCCAACTAAAAGTATGTATGGCTTATTCGTTAACCCTTTTATCTGTGTGTGTGTGTGTGATTGTCTTCCAATGTTCTTTTCATCCTTTTTGCCCCTGCATTGGATTACCGCATACAAGGTTTGCCAACAAAAACTCATCGTAACCCTTAAGCTCTGACACACGCACACACACTGAGCACAGTGGCTTATACGCCTCCGTTTTCATCACCTCGTGTGTTTGTCCACCTCTCCTTTGGCGACCATGCTCCTTGCCTGGCTTTTGCTCTTCTATCCTCTACTTAAGGCCACGAGTAACTATTTCTCTAAAATATTTTTATTATATCTAAACTTGTATTACACTTATGGCTTAAAGCATATTGTTGACCCTAAAAAGGAGGAGGGTTTTCCTTTCAGTATTGCTTGTTAATGCTTATCTTATGTACACACACATATGTATGTATGCATGTACGGGGGGTATACCCAAGTAATATGACAAGACATATATACAATAGGGTGTACTGGAAAGGCTAAATCTACAGGACAGAAGTGTTCAAACGAAGCATGTTGAGAAATTTATTAGACAGAACAAGTAAGGAAAGGCTAAAGTCGGGCGGGGCCGACTATATAATACCCTACACCACTCCCTGCGTATGTACCTCACTTTGATTACTAAACCCAGGTATTTCATGGGAACAATTTTATGTAGTTCATACAAATTATATAAATTATATGAATATAATGTATATGCTATAAATTCATCTTTAGTCAAATTTAACGAATATGGTAAATAATATGGTAATTGGTCCAATTGTCCGACAGACAAATACAAATATACCAAAGTCATACCAAAGTATGGACATATGGGCATCACCCAAACAATTCTCATTGCAATTCAATACGGTAAAAATTGAAATCGGGAAGGATTTTTGCATCCTGTAAATGTATGTGTTTGACAAAAAATGTTAAATCGGAAAGGACATTTGTATGGGGGTATATTGAAACCAGGAACGATGTGACGCGCTTTCACCATGTCTGTTTATTGGTGAAATATAATATGTAAAATTTGGCCAAAATCGGTTAAACATTCGGGAGCAACAATTGTATGACGGCTATACCTAAATCTGAACCGATCTTACCCATTTTTACCATTGGTTTTTTAGTTGGATTATAAGATGTTGTGCCAATTTTAAAGAAAAACGGGTACAATATCTGGATTTTAGAGCGGAAAAAGTCAAATCGGGAGCGACATTTGTATGGGGGCTATATCTAAATCTGAACCGATCATACCCACTTTCAGCATAGATGTTTCTAGTTCGATTATAAGGTGTTCTGCAAAATTTAAAGAAAATCGGGTACAATATGTGGTTTCTAAAGCGGAAAAAGTGAAATCGGGAGCGACATTTATATGGGGGCTATATCTAAATCTGAACCGATCTTACGCAATTTTTGCATACGTGTTTCTAGTTGGATTATAAGATGTTCTGCAAAATTTAAAGAAAACCGAGTACAATATGTCGTTTCTAGAACGGAAAATGTCAAATCGGGAGCGACATTTGTATGGGGGCTATATCTAAATCTGAGCCGATCTTACCCAATTTTTGCATACGTGTTTCTACTTGTATTATAAGATGTTCTGCAAAATTTAAAGAAAATCGGGTACAATATGTTTTTTCTAGAGCGGAAAATGTCAAATCGGGAGCGACATTTGTATGGGGGCTATATCTAAATCTGAGCCGATCTTACGCAATTTTTGCATACGTGTTTCTAGTTGGATTATAAGATGTTCTGCAAAATTTAAAGAAAATGGGGTACAATATGTTTTTTCTAGAGCGGGGAATGTCAAATCGGGAGCGACATTTGTATGGGGGCTATATCTAAATCTGAACCGATCTTACGCAATTTTTGCATACGTGTTTCTAGTTGGATTATAAGATGTTCTGCAAAATTTAAAGAAAATCGGGTACAATATGTTTTTTCTAGAGCGGGGAATGTCAAATCGGGAGCGACATTTGTATGGGGGCTGTATCTAAATCTGAACCGATCTTACGCAATTTTTGCATACGTGTTTCTAGTTGGATTATAAAATGTTCTGCAAAATTTAAAGAAAACCGAGTACAATATGCCGTTTCTAGAGCGGAAAATGTCAAATCGGGAGCGACATTTGTATGGGGGCTAAATGTAAATCTGAACCGATCTTACCCAATGTTTGCATACGTGTTTCTAGTTGGATTATAAGATGTTCTGCAAAATTTAAAGAAAATGGGGTACAATATGTTTTTTCTAGAGCGGGGAATGTCAAATCGGGAGCGACATTTGTATGGGGGCTATATCTAAATCTGAACCGATCATACCCACTTTCAGCATAGGTGTTTCTAGTTCGATTATAAGATGTTCTGCAAAATTTAAAGAAAATCGGGTACAATATGTCATTTCTAGAGCGGGAAATGTCAAATTGGGAGCGACATTTGTATATATCTAAATCTGAACCGACATATCTAAATCTGAACCGATCTTACCCAATTTCGGCATAGGTGTTTCTAGTTGGATTATAAGATGGTGTGCCAAATTTAAAGAAAATCGGGTACAATATGTGGTTTCTAGAGCGGAAAATGTCAAATCGGGAGCGACATTTGTATGGGGGCTATATCTAAATCTGAGCCGATCTTACGCAATTCTTGCATACGTGTTTCTAGTTGGATTATAAGATGTTCTGCAAAATTTAAAGAAAATCGGGTACAATATGTCGTTTCTAGAGCGGAAAATGTCAAATCGGGAGCGACATTTGTATGGGGGCTATATCTAAATCTGAGCCGATCTTACGCAATTTTTGCATACGTGTTTCTAGTTGGATTATAAGATGTTCTGCAAAATTTAAAGAAAATCGGGTACAATATGTGGTTTCTAAAGCGGAAAAAGTGAAATAGGGAGCGACATTTGTATGGGGGCTATATCTAAATCTGAACCGATCTTACCCAATTTCGGCATAGGTGTTTCTAGTTGGATTATAAGATGTTGTGCCAAATTTAAAGAAAATCGGGTACAATATGTGGTTTCTAGAGCGGAAAATGTCAAATCGGGACCGACATTTGTATGGGGGCTATATCTAAATCTGATCCGATTTTCTCCAAATTCAATACCGATGGTCCTTGGCCAGAAAAAATAACTTCTGCCAAGTTTCATGATAAGCGGATAACAATTGCGACCTGTAGAGTGCGAACAAGCGTAGATGGACAGCAGACGGACGGACGGACGGACGGACGGACGGACGGACGGACGGACAGACAGACATCGTTAAATCGACTCAGCTGGTGATTCTAAGCCGATCGGTATACTTAAAGGTGGGTCTAGCTCGATTATTTCTTGGTGTTACAAACATTTGGCGCGAAACTAACTTATAATACCCTAGACCACGAAGTGGTGTAGGGTATAAAAATATGGGTTTAAAATTATTTAGAGGTTTAAAGCTCTAGGATATATTTTTGTGACCATTGTTGCGTTAAAAGGACAAGTCATAATGCGGTCGTAATAAAAATATTTTTTCCAAAAAATAACAAGGTATTTGACAATATACAATTTTGTGGTGAAATAAAATTTTATTTAAAGTGACTTCCCCAAATTCAAAAATATTTTTGTTTTATTGAATTTGGGATTACTAACGAATTTGTAATGTAAAATGTAACAATCACTTTATACTACCTCACTTAGAGTTCATAAAATATGTTTTGTAAAATGTAAACAAAGCACTACAAGATATGTCGCCTGAACGCCAAAAAGTGTGTCAAATGTGTCCAGATTTAAGAAAAAATATTTTCAACACACCCTAATAAACAATGTAATATTGACTGAAATACAAACAGATGTAACAACTTTTTTCTGTTTATAAGTATCAGCATTCGATTACGTCTTTGAAATACAATAATAAATTACAAATTATTTTATAAATCACCACTTATCATCGGCGTTGTCTGAAGAAGTTCAACAGCATGTGGGAGAATTTGTTTGCAATTTCAGTTGGTTTGTTAGTTACGTCTGTTTGCAGTCTATCATATTATGTCTGTATGCGTGTCTTCCACATTGTTGAAACTGCCAAAGGTTCGAGTTTTCCTACTATTGTACATATATGGGTTGAATGTCTGACGTTATTGTTACGTTTTTTTAACCTTACCAACTTCAATTTTATTTCATGTTTATGCTAAGAAGTACATGTGGATGTTTGAACTTTTTGCCACACACACAGAGGGGATTATTGCCTGTAAAGGTGGTCAAGCACGAAATGCAAACACTCTAAACTGTACTGAATATTTAAAGTATAAAAAATAAAAACTAGTATCTAACAAGAGACAAATAAACGAGTTTAAGGAATTCCTAAAATGAGGTTTAAAGGGACGGACATGTAAATATTTTGAACTTGTCATCTAATACTAAGCTAATATTTATGTATATAGCAGTCTCCTTGTTGAGCTCTGGCTCTAGTTATAGTTATCCAGAGTTCATTAGATTTTCAGAATGGCTATCATTAAATTTGCTTGAGTTTGCAAGTTAAACTGAATGGCGCATAGTATGCTGGCAAAAAGACATTTTTGACAGCAGCTTTTCAAAAATCTGATGATGCATTTCTTTAGAAAAGTGTTTCACTGAGAAAATCACTGCATTCTAATGTTGGTTTTATTGACAAACGGCACCATCTTTTTAATTAAAAATCAATTTGGAATTAGTAGATATGAGCAAATTTAAAAAAATCAACGATTGCCGTTTTCCTTGGAAGAAATATAAGTTAGCTCCGTCTACTTTCCTTTTCTCTCTACAACAAAAAGAAGTGTGAGTGTTTATTCTTTGAATTTAAAAAAAATCCATCAGCTTCCACCGAACAAAGTCTGTGCAAAATTACAAGTCACGTGGCCACTTTTTCATTTCGTTAATTGTATAATTTATTCCAAGAAAATCGCGCAAAAACAGAAAATTTTGTATAAAAAAATTCGTTTCGAATTATTTGGGCGGTGTTTGATGGCCATAACCTACCTTGAGTTTTCAAACTTATCTTAAATGCGATAAGATAAGAACACGATCGTGCCAACTTTCATCACTCTACGAGAAGTCCTTATACTTTTTGTAATCAAATGCCATCCTACTGTGTTGCGTATGAGTATTTTTTATAGCAGTTGATATTGCTTATACGTACTGTGGTCAGCAAACCAGCTTGAGGACTGTTTTTAAAACTCCCCACTGCTCTTGCTGGATGTTAAGTATGCGATGCGCTAACCCAAATTAATAGTTATTTAAATTTTTAATAGCTAAATTTAGCTTCTTCTTCTACATTTATCAATAAAACCAAATATTATTTATACAGTCGGAGTATTATACATTAATAATAGATCACGGTATCTCATTTTAGGCTATTTTTGCCCACTCAAGTTTTATTAAGTATCGGCGTAAGATCAATATTAATTTTGAATTTAACATCTTCAAGGTAGTTTTGCCAATTATAACCCTATATGATTCTATTTACTGCTAAACTTCCTAAACTAGAATATATGACTAATGTGGTGTGCCCTGTGTGATAGTTGCAGCTACCATTTCAATAAACTTCTTTCATCTAAAGATCCAAATATTGTATTTTGAAGATAGAATTTTTGTTCTCGACATAGTAACAACCAAATCTAAAATTTCCAAAATTGATATGTTGAGAATATAGAAGAGTTTCATTGCTCTAGTTTCATATGTACCAGTTAGAATGATAGTGGTCTAAGTCAAAAATCAAAAAAAAAAAAACAAGTAAGGAAAGGCTAAAGTCGGGCGGGGCCGACTCTATGATACACTCCACTTTCTATCCGAATACAATTTAATTCGGTGAAAATGTGTAAATGTAAATGTGTGTGTTTGACAAAAAATGTTAAATCGTAAAGGACATTTGTATGGGGGTATATAGAAATCTGGAACGAAATTGGTGACATATAATATGTATAGTTTGGCCAAAATTGGTTAAACATTTGGGAACAACATTTGTATTTGCGCTATATCTAAATCTGAACCGATCTTAGCCACTTTCACCATAGGTTTTTTACTTGGATTATAAGCTGTCGTGCCAAATTTAAAGAAAATCGAGTACAATGTGTGGTTTCTAAAGCGGCAAAAGTCAAATCGGGAGCTACATTTGTTTGGGGGCTATATCTAAATCTGAACCGATTTTACCCAATTTTTGCATAGGTGTTTATAGTTGGATTATAAGATGTTGTGTCAATTTTAAAGAAAATCGGGTACAATATGTGGTTTCTAGAGCGGAAAATGTCAAATCGGGAGCGACATTTGTATGGGAGCTATATCTAAATCTGAACCGATCTTACCCAATTTTTGCATAGGTGTTTATAGTTGGATTATAAGATGTTGTGCCAAATTTAAAGAAAATCGAGTATAATATGTGGTTTTTAGAGCGGAAAATGTCAAATCGCGAGCGACATTTGTATGGGGGCTATATCTAAATCTGAACCGATCTTACCCAATTTTTGCGTAGGTGTTTATAGTTGGATTATAAGATGTTGTGCCAAATTTAAAGAAAATCGAGTATAATATGTGGTTTCTAGAGCGGAAAATGTCAAATCGGGAGCGACATTTGTATGGGGGCTATATCTAAATCTGAACCGATTTGTCTCAAATAAATAGCGTTCGTCCTTGATCCACAAATCTTACTTGTGCCAATTTTTGTTAAGATCGGACTATAATTGCGACCTGTAGTTTGATTACAACAATAGATGGACAGACAGACAGACAGACAGACAGACAGACAGACAGACAGACGGACAGACAGACGGACAGACGGACAGACGGACATTGCTAAATCGACTCAGAAAGTGATTCTAAGTCGATCGGTATACTTAACAATGGGTCTATCCCGCTTCCTTTTGGGTGTTACAAATAAATGCACAAAGCCATAATACTCTCGTGGAGTGTATAAAAATAAATTGAAACATGCCAATTTCTCTCTTTAGTTTGATCAGATCTCTACTTTAAGAAATTTTATTCTGACATTAATAAACAATGTACCCTTACAATGACATTTCTCATTTTATGCACACCAAAATTGTTTTTAGTGTTAGTTTGAAAGTGGTCTAAGTTACACTATATCCGCTGAAATTGATGTGTGGTGATGTAGACAAGCATTTTTTATTTTAGTTTTTTCGTTTGTATTTTTTGGTCTGTAATCAATATTTGATTTGAACTGGGATATTGTCCACGATCATGATTTCGACCATGTCAAAGGTCTTTTCAGGTGGCTTCGCAGCGACTTTTCAACATCAAACCCGGCCTCTATAAGGAGATGATTCTGGGTATTGCTCGGTAACTATAAAGTCGCTGCGAAGCCACTTGAAAAGACTTTTGACATGGTCGAAATCATGATCGTGGTAGTCTGCAGCCAAGTAATAAATGTCACCATGCCATTTGTAAATAAATTTGCACTCTATTAAATATAGATGCAATATGGTCTTGAGCCAGGACAATACCCCAGTTCAAATCAAACATTTTTCATTTATAAAGTCCACTTTAAGTGATTCAAAAAAATTATTTGAAAAGTAAATAATAATTTCAATACAAAGTTATTTTTTATATTATTTGTTTTAACAAAATATTTTGCGTTTCTTTCATTTTTGGTAACACTTTGTTTAATTTTTTCAATTTTGAGAAGAATGAAAGTCGTCTAAGTAAGTACATCCTCTGAAAGTAGTGGTTTCCTTAGAGGTACTAACGTTGTCGATTTGTTGATGAAAGTTCGATATAGTAGAAGGATATTCTAAGAAAAAATGTGTGCTTCGGTGAAAAATATTTTTCAATTGACTCAAGCATAAACCATTGCATATCTCATAACGGATAAAATGTGACTTAGACCACTATCATACTGGCGCATATGGTCTCAATCAACTAAAGGTCCAAAATTTACCCAAAATGAAAAATTATGCCTAAAAATAAATGCAAAATCAACCAAATGAAAAATAGCTTCAAAAATATATCTTATCTATCCGACTACAACAGAGAAATGGTTTCTTGCATTACCGACATTCGACCAGGCTTTAAGATTTTTTCATCTGGGGTATGTCTTTAGGAAAAATTACCCAAACTATCATTAACACATTGAGTGCCAAGCGGCTTTGACGCAAACCTTCGCAGGAGACCAAACATTTTTTGGGCTATAAGTATCACTGTCGTACGGAAACGTATGTGTTAAGAGAAATTAAATTTTGCCGCTGTTCAAGTATTGGATCATGTAACAACCTATCACAGTATCTATTTCAGCCTTTTTGAAATGAACAGATAAATATACGGGCATGTTGGCTATTAGTGAGCACTGGCAATACCCCTGATTCCTTTCAGTGTATAGGGTTTATAATTAAATTCCAGCTTTTCTTGTTTCCCACGACATCAACTGAGCTGAGGCACTCTAATGTTCGACTATATGCATTTTGTTCGGTTTTCGATACTTTGATAAGCATAGGCAAATGTGGTCTACTCTGTATGTGTGTTGTTTGTATGCATTTAGGTGCTCTCATGTGAGTATGTGTGAGTGTGTGTGTGTGTGTTTGTGTATAATGAACATACACTCATAAGTATACACTTAATATTCTTTTGCGTACAAAAGCACAAAGTGTTATTTTCTGAAATAGAAATACACTCACATACAATCAGAAAAAACGAACTTAACACATAAGTTGAGTGTTGAGTTGCGTTGTGTGAGTGAGTGAGTGCGAGTGTGCAAAAGACTGAAGGTATGAGTTTGTTAGTTTTGTGCATATAGGCCCAAGCATGCATACATGCATAATAACTAAGTGTGAGGTTTTTCTTCCACCTACATGCACCCATGCACACATTGGCATGGGGAGAGTGAGAGTACGAAGAGTGCGAGTGCGAGTGCAAAGAGCGTGCAAGGCATAACATTTAACAAGTGTTTTGTGCAAGTTTCTTTCAATTTTCAACAGCAACATCATCACCACCCCCATCTTGCCACACCTCCTTTTGGCTGTGGCTGTGGTTGTGCGGTGAGCTGAGGTTTTTCACAACACATTCAACACTTGCACACAGACGCACCCGCCCAAGGTAATTGTATAATTGGTTTTAGGGTAAAATTGCAACTAAATATTTTCTTGTATTTTAATTAAACGAGGCCATTAATTACATCAGCTGCAACAAACCAAAAACAAGAATAAAGAACTTTGAATAAAGAGTAATTATCCAGCCTAACCACCTTGTGCACTTCAATGATTTGTGAAGAATGTGTAAAACATATTAACCTGATTTTCACAATGTATTAAATATGTTAATTGCTCACTTACAACATACAACATATAATTTTTGTTTCTTTTTCCCCCCTCAGATCTTCCCGAACCCGTGAAGAATTGTTCGGCCTACAATTTCACCGCCAATTCCATGCAAATCCAATGCATACCCGGCTACGATGGTGGCATACCCCAGCATTTCCATGTCCAGGTCTATGATGAGCTAAATCGCCAGATTTTGTACAACACCTCGTTTCGCAATCCGGAATTCACGGTCAAACGTTTGCCCAGCGACTCGGTGTTTGTTTTGCGCATAACAGCGGTCAATGCTCAAGGACCGAGCAAGGTATCCTATAGGTTAAGGGGAAGGACTCTGTCGGCGCCCTTGTTGAGAACGGGTAAGTTAACAAGATTCAAATACAAATATTGCCTAGAAGAAAGTCTGAAAAAATTGGCTCATGTTAATTAATTTCCACGTTTGTCTATCTATCAACTCAATGAAATATTGTGTTTTTTTCTGTTTTCTTTCATCCTTTGCCCAACAACATTTGCCATTCATACCATAAAAAAAACAGCATCCTCCACGGCAGTTTTGGTCCAACTAACCCCATTACTGGGTGCCCTCGTCGGTGTCATAGCGACGCTGGTGCTCGTTGCCATTTGCATTGTGATTTTTATGAAGTTTCGCACAAAGCACAACCGCCGCGGTCCCAGCGGCGATACAACGACAACGGAAGCCGACAAGGGCAGTGCTGAGCCATTGTCACGCAACATGGGCAGCCATTCGAGTTTGGAAGATAAAAATCCCGATGTGATACCACAGGAAACCAATAGCGAAGATGAATTCCATTTGGAGGAGAAGGCATTCGATCGCTTGAATATGGAATCACAGCGCATTCTGTATACGCCAACGTCGCGTATGAATGCGGCCTCACCGCCGCCGCCCTCGCTATCGCCCACCTTTGGCAAACAGGTATGTACAGCATTTCTGCTGTTGTTGTTTTTGTAATTTGTCATAGATTTTTTTGTGGGGCAGCAATTTTTCTTTTTTCGGGTTTGGAATTTACATTTTGCATACAAAGAGAAATTTCGGGGTTTTTTCGAAAGGTTGCTCTGAATGGGTCTGTTTTGTTAGTCTGGTTAAGGGCAAACATGACAAATGGCGTGGGTGTGAGAAAAGCCAGCCCTGATGCAGGGGCAGAATAAAGTGTTTTTTTTTCGGAGAAGGATGCTCTTGATTATATTGGAGTTTTAACACAAAAAAACATTCTGAACATCCGATGATGGGTATATAGATGGGGTCGTCATAAAATACTTTCAGTTGTTGTAATCAGAAGTGAAACTTCAACACTTCAAAAAGACTGAAAAGTGTTTCCATGCCTAGAGGTATGCTATGATATTAAAAAATCAATCAAAAATTAAATTCAATAGTTTTAAAATAAATGCTAAAAATTTCTGGCAAAAATCTGAAAAGTCGAAGTTTACTGAGACCATTTTATAATTATATAATAACTGAAAAAAAAACTTTATAAAAATCTGAAAAATCTAAATTAAGTTTGAAAAAAATCGCTTTACAAAAATTGTTTCAACGCCTAGAAATAGGTTTTGAAATTATGATAACAGTCAAGACCTTATAAAATTTCAAGAAACTTACCCACATTTTAAAGTAGCTTTAAAAAGTTCTTACAAATTTACTAAAATATATAGGGTGATTCACCGTGAGGTTTGTTTTATAGTGTAAAACAAAACATATA
Source organism: Polietes domitor (assembly GCA_947397865.1). Classification (NCBI taxonomy): domain Eukaryota; kingdom Metazoa; phylum Arthropoda; class Insecta; order Diptera; family Muscidae; genus Polietes; species Polietes domitor. Next base: position 104,164,331 of record OX377622.1, read on the forward strand.
AATTTTAAAGTGAACTAAAAATTTTATTTATCGGTTAAAAGAACAATTTATGGCATTTACTCTTTGAAATTGATATCATGCAAATGTTGGCCACGACTACGTCTGAGGTGGTCCATTCCATTCACTGAAAATAACACGCAAATTTTGGTCTTGCCCAAGTTGAATTTTGTACGCTGTATGCCCGAGATCTTCACTGAAAATACGTCAAGTTGTCGAATTCTACAATCCAAGCTGATGAGAACGATTCGTCACGGTTTTCTTTCTCACAAAATGCTGTTTTTCGTAATACAGCTGACGCTGTTGTAGTGTGAGACTTTCCACGATGACTTTCCAAACGATACAGAACGAATATGACAAAACAATTTCATATTAATAGCCCTTTTAGTTCCCAAAATTGCCAGTCACTCCCCCAGAAACAGAAAACGAAAATATTATAATTTTTTTATGGAGCTTTAGTATTTGTTCCATTACGTGTGCCGTATAAGTCCGACCATCCTCGTTTATACGTTAAACAAAAGGCTGTCGAATTCCTCAAATTGTTGTTATCATCTTTATATAGAGATATTGATTTAGGATCAGTAGCCAGAAATGAGATAAAATAAGTTTTTTGTTGACCAATATGAAAATAGAAACAAATTGATATTGGCAAATTGCCTTAATATTAACTTTGTTTAAATCCGCCTACAACCGCATCTACTTAAAGTACAAATTAAATTGAAAAATTATCCTATATTTCATATTTTGATATACATATACTTAAATACAAATCATTACCAGTGCTTTCAATTGAGTCAACAATTATATGAAAATTGCCTGTATCAAGCCCATAAGCATTTTTCTATTTTTTATTATTTTCGAAGTTTCAGACTTATCTCTTAATCCATGGCAATTAGCTCTCATAACTACATAAATAACTAATATTTACTTTATCAGTTCAACATTTCATAAACATCATTAAGCTATGACTTACAGTTTTCTGTTAATTAATAAATCATTTCAAATGATCATATAATAAATTTATATATCGCCAATCAATGCACCCAATTGGCAGCACTTTTTAAAGTGTACTTTTAAGAGTACCAATTTTAACACACATGTCATCGAATCTTGCATCCTTAAAATATACTTTAAATAAAAATTGTCAAACAGTACAGTAACAGTGAACAATGAAAGTTTTTTTGTCAGTTCTGTATTTATATCTATGTTTGTAGCTATAAGCAGAATTTTATTTTTGCAATGATTAACTTTGTTCAGTCAAAATATAGGGATTATGAATGTTGAAATTTTGGAGTTTTTGTCGCTGATAAACCACTGTGCTTTTATTTCAATGGTTTAATTTTTTCCGTCAGATATCCATCATCTAAGTATTGTTGGAAAAGTGTTGATTCATTCTTTTTATTTATCATATTTTTTCAATAATTTTCCACGAAATATGAGTTTTTACTAATAAAATTCGACCAATAAAATATTGTATGATACGAATACTAATCTATAGTTAAAGAGCTTTCAAAGATTTTTCAATTAAGTTATATTAAGAAATGTGCACTTGAAAAATATAATTTTCCAGAGACGAGATATTTTCGAGATCATCATCAAACGAGCCAAACTTGATTACCATTAGGTTAATGCAGCATTTTTTCCCAGACCCTGCCTAATGTACATCTTTAGAAAATATTTTATTTGCTAACAGATTCAAATGGAAGCTTTTGATAATATTACATATATGTAATAATAATAATACGTATATGTATTTATATCCTTACAAAATGTGTCCATATATCCCTGATTATAGCGGCAGCTGTCTTGCCACAACACCATGCCCACCTAACCTACTCTTTGATGGTATATTTAAATGGAATCCCTTAAAGTATGCTCTCTTACTATCCACTTGTCATTGTTCAAGAATCCCTGTAAGTATACCTGGTGTATACCGGCATTAGTTTAACCGAAATCATCACCTTTTTTCTCTATACAAATCCAACCTACATTAATAACAGTTCCGGGAAATAATACAAATTCTATTTATAATCTCCTTCAAAGCTCCATTGTTCAAATTTTTCCTTACACTATGTCAATACCTTTATTTTTTGGGAGGTGGGGGAGGGGGGGGTTGGTCTACAGCAACCAACAACATTCATCATGTTGTTGTTTGCACCCATACACCAGACCAGTTTTGCTTGTTTTTATGGTTATGTCGTCTTGAAAGCCTGGCCTTCGTCGACGCCGCCGAGCCATACAAAAGGGAGCAAAGCAAATAAGGCACACGAACGAAAAAATATCAAATTGCTGCAAATTATTGACAGACCATCAAAAGTGATAAGACAACAATGGGTGGGACTTTAGTCTTTTAGGCCCGACCGATTGGGTCGGTCGTTGACGCTGCTAAGCCGACTGCCTCCATTCGTTTTCGAAATGTGTGTGGATGTGTGTGTGTGTGCTAATGGCTTCGTTAAGGACATGAGGACAATTTTACACAGTATCTGTGGACTTATGTATGGCTGTTTGTTGTGGATATTTAGAGGTAGAGAGTGTGTGGATATGTCTGCGGTTTCTTTAGAAAGTAAATTAAGTCATTTTAAACCCAAAATTTCTGAGTATATATGATCAGCTATCCGGAAATATAAAACTTTAAGATTGAAATTTTACAAATTTTGAAAAATTTCTATGATTATTTTTATCGATAATATTAGTAAGGTTTTTATTAAAAATAAATAAACATTATTTTTGATAGAAAATAGACAGACAATTCTCCACACTTTCAATTTTTTCCATGATTTGTTTATATATAATAATAGTAAGGTTTTTGATAAAAAGTGTTCTTTTGCAAATATATTTTTTATTTACTATGATTTTTTATAGATAATAATAGTAAGGATTTTATAAAAAAAATATTTTTGATTAAAAACAGATAGAACATTTTCCAAATTTAAACTTTTTTCCACGAATTTTTATAGATAATAATTGTAAGCTTTTTGATAAAAATAAAAAATATATTTTTTGATATATTATTATTTTCGATAGATACAATTTTTTTATTTTTTTCATTGTTTTTATAGATAATAATAGTAGTCTTTTAGATAAAGAAAATATTTGTTTTGCAAATATTTTTTTTTGATTTTTTCAGAATTATTTTTGAAATTTCTGAAATGAAAGAATTATCTATTTTTTATTTCCTGACTTACATCACTTTCAAAGTGACCCTCCACTATATACATATACTATAATGAATATCGTGTTGTTCATGGTGGTTTTTAGTACGAATCATTCAGTTTGTTGGAAAACTGTGAAAAATAAGTGAACAGAGTTCATTGTTGTTGCGTTGGCCGTTGAGTTGAGTGGTCGTTTTATTGTTCGCCAGGAAATAATGACGATAACGATGATCATTATGACGGCGCTGATGTTGATGATGATGATGACGACATTCTAACAACCATAATGATGATGTCCTGTATAATGTTTTTGTTGTTGTTGTTATTATTGTTGTTGATGAATTTTCTACAATATATTTGTGCCCGGGCCATTATGCACGTTTAGTTAGCAGAGAATATGTTGTTAGCGTTAAGTGTAAATAAGAGGCAGCTATTGTTGTTGTTTTCCATCCCCTCGCCCACTCATTTCAAGTGTTTGTTGCTGGCCTTTGTTTATTGTTGCCTTAGAAAAAGCCAACAACTTTTCTTTAAACTTCTAATGGCGGTAGTGGGTGGTGGTAACTGCTAACTCAAACAAACGCTTAAGCTTTTCCTCTCCATTAAAACAACTTTAAAAGTATACTCAGGGGAGTTACGCTGGCTGCAAGAACAGCAAAAAACTGTTGCCTAACTTTAGGCAGCCTTAAAACTTGAACACTCCAATTCACACAACGCACACTTGCTTAAACTGTCTGGCAAGTTGATAACCTCTTAAAGCTTACTTTAATGACTCTGGCTAAGCGAATGTCTGGCACGAGAAAAAAGGCTTTAAGATAAAACTTGAAGTGTTTTTTATAGTTTTAATGTCACATTCTAAAAATCTGCTTACACATACATATGTACATACATTTGCAGGAGTCCACAGGGTTTCGGGCATATCGTTTAAATCTAATTTTTTTGTCATTGTTGGGCAAAAAAAAAAGTCTGCAATTTTTAGTCTTGCCATTTTTAAACATATACCGGCTGATACTTTAGAGTGCTCTATTAACATGTAAAGCTGTTTATATGTATAAACTGATTCGAAAAGGTTGACATTTCGGTTGCCTTTGCTGTTATTTTAAGAATATTTATTTTATTGGGGTGCAGTTTGCCAATATGAAATTACAATGTAAGAGACTGCAAAATACAGAGATCGAAAAAGTTATAAAACGAAGGTAGATTAGGAGCACACAAAGATAAGTTAAGGGAGATGTAATAGCTGTCCTTACTGTGCAGGTGTTATATGTCAGAAGTAGGCTTATTTTGAATTTTTTAAAAAAGTTAGTTCGAGATACTGGGGCGCACTTTTGCAATATGAAATGACAATGTAAAAGACTGCGAAGAACATGGACCCACAAAGTTTTGAATTTAAGGTAGATTATCAATCTTATGAAAATGGTTCGAATGTATTCATCATGTTGTTGGTAGCTGTAGACACCCTCCCCCAAAAAATAATGGTATTGATTTGATGGAGATTATAAATAAAATTTTTATTATTTCCCGAAACTGTTTTTAATGTTGTATGGATTTGTATAAAAAAGGTGATGATTTCGGTTAAACTAATGCCGGTATACAATAGGTATACTTACAGGGATTCAAGAACAATGACACGTGGATAGTAGGAGAGCATACTTTAAGGGATTCCACTTAAATATACCTTCAAAGAGTAGTTTAGGTAGGTATTGGAAAAGTCAGCTTCTATCACCTAGATCTAGATGTAGCCATCTAATATATCTGTCGAAAACTCCATAGTCTTAATAAATATTTTGTCTAAAAATATGGTTGCACAAAAACATCATAAAAATAGAAAAAAAAATCGGAAAAAAATATTTTGTTCTATTTTTGAAAAGCTAAGATTCTAACGTAGAAAATAATGCAAAAATATAAAAGATCTAAGGATAAATGTAGAAGTTGTGACACCCTCTAGTGTAGAAAGATAATATTTTTAAATCATGAATTTTTTAATGTTTGTTTAAATTGCGGGAAAAATCTAAATTGGATAACAGAATATTTTGTTATTTTATTTTATAATAGATGACATCTTAGCAAAAAAACTAGGGCTAGTGCAAGCAAATCTATATGTAAATGTGCAAGTTATATCTCTTCTACAGTTATCAAAAGATATTTTATTTATAGACATTAGAATGTTAGCTATTAAGAATAAAACAAAATATATATTTTTTATTTTATTTTTTATTTTTATGGGATTTTTCGTGACAGAAAAAAATTATAAAAAAAAAATTTTATTCCTAAAATACGAAATGGGCAACATTTGTAGCCATCATTAGTAGCTTTATTTGAACATATAAGCGGATTTCATCGGACTTTTATTTCCAAAATATACCTTTGGCGAAAATTAGTATTTTAGTAAAAAATTAAAAATGACTGAATCCATAAATAAAATTGCTATGTTGATTTTATGAATATATATGCCTCATTTCACACAAACAAATAATTTCAACATATAATGTTATATAAAAAATGTATACTGGCTGTTATATACAAAATGAGAGCATAAATAGTAAAGGTATCGCCACGAAAATTGGAAATTTTGTAATAAAAATTAATCACTAATAAGTTGTTGGTGTAAATTTTTTGAAGCAGTATGCCTTTAATGTTTCGGACACAAAGCTTGTATTTTCTTGCAGGATAGTGTAGTAGTGGTCGTATTATGTTCCACCGATTGAATCATAATCACTTGGCGAAGAGGCGATATCCGTTTGTTGATATGCTGGCATTCCTCTAGATTCAATATCGCGCTGTTCTAGCCGAACACGGTTTCTTGTGTCAAATTCCAGCGCCATTAATAAGGAAACAATGCTTAGTCAATAACGACTTCTCAACCAACCACCCTTCTCAATTCACCATGTACAACATAATTCACCATATACTACATACCCTTTCGTCGCCCCCTCCCACTCCACCAAGTCATTATAATACCGTTGTGCACTTAATGAAGGCGATTTTTTTAAGCGACAATAACCAAATTCACAATAACAATTTCAAAGTTTCAGATGGTACTTTTTTTTCTACCTTTTAAGTATCAAATTTCTATTGTTCGCCCACTTCGGGTTATTCACCTTACAGCGCAGACATATTTCTAGGGCGCTAGTATATATTTCTGGTTGGTTTCAGTTTCGTCTTTAATGACTGAGCGAGTGAAGAGGAGGTGGCAATGGGGGTGGGGTTAATAGTAGGGTCATTTGCCCGTAATGTTTCCCGTACAACAGCAGTAGCAGCAACACATTTTCATAAAGCGGAAGTGCGTGCCCAAAATCTTAAGATAAACAACACACATACAAATATAATATTTTGCTTAAGTGTGTCTGGCTGTGTTGTTGTCATAACACACACACACTTATATATGTTTGCGAAAACATACGTGTATCATAGGACAGCGAGAGTTTTGTTTGTTAGACAAACAAAAAATTAACAGATATTAGGGGTATTCAAACGAAATGTTTAGTTGGTCTAGCCTACATGTCTACTATTGCTGATAGTGCCATATATATATACAAAAGAGGATTGCCGTCGCACATTGTGTTATCGGGGACAAAAACTTTCAAATTTGAAGTGTCCCCATCTCTACTTTTTTGATTGAATTCTGCAAAAAAGCATTCCAATCAATCGTATTCTAAAAGATTTTGGTGATATCGTGAAAATATAGAATTTTGAGTTCATAAATGTTCAAATGGTGTGAAAGTTCTTTATTTTAGATCTTATTCTATTGGGCTGAAATCTCGGAATCATAGAATATAAGTGCTATTGATGTGTTCTTTTTTGTTAAGGCGAGTGTAATTTCGCTTTAAGTTTCCTTTTCAAATAGTGGTTTTTGACAGTATAAAACAATAATCGCGAGGTAGACCGAAGCCTTGGCATTTACAAATATTTATATAATAACAAAATGAAAAATCATCTTTTTAATTACAAGAAGTTAATGTCAGCTCGAATTTATTTACATTTGCTACAGCAACAAAAAGAGATAAAAAATGTACTAAAGCATACCTTTAGGGACATTATCTTTTCTGGCATTCAAATATGTGCATTCATTTGTACTTTAAGACCAACGGAAAAAACAGTAGTAAATTTATTATAACCCTAAAGGTATGCATTGCAAAATACACACGTTCCTATCAATTGATAAGTTTATAAGAACGATTTGGCTGGACATTTAGAAAGATTTTTTTATTAACAAAAGAACGGTAAGCCATTATCCCCTGATTTTTTGCACATATTAAGATGAGATATTAAGATATGGATATATTATAGGAGCTAGTTACTATCGATTAGAAGATAGAAGAAGATTTTATCTGAGTTTTCGAAATTTGTAAAAAATTTTATATAGTCTTTGGGCAGGGTACTGGCTATTTTCATTTAATTATGAACTCCAATGAAGTCACTGGTAATGATTTGTAAATAGAGCGGACCAATTAAAACTTTAAATTAGAATGAGCTATAGAAAATACTGATTAGTTTTTCAAATTTCTGGTTTTGGATCTGGAAAGGTTGAACTTTGCCATTTAATTATGGAACACAATATCATTCATATGACTACCACGACTGGGTCGGCAGTACCTCATCCGATCAACCCAATTTTTTAGTGCAGCCCATAATCCACACCAAGCAGTGACTCGTTGTGTATGCATTGGCTTCTGAATAGTCACATACCCACTGAACCCCAAACACGGCAATTTTGCTTATTGACATAACCACCGAGACGAAAATGAGCGTCACGAAGGCTGAACTAAAGGCCGATCTCTACTCGAAAATTTTCCATGTAAATTTCTTACAGTTTGTAGTCGAGAGTCTTTAGCTCACTACTTTGGAAGTACGTTTTTAATATTTCCCTATTTTGTTCGAGCCTATAGCGTCCCATTTTGCAAATTTCAGACATAAACCTGAAAAAAAAAAATAAGAATGGATGTTACTCTACCTTTCAAAGTCAAAGTAATCGGTAGTTAGAACAAAAACTTGTTATTATTAATCTAATTTGACGATATCACAGATATGTCATTTTTTTTAATTTTGGAGAAGCTTGTATGTAGTGAGTAAAATCAATGTCGTATGTCATACTTATAAGATTTTTCTAAAGAAATTTAAATTATTTGAACAAAAGGTATTTAAAGATGCTGTCGTCAAATATATATTATTTTAAACTACGAATAAAAGACCAATAAGAATCCTTCATCCCATATAATTTTATATTTTTCGTTGAATACCCCCACTAATAAGGGTTGCCTAAAGCGAACACCCACTGTCCTACGGCAAACAAGGAAGTAGAAGTCAGAACACCGACAAAAACATAAAGAACGAACATATAATAAACCGGATGTTGTTATAAATAGCAACACTCATACATGGCCATAAGGACAGGCGCAAACTTTCATAGGCGAACAACGAAACGGAAACTTGAGCTTGAAATTTTTGGGTAATTTGAGGCTCTTGTAAAAGTGAAATAATCGCAGTTGAAGAAACCAACACAAACAGCTATAACATGTACGTGTAATGTGTAGGTGTAGTATGTTGGCCTGCAGCCCACATTAATTTGGGGAAGGGGGTTCCTGTCTTCATGGACACGTTCTCGTCTTTGATTTGTCATTTATACGTGCGCCCAGGAAGACTGCATCTTTGTCAGTGTCTAAGCATGAAGGATGGCATAAAATGGGGGTTATACCAAAAAATATGTTGGTCTTCCACCTCGTTCCTATGTATATCCCTATGACCATGCTGAGAGTTTGGGTAGCCTATAAACAATTTGTAGATAGTGTCAATTTATCCAAAAAGAATATTTGCTGTCTTTACTTTGTGTGTGTGTGCATTGATAACACAGTATTTATATACACATAGATAAATGTATATGGTGAACTAATGCCTATAAATTTTGTTGGGTACATATAAATATGGGTCAGTACGCAAACAAAAATGATGTGGATTTTTTGAGACCTAAAAAAGTGAGGAAAATTTAGAACTATCGATTTTATATTTCTGTAAAAATAATTGCGAAAACCAGTTGAAAATTTCTATGAAATTGGAAGGCCCACAACAATAAAAGTTTTTGTCTGAGACCCAAAAAATTTATTTGTAGTATACATTGGGACATACTAATCCATAAAATTAGCAATTTTTTGTAGATATATTTACCTTTCGTACATTAGATGAATAAAAATAATAATGATTATTGAATTAAACAAAACCAGAGTTGATAATGTTGGACCATGCTAAGCTAATATTGCACCATACGACAATTTTTAAAACATGTGAGGCAAAATGAGACTACAAAGTTTAAAATGATAACATTTTTATTTTTTTAATATTTATTCACATCCTGATATACCGACCAAATTAAAGAGGAAAATTGCTGTTAAAAATATTTAAAATTTAATTCTTCTACAATAGCAAAATTTTGTCTGTTGTCCCTTAAAAGGACTACAAAGTGGAAAAGGATAACATTTTTATTTTTTTATTCGACATATGTACCAAATTAAAGAGGAGATTTTTAAAAACATTTTTTTAAATGTTATCCTTTAAAACTTTGTAGTCCTCTTAAGTGCAGCAGGTTGAGAAACTGAAAACTCCAATTAACACCATTTGGCCTACAGTTTCAGTGGTTCAAGTGTAATATGAACTGTCGGACGGTATTATGGGCAATCGCTTTTGAAGATTATCATATTATGATTAATATTAAAGCACTGTGGAACAAAAAAAATACTCGTGTATCGGCGTTTTGAACACATTTGGAACATTTTTATTTAATATTTATATATTTTATTTATTTAATATTTTGACCCTCTAGCTCCTTCATGTAGAGGCCTCTTTGCCCCCATTTCTGCAAAAGTGCAAAAAACACCCCTAAATTAGGATTTTAACCGGTCAAAATGTTCTACAAAAATATTTTCCATGAAATTCTGCTATAAATCTCTGAATACAGAAAAAATCAATGCCCATCACAAATGCCAGAAATAAGTCAAAAATTAAAAAATCATTTTAGTCAATATTTCCTTCTTTTTCACATTCTTATGATGCATTGGCATATGAATCCTTGTGAGCCTTCCATTTTAGATATAGGATGTGTTCAGCAATATTAGTTAGAACACTACAAGTAACATTTTTGTGGAACATTTTAACCCTCTAGCTGCTCACTGTAGAGGTCTTTTTGGTCGCTTTTGTGCAAAAGAGTAAAAAATCCCCTAGAACCGAGTTTTACCGGGTCAAAATATTCTACAAAAATATGTGCCATTAAATACTACAATAATCATTTAATACATGAAAACTCAAAACAAAACATAAATGTCAGAAATAATTCAAAACTTGAATGTCATTATAGAGCTGGGTCAATATATCCATCTTTTGCACATTCTTATAATGAAACGGCTTAACAATATTACTTAAGGCACTATGAGGAAAATTTTTTTTAAAAAAATTGTAACCCTGTAGCTTCTCAATATAGGCGTCTTTTTGCCTATTTTTTTAAAGGGTAAAAAAACAAACAAAACAAGGGTTTAGCGTGTCAAAATATTCTACAAAAATATTTGTCATAAAATTCGACTACAAACCTCTGAATATACTAAAACTCAAAACTCCGCCTAAATGCCAGAAATAAGTCAAAACTTAAAATTGATTTTAGGGTTAATTTCGTACATTTTTCGAATTGGTGCTAAAATGTCCCACAAAACTTAATGAGGGGTGGGGTATGATTGAAAAAAATGTTCTACGTCAATTTTCATTATAAGTCACCAAAAAAAGAAAACTTTAAATATAATTTGTATAAATAAAATATCAGTACTAATTGGTGCATTTAAATTATTTAAGAAATTTTTCTATTATTCTGTTTTCAATTTTTTATCCAGCATATGTCTATATACCAAATGCGATATTACGATATTCTTTAAATATCCGTTAAACAGTATTTTTCCTTCCTACCAATTTATTCCGCTATGTAACACCCCATATGTTTACGCTTTCATTTTCATCAAAGACAAGAAAAAATGGCAATTTTATTTGGGAAATATGATAGCTCTGCTCTGGCACAAAACTTGAAGACACAAATATCGATAGTAATAGAAAAGAAAAATACCGGAAATCATACTCGTTTATAATTCTCTTGTTGTGATTTATAGGTAGAAACACTATCAAAGACATATAGCAAAATAAACAGAAGAAACAGAAAACCCCCCAGTTGTCAGCTCCATATATTTAAGCAGATAAAAAATCAATAGACACACAATGAAAGATTGAAAATGACAGCTGAAACTGATATGGATGAATGGATGAAAGAGCTGGGCAAAGGCAAGGAAAGCCTATTAAAGTTTTTTTTATCAAAAAAGTAGATAAACAGAATAATATAAAAGCAAAAAGTTTACAGGACAAATAAAAAAGTTTTATCATTGTGTAATAAATTAAAAAAGTGAAAATTTAAAGACTTTTGTAGGCAACGTAGAGCTATAATTATGAATATTCTACTGAAATATACATAAACGTTGTGAATAGTCTCAGGGACACGCACGCCAGGGATATGCCTTTGCCTGACGCTGTACTCAAGAGTAGTTATTATGAATTAAATAATTTAAATTGTGATGATTTCATGGCCAAGGGCGTTGCGTTGGTATTACATTTTTCATTACTTAATGTTTGTTATTATTTCATGTGTTTCTAAATTTAAAAGGAAAACAGAATTTGTTTGTCTTTAAAATTTTAAACTATTTAAAAAATTAGCTAATTTTGAATTAAACCGGTTGAATTAAAGAGAAATACTTAATTTAAAAAAATATATTTGGGAGAAATCATTTGTTTTCATTGTTTATATATATTTTTCAGATTCTGATATGACATTTCGAAATTAGAAATTTCAATATATCGCAGAAGACCTAAAAGAGTAAAGTTCAAGGAAGTGTTTGAAGAGAAACGCTGGATGGGTAGTTGTCATTGTCTGCCATTTTCATGCAGACCAAGAGCTGTATTTTATTATATATTTACATTGCTCATGACGTCATACCGGTTACAACGACGAAGTTTCCAAGTCCTGAAAATGTCATATTCAATAGGATAGTATCACTTTTAACGAAACTCGGTTATAACGACCGAATTTCGCCGGTCCCTTTAATGTTTTTATAAGCGATTTCGACTATAGACAACTCCTCTTAACGCTGTAAACCTAATCAGTATTTGATTTGAAACAAAACTGCGAAACATTCAAATTTTCATTTAAGATATTTAATAGACAATAAGATATTTAATATACAAAAATCATGCCATTCTCCATTAAAATTCATTCTCGTTAAAAAATTGTTTTACAATAAATTTGTAATATGTGGTACATTGTAGGCTAACAATAAGTTTTCACAAAACTATTGCATAGTTTTAGGAATGCAGAAAATGTCCTAATTCTCATGGTAAACTTAGCAACTTCACATGAAAATCCCTTCTGCATTACGAGCAATGTGAATACCTTTGGAAATATCTTTGGAAGAATATATCTTAAATGTATTTGCTTGCGAAGAGAGAACATTGTAGACAATAGAAAAGCTATTCTATGGAGACCACAACAACATCCATATAGAAGTAGAATAAATGTATTCACATGAATTCCTGTGTTTGAAGATTATTTAGTTTTGCATTGGCATACTTTGTTGCTGATTGATAGGATTAGTAGATGTGAAGCATAGTTTTAGGCAAATTAACTAACTGGAAATATTTATTAGAGAATTTTTCTTGTCAGATAACGAAGATGTTTACAGGGAAATGTTAACACATTGTAAATAAGAGAAAAATAGATAAATTATTCTTTATTATTGTATTCTAGTAATTTTTAAAGTTGTATATATTTGTGGGCATATTTTTATTTGTAGCATATTTTCAGGCTTGAAATGTTATACGAAAGTTTTTATTAAAGTGAAAGGCTGTCAGCAGGACAAGCAATTAAACATAAAATCGCAGAGGCAGATTTAACGATAAAGCCGGTTCCAAATTGTCAATTACACCCACCGTGCGACAATTTTACATTTTATTCATTGGAGCTGAACAAGACCATGCAGATCGTATATATGAGAACTGTGTAGTCAGTTTTTTAGTTCTTTTCTCCTTTTTACGGGACTTTTAATTTCCGAAGGATATAATTATTTTAATAATTTATTTTCATAATTGTTTGAGTCCTCTAAAGGGTATCAAATGAAAGAGAAAAACGAAAAACTAAAACAAATGAGCGTTGGCACGGCAGAAGTATTGCTGGATAACTATACCTGCATATACACATACTTACATATGCAACTCATTGAGATGCTTGTAAGATGGCATGTGTGCTTTATTACTTGGTGCGGTTTTTAAACGCAAATTCGGCAAGTGAGTTGTGCTTCTCGTTCGTTTGTGAGAATCATCTCCTTATAGAGGCCGGGTTTGATGTTGAAAAGTCGCTGCGAAGCCACTTGAAAAGACTTTTGACATGTTCGAAATCATGATCGTGGTAGTCTGCAGCCAAGTAATAAATGTCACCATGCCATTTCTTTTCAAAATAATATTTGTAGGACTCGGAAAAGTACGAAAATAAATTATTAAAACAATTATATCCTTTGGAAATTAAAATAATTAAAGTCCTGCAAAAAGTAAAAGTAAAATCAACAAATGAAAAACTGAGTACAGAATTCTCCTGTGTACGACGCACAGTGGTCCAGAAACAAAACCCATCGGCCAAAATTCAATAACTTTTGTTCTAGTAGACATTTTTTAGTTCTATAAATTCTGTATTACAAATAGGCCAATCGAATATATTTCAGAAATCAGCCCGAAGTTGACTAATTTTCGTATTTTTCGATTTTAAAGAAAATTTAGTTTTTTATTCTTATTTTTTTGTTTTTATATTTTTTAACACATTTTTACGTATTTGTTCATAATGTGTAGACAAATTTTTCATATTTTTGTATTACAGATTTTCACGTTTTCAGATTTTAAAAAGTTTTGATTTTGTCAAACTGTTTCTGACGCATTTGAAAAGATTTTGCACTCATTTTTTATTAGAAATTCTGGTTTCTTAGCTTTATTACGACGCCAAAACTATGTTTGTTCCGCATATATTTTGATTGTAATGAATATTATAAAAATATCGTTTTTGAACAAATGTCTGATTTTGGACCAACACAACTTTTTTACGCAAAAGCCTTCAACGAAATATATACATATTTGGAAAGGTTAAAGGTTCCCCGTTTTTCTAGGGTAATTTTTGCCCGCCCAAAATTGTCCCCTTGGAAGATAGGATACATTTAGTGCAAAAAGTCAGATTTTTTAGTTCCAAAACGCAATTTCCTCATTTTTCTCCCATTAACTTCTGAAAAGTAGTGCTTATTTTCAATTGCAAAAAAATAAATTCATGTGATCACATACGAATCGATAGTTCTAGAAAAAAATGGTAGGACTGTGTTTTCCAAAGATCTCCCCAAACTTCCCTCCACTTCCAAACTAGACGCACGAAATAAGTATATTTAAATATTATCCGATTACGCCTCAAGACATTAAAAGGATCTTTTGAATATAATCCTAATGTTTACATTCCTACAAAAGGCTATTAAATATTATTTAAAAATTTGAAATACAAAGAAAGTGCGAAAGTGGTGTACTCTTCCCATTCGAATAGTTAATAATCCCACAATAACCCACTATCTTGTGTAAAATTCCAGAAACTAACAGTCAGTAAAAATACAATTAAAATGTGGCCTAGTTTCAGGCTATTTTCTCTAAATACTTCAAAACAGAATTACATATCTTTGGTTGTTTAATATTGCTGAAAATTCACAGCATATTTTGTGGCGCTTTTAAACATAAAATGTTGTATCCTTCAGAGTAACACTATTTACTAGGGTAGTGCCATTGTTTCGTATGATTTCTAGCGCGCTTTAAACTATTTGCTCCCCCTCCCTTTGGAAAATATACTATTTCCTTTTCTCCCCTATCCTATAGCTATATTCTTTGTCGCCTTTTTTCCCAACATTTCCTTTTGCCAGGTATCACTTTATGTGTCTAATACAAAACGTGACTTAAATATTTATGTTTCTTCGGTGGCTTCTGGATGAGATATGTAGATTGGGAAAGTAAAAGCGGGCGTTCGACAAATACATATAAAAATCGTTCAATCTTTCACGCCATAAACTTGGCGTTGGCCCGCAAACAATTTATGCAAAATGTTGTAAGAGCATTTGACATAGACACATACTCTTGCTTCCTACATGCTTTACACAACTTCCGTTTCCGCTATCACCGCACCTGCACCCACACATACATATTCAGGCAGAGTTACATAGCAAGTGCCTTTTAAACTTTAATACTTATTGGTTGTCATTTTTTCCGAATATTCCTTTTTACTGCCGTCATTGTGGCAAAAAAAAAACGATTGTTGTGCTCTTCTGGCAAACGGTTCAATTGCCAGCATTGTTGCGGTTGGTGGTGATGGTGGCGGTGGTGTTCTGAACCTTGTGTAATAAATTGACACGTCAAGTTATCGACATAGACATACATATATAGAACCATTTGGGTGTTTTCTCTCACATTTTCCAGGGGTGTCCCCTCGAAATATACTGCAAAAAATCGTCAAAAAAACGTTTCACTTTTTGGCCGCTTCTCACAGCTTTTGGGTGAAAAATTGTTTGGTTAGTTCGTTGACTGGGCCTGTATTTACAACAACAGCAGAAAAAACGAGTTTCCGGGGGATGCATGTGCACGTAAGAAAGTTATTGTTATTTTGTTTCAAAGGTTAAACGTTTAGAAGTCATAAAAACAGTATGTGGTTTTCGGTTTTCCGCTTTTCCCCTACTTCTTTTTTCTGTTGGTGGTAAAAATGGCTTAAAATGAAATTTCCAAAATAGAACGGCTTTGTACGCTTTATGGCTTTGGCCCACAGGGGGTGGTGGTCGTAAACTCTGTCAACAAATGCTGAATGGCGGCTGCAACAAATTTCGTTAATATTCGTTTACAAAAATACGTATTTGAAAGTTAGCTATTGGAACGATAATCGATTTGGTTGCGAAACAAAAGCAATACGATTTTATTGCTGAAATATACACATACTCGCACTACATGTATGTTTTTGCCTGCAACTAAGCGAGGGAAGTGTATTTTGTGACTTAATAAACGAAATTGACATTGTCAAATGTTATATAAGATCTTAAAAATACATAAATAAATTTAACCTGAGCATCGTAAATTGAACAGGAGCCACATTGCTCAAATGTGAAAATATCTGTAGGGGGATTTTGAGCCGAACAATCAATGAGCTTTGCGGCGGTATATGTCCCAAGTAGCTTAATTTAATGTTTTATCGTAATATTTGGAAGTTAGTCGCTAATACTCCGTTGGTAATTTCGAAACTCTCAGTCCATCATTACAAAAATTAAAAAAATAAATAGCAAATTTGAAAGCATACTTTCAGGAGTATGTAGAGAACACACCGAGTAAAACGAAAACCTATTATGAAAGGCTCATTAAAATACAAATTATATTAAAATTTAAAAATCTTTAAAGTGATCATACGTCAACAGTTCTTAACAGTATGTCTTTTAGATCTTAATAAGTATAAATTTAAATCGCACGCAGCTCATTGACTGAAAGAAACGAGAGATACGAGAAATCATTTGAGTCACTCCATGTTTAGCTGTACTATTTGTTACCTCGATAGCTGCGATTGTTTTGAAAGTTCGTAAAAATATTGTATACGTATTTTTGGAAAAAAATTAGAAAACATTTTTTCACGAATTGTGACCAATTTATAAGTGAAAAATACATTTATTTAAAAAAGATGTGTTCATTCAATCGCCTGTAACTCCTGAAAGACTTCATCCATTTTAATGTATTATACTTTGTTTTGAAGGCAATTTCAATTACAGGGTTAAATTTTTTAAAGTTTTTCCAATTTTATTTCTTTTGTTTTGATTTTCGAAATGATTACATTTTGTTACATTGATTACATTGTGTTCTTAGATGTCTATTTTAGTGACTATGTGAGCTCGGAAGTGGTGAAATGATGGCTTCAATTTTTTACGATTATTTTTTTTATTTTTTTCTTCTTTTTTTCAAAATTTAATTGAAAAATCTTCAAAATGATTACATTTTCAGTAGGATTAAAAACAATGAAAAATTCAACAAGAAGTAGTTGATGAAAAACTTTATTTATTTTTTCATCTTTTTGTAGCGTGCAGAATAAAAGAAAAATATATTTTTCCATTACCTACTTCTTCTTGGATTTTCATTGGTTTTAAACCATTTGTTAATAAACTACTGAAAATATATTCATTCTGAATGTTTTTCAATTAAAATAAAAAAAATTGTAAAAAATAGAACCATCATTTTACCACTTCCAAACTCACACAACCACTAAAATAGACATCTAAGAACACTACGTTGCATTTCCAAAGCTATGGATTAATGTAATCATTTCGAAAATCAAAACAAAAGAAATAAAATTGCAAATACTTTAAAAAATCTAACCCTCTAAAGTTCATTTCAATGACCACCGATTTTGAAAAAAGTAATATTTTTTCATTGTTAAATTGGTCATAACTCGGGAAAAAATTTTTAATATTTTTTTCAAAAATACGTATACAATATTTTTATGAGAAGAATACATACACATACTTTCAAAACAATCGCAGCTATCGAAGTCAAAAAACGTACCGCTTGACATGGAATGACTCATAAACAGTATTTTTGTGAGCATACTTTTAGGAGTGTCAAAGAACACACCGTTCAAAACGAAAAACTATTATGAAAGCCGCAATAAAATAGTAAATTAAAATTTAAACGAAAATATTTTAAGTGATCCTACTTACACAGTTCTAAAAATATGTATCTTTCAGAGAGTATAAAATTAAATCGAAAATAAAATAAAAAAACATTTTCTTAATAAATCTTTTTCGCATAAATGTTACAAGATAATGCAAATATTCCTTGACCCGAAAAATCTAAAAAAATATTAAAATTTATATATGCAATGCCACTAAAGCAACAAGGCCTTCCATATATTATTGAGGAATTATTAATTAATGCTCGAGGCTTATATACTTATTATCCGTTTTGCCTGCTATACTTTAAGAAGTTTTCCAACAATTTGTTAGGTCAATTATTTTCATATTGTATTTGGCTTTACCTAAATCAAATCCCAAGCTTTCTGAACTATACACAAAAGTGCCGCCCATAACAACCTGATAATTGATTTGAGGCAACTTCATTTGTTCGTTAATAAAACTTTTCCAATTAAAAACGAGAAATTAATTATCTGTTTTTGTTTTTGTTTTTGCGCTACCTCTGTCCTTATCCTCCATGGTGTTGTTTTCCCTTGATAAGCTATTACAATAATATCACAAAAAACTATATCAGTGTGTAAGAAAGGGTTGTGAAATAAGGGAATATATTAAATAATTTTTATATTCTGATACAGAGATATCAGCATGGGAACTTTATATACTATCGGTTTAACATAGGAAACTTCTGAACCTACACCAGAAATATATAGAGATAATCGGGGGACGTCATTGCCAAATTATAGCTACATAAAGAGTTTAAAGTTTAGTTCGAACTTACATTTTTTACGTTGATAAGAGTTTTTTGGTGGCCAACTTTCATAATAGTCTTCTGTAGGCCGTATAGTGGTCCAGAATCAAATTCTATTTGGCAAAATTCACTAACTTTTGATCTAGTACAAATTTGGAGGTTTTGTAAAAATTTAAATTAAACAGCGCCCAAGGCTTACATAAATTAACAAAAATCGGACAATTGTTATTTTTAGACAATTACTTTTTTTAATGTACAAAAAGAAAATAAATTTTTTCGTATTACACTTTTTTGAATTTGATATTTTTTTCGATTTTGTCGACCAATTCCTCATGAATTTTAAGAGATTCGACCCTCAATTTTTATTATTTTTTTTTTGTTTTATAAGATTTATTAAATTTATTTAACCTGGCTTTCTAGGTGGGCATTTTGGAGATGATAAAAAATCAGCCAAATTTATTTATTCCATAATGAATGTGTCTATCAATAATACGAAATTACGACATTTGTCCTTTTCTTCAACTACAGAGACTGACTAACCGAATGTTTCATGAGTTGTGGAAAATGACTTCCATTAGAAATTGTGATTGCCTAGCTTTTTTACGGCTTCTAAACTAAATATATTTTGTTTGTAATAAATATTAAAAAAACACCCCCAGTGTTATAACCCTTTATTGGCGCCGCAGCAATGGAAAAACTTTTTTTCAGATTTGTTTTCTTCCTCCCTTTTTTACTGCAGCAAAGAGATTATTGTACATAGAAATTATAATTAATTTCATTTAAATTAATTTCTTTTTTCAAATTTTCTCTCCCGTTTCAGTATGGCGAACTATCGTTGACTACAAATCCCGCCTTCAGTCTCTACAACACACCACAGCGGGCTCCGGCCACCCAAAGGCCCGTGTACACAGCCCCACCACCACTTCTGTCCACACGGACGCCACCTAATATTTATACACGCATACCGGGACGCACCTATTTGCCGGCTTACGAGACACGCACATCGCCCACATCACCCTACGGCTCGACCACCACCTGCACCATGCCTCTGTTGGGTGGACAATCGAATGGTTCGCTGCAGACGAACAGTAGCGGGGGCACGGGCGGTTTAATAGGTGTCGGAGGCGTCGGTGGTGGTATGGTGGGCAGCCTTTCATTGACGGCTGGTAATTGCAGTACTTTGCCCCATCCCCATCATAATGGCCAGCAACATCACCAACAGCAGAGTCCTATACCGTCGGCGCTGACCTCATCGCTGACCTCGGGGAATATAACAATTGGTGCAGCACAATCGCTGCTGACGTCACCGCGCACCCACTCGGCTTACAGTAATTCGACGACCACCACACAATCACCGCTCCTGGCCACCAGCACTCTGTTGGGCAGCACGGGCAACTATGAAACGATATCTTCCTGAGAGTTACCCAAAGATGACATTAAATGTCAACTTGTCTGCATCGGTGGGAGTAGTACGTGTACAACGTCAGCGGAAAGGACGACAATTGTCTAGAGGAGTTGTACCGAGTGGAGATAGCAGCAAAAGTTATACATTTTGTGTTCTTTTTTTTGGTATTTTGTATTATACGAAAAACAGAGAGAGTTATGTACTTTTATTTCGTGTTAGAATACTAATAACTAATATGGAAATAAGAAGAAAAGCGTCGAACCACAAAAAGGATATGTAAGTATGTATTTGTAGTAATAGTTTAAAAGGGATAGGGGAATTCACACCAAAACGAAAGCATTACGAACAAGTTTGGCACGCCAATGTGGAAAAGATATGGAGATGATAATATTAGGATGAAGAGACATTTTTATGGGTTTTGCTTTGGGCTAGAAATTTGCGATATTCGCCTCTGCTCCACAGAGACAAATATTTTTGAACAGAAAAACTTAATTCTCCAGTATGTGATTACAAATTTATTTAACCCGGTTTTTTAGGTGGTCATTTTTGAAACGATCCAAAGTCTGTTATTAGCAGCCATAGCAATAAATGTTACCAGTACATAAAAACGCATTTTCGTTAGGCTAAAATCAATTTGCCTATCGATATTTTTTCTACAATTTGAATAACAATAATTCTTCTACTCCACTGAGAAAAATATTTTAAAGCAGATAATTACAGATAAATTTACAGAACCTAAACAACGTTTTTTCGTTAGACCGAATCCAATATGTCTATCAATAATTTTTCTTTTTATTTTGAATCTCTTATTCAACAACTTCTTTAATGATAAACCCAACCTTTCACGAGTCAAGGAAAATAAGTTCCGCTTCAAGTTCTATAGCCCTGTGAGGGCCATACTTTTTCAAGCAGAGTGAATTATAAATTTCTCGTTCCTAGGCCAAACATTTTATGCATGTCCTTGCTAAGGCTGACTTTTGAACGAATTATCACTAACAAAACTATTTCTCATCAAAAGTTCACAGTGGCACTTCATAGAGGAGATTTTAGACGCATTGTAAGACCACGATCTATACTTTAGGAGTTGATGGTGTAATCTCGATAATGGGAACATATCTGCAGATGATGTCAGCAATGTACCAAATATAGACTCTTAACCATATTCTCAATCTCACTCTCCTGGCATTCCTCGTAAGGCGTCTACTCCATTTTCACAAAGATCTGAGATAGGCTTTTGGCTTTGTTCTCAAACAAGTTATATGGTACTTATCGATAAAGGCTATTTATCCAGTCTGGACATGCAGATGATGTCAGCAATTTCAATAAAGGCTACTTATTAAGTCTGCTAATTATATGCAGATGATGTCGGCAATGTTGTTTTGCTGTCAATGTCGAATATGAACAAGTTGACCAGAGATAAGTTCATGACTTTATTCTCAAACGCATTAAAGATTTCAACATTCAAAGATTTTTGACTCATGATATCCCATGTATTAAAGATGATGATGGCGGGTGCTTTTGAAAGTTCTCTCGATAAATGCTACTTATCCAGTCTGCTAATGATCTGCAGGTGATATCTGCAATGGCTGATACTAAAATGCGCATTTTTCGATAAAGGCTAATTATCTGCAGGTGATATCAGCAATGGCTGACATTAAATCAGCACATCAGAGATAGCCACTTGGCTTTGTTCTCAAACTCGTTCTATGGTGTATGATTTTAACGTCATCTCGCTAAATACTAAGCAGACTGATTGCTTATTGTCTGCAGATGATGTCAGCAATATTTGTGCACCATAGATAACAGGAGACCATGATCTGTATTTAAGGTGTGGCCATATACAAGTTCTCTCAGTAAGGGCTACTTATCCTTATGATGATATCTGCAGGTGATATCAGCAATATTTGTTTTTGTCGAAACTGGTTGTAAACAAGTGCACCGGAGATAGCCCTTGGCCTTATTCTAAAGTTCATTCTACTGACATTCCCATAATTGTGTCAACCCGCTAATTTAATAGAGATAGAGAGAGAATTTAGACACATTGTGACAATGATCCGTATTTGCGAAGATGAAAACTCATCTCGATAAAGGGCCCAGTCTGCTAATTGCCTGCAGATGATATCAGCAAGGTTTTTTTTGGTGTCAAAGCTGATTGTGAAGAGTAGCGACTGAGGTAGATTCTTCGCCATATTCTCAAAGGTATTCCCCTTTAAAGGTTTTGTCGATTAAGGGTACTTATCAAGTCTGCTAATTCTCTGCAGGTGATGTCAGCAATGTTTTTTGCTGTCAAAGCTGATTGTGAAGAGGAGCGACTGAGGTAGATTCTTCGCCATATTCTCAAACGCATTCCCCTTTAAAGGTCATGTCGATCATCAAGTCTGCTAATAATCTGCATCACGTCAGCAATGTTTGGCTATCAAAACTAATTTAGTATTTAAAATATTGCAATTAAATAAAGAGTGATTTTTTTGAGGTTAGGATTTTCATGCATTAGTATTTGACAGATCACGTGGGATTTCAGACATGGTGTCAAAGAGAAAGATGCTCAGTATGCTTTGACATTTCATCATGAATAGACTTACTAACGAGCAACGCTTGCAAATCATTGAATTTTATTATCAAAATGCGTGCTCTGTTAAGAAAGTTCAGAAAGAAAGAAATTGTGTTCAGCGACGAAGCTCATTTTTGGCTCAATGGGTACGTAAATAGGCAGAATTGTCGATTTTGGAGTGAATATCAGCCAGAAGCATTGCAAGAGCTACCAATGCATCCAGAAAAAGTCACAGTTTGGTGCGGTTTATGGGCTGGTGGCATCATTGGACCGTACTTCTTCAAAGATGATGCGAATCGTAACGTAACTGTGAATGGTGAGCGCTACCGTGAGATGATATCCAACTTTTTTTTGCCCAAAATGGAAGAACTGAACTTGGTTGACATGTGGTTTCAACAAGATGGCGCTACATGCCACACAGCTCGCGATTCTATGGCCATTTTGAGGGAAAACTTCGGAGAACAATTCATCTCAAGAAATGGACCGGTAAGTTGGCCACCAATATCATGCGATTTGACGCCTTTAGACTATTTTTTGTGGGGCTACGTCAAGTCTAAAGTCTACAGAAATAAGCCAGCAACTATTCCAGCTTTGGAAGACAACATTTCCGAAGAAATTCGGGCTATTCCGGCCGAAATGCTCGAAAAAGTTGCCCAAAATTGGACTTTCCGAATGGACCACCTAAGACGCAGCCGCGGTCAACATTTAAATGAAATTATCTTCAAAAAGTAAATGTCATGGACCAATCTAACGTTTCAAATAAAGAACCGATGAGATTTTGCAAATTTTATGCGTTTTTTTTTAAAAAAAAGTTATCAAGCTCTTAAAAAATCACCCTTTACATGGAGTTCGGAATTTGAATTTTCATTGCAGTCTGGTCAAAATAATATCATTTCCATAGGCAGGGCATCAAATCAAGCTAATTTGCAGCGAATCCTCCTCCTTCTCTGTTTCTCTCAGGCTATGACCGGTTGATACTTATATACTCTGGATTTAGCTCTCCTTGAAGGCTTAGGTGGCTCTCCAGCGGCAGGGTAAAAAAGCTCATGGCATCACATAGAATCTCTAATGATCTAAGAGATCCCTCTTAAACCCAATTATACACGAAAGGATATTGATGGATAGAAAATTACAAAAAGAAAAACTAAATAAATATTCAAAGGTTTTTTGAAAGTAGCCCAATGAAAAATCATTGCAACCCAATGAAGGAAGCCTACTGCTGAAAGCCTCCTCCTCGTTATAGCTAAGGAATCCTATTTTTAGAGAACCCTAACTCATGTTTTTTAAATGTGAGACTTGATTGGCCATCTGATATATGTTAATAATATTTGTATTCCCTTGCTCTGATTTGCATGATATTTCCTAACCCGATCCAGACAAAGCCTGCCAATGTTTGTTATTGCTTTGTATTTGTTTGTGAATTCGAATATCTTTGCGAATTGCTTTTGTTTTACCTTCGGTTACAATCTCAAACCAGCCCAAACGAACAAAGTTGAAAACAACAACAAGACTTCCAATAGAAACATTTGAAAAAATAAATCACCACTTACCAAAAAACCCTTAAATAATTAAAGAAAGGAAGAAAAGAAAATGATAAATTTAAAGCATCTAAAATAAACGAAATTCCCGAAACCAGAATGAACAAATCAATAGCATTTACTTGAAAAAGAACAACCACAGAAAAATAATATAACTCCAGAATAAAACCAACACAGACAAAACTATACAAATAAATGTTAAATATTTAAGGTAATCTAACGAAACCAACAACCACAAACAAAGGAGCTTTTGCTGATAGAAGAAAAAAGAAAATAAAATTAAACCCCCCCCCCCCAAATTGTAAATATAACTAAATATATAAATAAACTTGTAAATATTTATATACACTATTAAAGATATATACTTAAGTACTATAGAAACAAAGAAAACTATAAACATCCTTAGTTAGATACAATAATAAACAAGAAAATAACACGAAAAGACTATTAACAAAAATAAAAATAAATTTATTAAAAATTAAAACAAAATTAAACGAAAAGTAAAAGTAAACATTGATAAATTCACATCTAGCACCTAAACAAAAAAAGAATAAAAATCATTAAGAACAAGAAATAAAGAAAAATAAACAACTGTGTATACCTAATAATATTAGACCAAAATTGTGTAAAGGAAAAGTGTTGAAACAAACATTGTATTTTTAATAATTCCTTTTTTATTTGCAAACAATTGTGAAATTATGTTTCCTTAATTACAAACACACACACACAAAGTACATAAAAACAAAAGCACAATGTTATTCTGTTTAATTTTAAAATATTTTTTAAACTAAAGCTATAGATATTTTTATGGCGTTTTAATAATATTTTAAATTATATTTTATACCGTGTAAATATCTAAGCATAATATTATTTAAGATTCACCTTTCTTCTTCGACTTTCCTAATTTTATTTTTAATTTCTAATTTACTTATCGTATTTTTTAGATTTATTTAGATATAAGTTTGTATATGTGTTTTCTGTATGTAAATGCATTTATTTTAAGCCACCAAATCATTATTAATATTAACAACAAAAAATAACAAAAAAGAAAAAAAACAAACCAACAAAATCTCCTCCTCCCTCCTGACCTTTGAAACAATTGTATTTAACTTCCCCCGCCCCCACGCAGACTCAACAAATTTTTTTACTATGTATATGTAACATAAAACAAAAAAAAAAAAACAGATATAAAAATAATTTTAGTAAAAAGTATAGTTATAACAGAAAAAAAAACTTAAAATATAGATGGTAAAACTATATATATAATATAAAGAGCGAAAAGAGAAAGAAAATAAAATCAATATAAAATGAAAAATAATTAACAAGAAAACAAAGTGTTTTTATTTTCAACTAGGCTGCATAGTAGAGCAAGTAAAAGGGGAGTTATGATCCGCACCGAATCTCATCTCTTCCATAGAATAGAAAAATTGATTGTTTTGTTCCTATGTATTCGACCGATGGAATATCACTGGGCAAATGTTCATTCCACTCCAACATTTTTCATTCCTTATCGTCACTTTAAACGTTTCCAATTTGGACAACTCATCTAGAGAGGAGAACGAGAGGAACGTAACATGAAAAAATAAACCTTCATGCACCTTAGCGAACCTTTCATAAAAACTGTATCTGGTAAACATAAATCCTATTGCACAAAAACTGGTTGAGATTATTTCAATGAAAAAACTACAAATTTCAATTGGCAGTGACTGGAAATGCATGAAAATATCAAGGCCGAACTATTAATATTTAGGAAATTAAATAATCATCGCTGCAGAATTTTATATTTACCTCCGCGTGCAAAAATCTTCAAATATTTCAGTTGAAGTTAAAGCAAGTAAGTATGTTTCAGTCAATTGCACTATGCAACAGTAATTTTTTGACCTGAAAAAGACCATATACACATGAAACTAGAGATGAAGAAAAACTGTGTATTCAGGTTTTCGTGTGGTCATCTTTTCTCCTTTTTACAGGACTTTAACATCGTCGCCGTCCCACAGAGGGTTGAACTTGCCAAAAATGGAGATTAATTCAAAAATCAAAATTTATTTTTTTGATAATTTTTTATTATACGATTAAAGAATATAAAATTCTACATCACTACCGAAAATATCAATGACATGTGTTGTTTACTTTTACAGTTGCACTGCCT
Source organism: Polietes domitor (assembly GCA_947397865.1). NCBI lineage: Eukaryota > Metazoa > Arthropoda > Insecta > Diptera > Muscidae > Polietes > Polietes domitor. The sequence goes on from OX377622.1 coordinate 104,190,666, forward strand.
TAAATTCATGCATGTTTTGAGTTTTACGCGAACACTTCTGAAAATTGAAAATTGACATACTTCAAAGGTTAATATCTTTTTCCTCATTGTAAAAAGTAGCACTTTAATTATAGAATCTTCAAGTTCAGGTATTTTAGAGTGATTTTACAAAAATATGTTTTAACGAAAGTATTTCAGAAATATTTTTAAAAAATTCTTGAAAATATGTCTAAATTTAAGGTATTTTTAAAATATATGTGGAGTTTTAAATGTGAATTCTGTAATATACCGGTAGATGGTGAATATATAACTAAATTACAATGTGTTGACTTCAATATTCCGCAATTACATGTTGCGCATTTTTGCGCCAATTAATTTTATTAAATAAATTGTGAAAAAAGTCCTCTTTATGGGTGCTTATACATTCAGTTTTATTGTACAACTGGAATTTAGATTATGACGAAAACTTAATATTTTTGTAATGAAAAATAAGTCTTTTTATTTACTTAACACTCAAATGAAACAATTATTTATAATGAAAATCATTCACAGAAGCAGAATGAGGTTCCAAGTCGCGCAATAAATCTTAATCTTATAAACATCCCTATATAAAAACGAACAAGTACGGAAAGAGTACAGTCGGGTAATACTGGCTAATAATTTACTACCAATTCTAGATGAATTAAAATTTCTGTAACAGTTTACTGCCGGACACATTCGCAACATTGTCCTTAATGAGCAAATGTCACCAAATCTGGAGGGACATTTGTATGGGGGCTTTATCAAACAATGGACCGATGTCACCGAATTTAACTACAACAGTTTCTAGGTACAATATAACGTTATGTGCCAAATGCGAACAAAATTGGGTAAACAATTTTGTTACTAGAGCGGAAAGGTCAAATCGGGAGTGCCATTGGTATGGGAGATATATCTAAATCTGAACTGATTTGCTTCAAATTTAATAGCTTCCATCATGGATGGCTGTACCAAGTTCCGTTGGGATTGGATAATAATTGCGACTTGTACTTCGAAAACAAGATTATAAACGGACGGATTATTAATTTATTTTCCAGGAAAACCATTTTTTTCCACTAAATTGTACTCAAATTGTGTTTTCTTATACTGATTATGGTATAAATATTGAAAAAATATAAACATTACCTGACCCGAAGGATTCCCCGAATTAATCTCCATTTTTGGCGATTTCAACCCTCTGTGAGTCGTGGCAAAAGTAACTAAGTTCAAATTTTCGAAAAATTTTTTATTGTTGCATTTAAAATCTATTTTCATTATACGTTTATCCACCAAAGCATTTTTCGATATCTTAATTGGTTCAGATTGTAGCAAAAATAGCTATGTGTTTAAGGTATAAAAGAATAACTATTTTTTTTCGAAAATTTGGAATGAAACCGAATTATCATTTTGAACGATTTAGTGGTGTTAGTTATTTTGAATGAAGAAGTTGGGATCTATCATTTTCCAATCGGTGATTCGCAATTTGAGAATTTTGGCAAACATATTTTTTTTACTGGAGGTCAGATTACAAAAAGATTCAATAAGGACCTTTCTTAGAAGTTTTGTTTTTAGAATCGTATAACTTCAAATTAAAGTTAAACTTTCTTAGAAGTTTTGTTTTTAGAATCGTATAACTTCAAATTAAGGTAAACCATCACATACTAACTAGTTTATTTATAATTTTATAAGCAATCTAACAATATACTTTGGGCTAATAATGATATCGGAAGGTTAAAAGTACGAAATGAACCTCGCCAAAAATATGAAGTTTTTTCTTGTAACTCAATTACCTCTTAAACTAGATATTGATATTTTGATATATTTATCATTGAGGGCCTGTGCAAAGTATATTTGTAATCAGTGCATAATTGTACGTTTGTCACCATTTCAAAATTTGTCATGGTCGCGGTTACCAATCTTGTAAAGTCAATCAGTAGCCCCCCATACACACTAGGGATTTTGCAAAGCATTTGCAAAATACTTCTGCACTGGCCGTGTGAAATTTCGGCGTGATAATAATTAAATTTAAAAGTTACAGAATTAACTCCAAAAACTCGGTTTGAAATCTGCGGAAATTAGTGGAGCAGAAGTGGAGCTAATAAAACAATTTCAGGTCATTTTGTGGTGTTTATTGTCTTATTGGTATTATTATCTCTGTTCAGTTTGAAAAATGTGCAAACGATACACGTAATGTATATTTAAAGAATTATAATTCAGATATGTATGTTTGTGGATCAAACTCAACAAGATAGAATATTTTTTATTTTTCTAGCTGTGACCCATACACTTAAATTCAGCCCAAATTTGTGGCACTGGTCTTGGTTTTCAGATAAGTAATTCTCCTCTTCATTGGTGTCGCTGGTGTCGCAATGCAAAAGTTGTTCGATATATTGAAATCAAAGAAAATGGTTTACGGTTTGAACCCCAAATTTTCAATGAAATTGGTTTAAACAAGTAAGTAAGCTTTGGTCAGTCTGTAAAGACTCAGTTCAGTCGGTGTTTATAAAGACTTTTTAATTTTGCTTCGTACTGGATTATATGTGGTACCAGAAGTTTCGTTACAAATGAGTCACGTTTATAATACAAGAGTAGATTAACCGATGCCTATAAACAGCTAATACTTAGGGCCAAGAAAGTAATCAAAATAATACCCTCGAAGAGTGTTCGAATGAAAACAAAACCCTTATATGCCACCCACAATGGAGTGAATTCTAAAGTATTGCCGTCAGATCAGAGGCAGTTGATTTTACGTAGATTGTTGTTGATTTTACGTAAATGCGATACTCCCATACTAATACAAAATACTACGCCCCAAATATATAGTTTTTTCGCCGACAGCGAAGTTTTATGGAAATAAAAAATAAAAACATGTTATATTTTATATAATATTTTTAAGCTTTATTAGAAAGCAACATTACATCGAAATAAGACAAGATGGAAAAGTTAATTGTGGACAAAGGAGCAGACCGTTAGAGAGCGTTAGTTAATTGTAAATAAACCAAAAAGATGAAGAAAGGTGGTGAGTGCGAGTACTCCGAAAATATCGAATAACTTACTCGTTGTAATCTATGCAACACTCACTCAACATACCTTTAAAGAAGTAGGCAGATTAAAATGAGAAATCGAACGATTTATACACTGTCAAGCATCATTGATTTAAGGCGAAATATTTTATTTAAATTTTAGTAGAGGATGATTCAAGCGAATAAAGTCAACACCCCAAAAATCTATTCGTAAGCTCTGAACCGTTTCAATAAAACAACAAAATTCTTCATAATATTAATGTCTCTCAGACACATTTTTTCACATGGTCAATGCTCCCTTCGGCCAAAAATTTAAAACTTCGATCCACTGTAAAAAGAAACTCAGACCAGCTGGACTATGAGTTTATTCCACATCTACTCAACATGCCCTTTCAGAATTATAGGGTCGCTATTCTGTTCCATTCAAAAGGTATTAATTTGTTCGACAGTGTAATTTAATATTTTTTATTTAATGCAGGGTTTTCCAATAAAAGGTGTTATTTTGAATCACCCGGTATTTCGGTAGCTGTCACTTTTGAAGCTTTTATTCTTTGACATTTGACAAGTAGAAACTACACCATTACTGAAAATGGAACGATACACGCTTCAACAACGCATTGAAGTGATTAAAATTCATGAATGAAAATGATCCGGAATTCCATCGAAAAATCATCTTGACTGATGAGGCCCATTTCCACCTCGTTGGCTACGTCAACAAGCAAAATTGTCGCATCTGGGGCTCGGAAACCCCAAGAGTTATTGTTGAGAAGCCTCTCCATCCTCATCGTGTGACTGTTTGGTGCGGTTTATGGTCCGGCGGGGTCATTGGACCTTACTTTTTCGAAAATGAGGTTGGATCAACCTCATTTTTTATGGTCGGAGTTGCATGGTATTGATCTGGACAAAGTTTACTTTCTACAAGACGGCGCTACGTGCCACACAAGCAACGAAACTATTGCTTTTTTACGGAGGTGATCACGATTGGCTCTTTCACTTTTTTAAGAGGTGATCACGATTGGCCACCGAGATCTTTATTTATGATTTAACACCTTGCGACTTCTTCATTTGGGGCCACGTTACAGATAATATCTACGTCAACAGCCCAGCATCGTTTGAAGACCTCAAAGATTGAATTCGTGAGGATATCGAGGACATAGGGCTGCCACTTTGCGATTTGTTTATGGAAAATTTCATGAAAAGGATATGGTCCTGTAAGCGTGGTCGTGGTGGTCATTTGGCTGATGTTGTTTTTCATTATTAACGGCATACCTTCCTCTTTATTATGAAATAAAAATCCGATCATTTATCTCAAAAAATGATATTTTTCTTTGGATACCAAAATAACAACTCTTGTTGGAAAACCCTGTACAATGAAAATTTTCTTTGATTTGGTGAAGCTACGTTTCACTAATTTAAAAATTTCATTTTTAAAATTATAAACTATTTATGAAAAAAATTATATGAAACATTTAATCTTGTTTATGAAATTTTCATACATATTAAGACATATTCTCTAAATTTATGAAAAATCTTTTATGAAAATGCTTCTTTAATATTATGAAGGAAAATTCTTTCAGTGTACTAATTTGAACATTTCATTTACTGTCTTTTCTACGCAGTCAGTGGAATTCATACATCGATTTTTATAATTTTTATCCCTTTTTCTGATCTTCACTCTCTCTCATTTTACTGCGTTAAAGTACGAATTTACAAAAAGGTTATTATTTTACATGTCGACGCAGCTAAGCGGATGTACATTCCGAATTTCATGTTGCTAGGAACTTGATGTTTTCCCTCAGGGAAGATTTCACCAAATTTAACCAATCTACAAGTTTCAGATGTATACTTGAGAAATTTTGGGAAAACTGACTCCTTTCGTTTGCATATTAAAGTACTTACAATACGCGGACTATTCTCAGGGGCTACAAATGTGATGAAAAACCACTTAAAACTTTTATGTATTCTGTACCTCCGATTAATTAGTCCACAATCATGTTTTGGAACCCTCATAAGTATGAGTGACCTACCTACACTGTTAACTATTAATCATACGCCCTATGCTCAACCTTAAAAGTTAAATTATGACCTGCTCTTAACTTAAACACCATAGACATATGTTGAAATACTCGTAGCATGATTGTGTTAACCACGTAAATCTACAGCTACAGTTCAGCCCATTGTAAAGTATTATTTAAGGTTTCACAATAAAAGTACAGCATCATGCCTGTTTCGGAAATGTCCGCACCGAACTTTCGCACGAGCGCCAAAGTAAAAATCTGTTTGCCTTTTATTGGGGCGCATAAAAAGAGAGCAAAACTTTAAACAATTTGTTAACATAATATGTGTACAGTATGTTACTTAACAATATCATGCTGGTCAATACGCTGTAAAAAAGGACGTGTGTACATCGATAATGGCGAGAGTGTGTGGGTTTGGCTGTGGGATGGGTAAAAGTACCACTGCAGACATAAAATTATTTTGAGTGTGTGTGAGGTGTTAATATGTTGTGCGGCAGTGAGTGAGTGAGAGAGTGTGTGGGTTTGTTACTTGGTGTAGTAAATAAAAGCATTAACATGAAATAAAAGGATGTATTCGACATATACAAATATATGTATGGGTATATGGGTGTATAATATAAACATATATGCAGTAGTATAAAATGGGTAACACGTAAGGGTTATCGTGGGAACACTATCACTTTAAAAAGACTAAAAGTAAGTATTTAAACAAAAGATTAACAAGTGGTATGAACTTGGTTCAGTTTAAAAACAAATATCTAAGAATGACATTATGGATCAGCATTTGATATTTGATATCTCAAAAAAAGAAAATAAATATTTGTTGCATAATTATTAGTTCTGTTTTAAAAACCTAACTGTTTCACTAGACTTTTGTGACTATAAGTTCGATCAAGTTGCATATTGTGCGATAGCCAAACTACATCCGACAAAACTGAGTTTTGTAAAAAGCTGAAATTAGGCAAAGATTATTATGAGATATTAATTGTAATGGAATATATTTTAGAAAAATAAAATTAACTACATATCATATTGATCGGTTTAAAATAGCTTTTCTGCTTTTTACATATTTTTCCGCAGTTGTTCATAACGCGCAGAATAATTTTTTGTCGTATTAAAGATTTTCACTTTATAGAGGTTCAAATTTAAATTTCTTTTTTCAATTTTGTTGAACAGTTGCTCATTCAATTTTAGAGCTGTTCCACTCAAATTTGGTTTATTAGAAATTATAACGCGTTTGTGATAAAGATAGTTTCAAAAATTCCTTTTTGAAAGTCTATATTTATTTGGATCAAAATAACTGCTTTTCTCCAAAATCCTTTGTAGAGTGAAACACATTTTAAAAGGTTTCGGGGTTCTCTGTTTATCCCGTGAAACTTTTCCCAGCACGAATTTGCCTCTTTGGAAGATAGGAATAATTTAGTGCAAAAAGTCAGTATTTTGTAAAGTATTTTGTTCCAAAACGTGAATTACTAATTTTTATACACTCCACGAGAGTATTATGTCTTTGTGCATTTGTTTGTAACACCCAAAAGGAAGAGAGATAGACCCATTGTTAATTATACCGATCAACTTAGAATCACTTTTTGAATCGATTTAGCGATGTCCGTCCGTCTGTCTGTCTGTCCGTCCATCTATTCTTGTAATCACGATACAGGTCGCAATTGTACACAGAACCAAATGAAATTTTGCACAACTAAGTTTTTCGGGATAAGAACGAACGCTATTTAATTTGAAGAAAATCGGTTCAGATTTAGATATAGCCCCCATACGAATTTCACTCCCGATTTTACTCTTTTCACTCTAGATACCACATATTTTAACATATTTTCTTCAAAATTGGCAAAACATCTTATAGTTCAACTAGAAACATCTGTGGTAAAAATGGGTCAGATCGGTTCAGATTTATATATAGCTCCCAATTTGACTTTTTCCGCTCTAGAAACCACAAATTGTATCAGATTGTCTTCAGATTTCGCAAAACATCTTATTAAACATACAAATTTCGCTCCCGATTTGATTTTTTCCGCTCTAGAAACCACATATTGTATCAGATTGTCTTCAAATTTGGCAAACTATCTTATATTTCAACTAGAAACGCCCATGATGAAAATGGGTCAAATCGGTTCAGATTTATATATAGCTCCCATACAAATTTCGCTCCCATTTTGACTTTTTCCGCTCTAGATACAACATATTTTCTTCAAAATTGGCAAAACATCTTATAGTTCAACTAGAAACACCTGTGGTAAAAATGGGCCAGATCGGTTCAGATTTATATATAGGTCCTATACAAATTTCGCTCCCGATTTGACTTTTTCCGCTCCTGAAAACACATATTGTATCAGATTGTCTTCAAATTTGGCAAACTATCTTATATTTCAACTAGAAACGCCCATGATGAAAATGGGTCAAATCGGTTCAGATTTATATATATATATATTTATATATAGATCCAATACAAATTTCGCTCCCGGATAGACTTTTTCCGCCCCAGAAACCACAAATTTTCTCCGAATTTCTTTGAAGTGACCACCAAACGTTATTTTTGAACTGGAAGAACTTATTTTGAAAGTTAGTCACTTTATTCCATGTTGGGATATAGCCCCGATACAAATATTCTTTTCGATTTGACAAATTGGACCAGGTAATATTAGCCTGTGATTAGGAAACATACAAAAATTCTTCCCGTTTTCACTTTTTACCGAGTTGAATTGTATTCGGATAAAAAGTGGAGAGTATCGTATAGTCGGCCCCGCCCGACTTTAGCCTTTCCTTACTGGTTTCCATTAACTTTTGAAAAGTAGGTACGCTGATAAAACTTTATGTCAATAGTAGTTCATTTGCCGGTACTTGCTTGAGAAATAATGCAATAAGTCGAGAAAAGTAATTAAGTTTTTTCAAAATCTGAAAAATAAAATTCTGTAATACGAAAAAATATATATTGGTTTCTACGCATTGTGAAATAATACGTAAATGTATGACAAAATATTTTACTTTTACTTTAAACTTAAAAAAGGAAAAGCAGTTAACTTTCGATTACTTTCTAAAATATACCCGATTTCTCAGTTTTTACTGTCTTGCCAAAGAATTGCGAAAATTTGTTTTTGGGCTGCCTAGACTAAATATAAAGAAAAAACAAAAATATAAATATATATATATATATATATATATATGATCGACTTAGAATCACTTTTTGAATCGATTTAACAATGTCCGGCCGTCCGTCCGTCTGTCCATCTCTTCTTGTAATCAAAGTACAGGTCGCAATTGTAGCCCGAACCAAATGAAACTTTGCACAACAAAGTTTTTCGGGATAAGGACGAACGCTATTTAATTTGAAGAAAATCGGTTCAGATTTAGTTATAGCCCCCATACGAATTTCACTCCCAGATTTTCTTTAAAATTGGCAAAACATCTTATATTGCAACTAGAAACAGCTGTGGTAAAAATGTGTTAGATCGGTTCAGATTTATATATAGCTCCCATACAAATTTCGCTCTCGATTTGACTTTTTAAGCTCTAGAGATCACATAATGTATCAGATTGCCTTCAGATTTGGTAAAACATCTTATATTCCCACTAGAAACACCCATGGTGAATATCGGTCAGATCGGTTCAGATTTATATATAGCTCCCATACAAATTTCGCTCCCGATTTGACTTTTGCCGCTCTAGAGACCACATAATGTATCAGATTGTCTTCAGATTTGGTAAAACATCTTATATTCCCACTAGAAACACCCATGGTGATAATAGGTCAAATCGGTTCAGATTTAGATATAGCCCCCATACAAATGTCGTTCCCTATTTGACATTTTCCTCTGTAGAAACCACATATTGTACTCGATTTTCTTTAAATTTGGCACAACATCTTATAATCTTACTAGAAACACATATGCAGAAATTGGGTAAGATCGGTTCAGATTTAGATATAGCCCCCATATAAATGTCGCTCCCGATTTGATTTTTCCGCTTTAAATACCACATATTGTACTCGATTTTCTTTAAATTTGCACAACATCTTATAATCTAACTAGAAATACTTATGCAGAAATTTGATAAGATCGGTTCAGATTTAGATATACCCCCATATCCCGATTTGACATTTTCCGCTATAGAAACTCGATTTTCTTTAAATTTGGCACAACATCTTATAATCTTACTAGAAACGCCTATGCTGAAATTGTGTAAGATCGGTTCAGAATTAGATATAGCCCCCATATAAATGTCGCTCCCGATTTGACTTTTTCCGCTTTAAATGCCACATATTCTAATCGATTTTATTTAAATTTCGCACAACATCTTATAATCTAACTAGAAACACCTGTGGCTAAAGCGGGCTAGATCGGTTTAGATTTAGATATAGGCCATACAAATGTAGCTCCCGATTTGAATATAGCCATTTAGCCGATTTAGATATAGCCCATACAAATGTAGCTCCCGATTTGAGTTTTGCGCTCTAGTTTTTGTATGAGACGTGGCCCAGTTTAATGTACATATGTGTATATTGGTAGATGGATTCAAATCCAGGACATAGGAAAGTTCAAATTGCAATCGTCGTAGCAGTAGCAATAGTAGAAGTGAATGAAATACCGGTCCCATTGTTATTATTTTGTACGAACGTATTTTATATGTTTTGGCCATAACCAGCACTTTTAGCGTCAAATTCAAATGAAGTTTCCTACATCCGAAAAGTTGTCTCTGCCGTTTTAAAGTAATTTGAATTGAAATTCAAAAAAGTTTTGCGTGGCTTAGGTTAAATTGCTGAACTTGGGTGCGTATGTCAAACGAAGTGCACATTTGAACTTAATTATGTACAGATATTAATAGGATTTTTGCGTTAAGAAATTAAACAAGGATAGATTGCATCAGCAGAAACATTATTAAACACATTCAATCTGAAAATCGATACAAAATAGTGTCTACGCAATTATTAATATTTAGAGTGTATTCCTAAAAAAGAAGAGAAAGGCGTAGGAATAGCTGTATATTAGGATGGGTCTTGATAATAAATTGCACCGGTCACCCAGAAGTGACGAACGGGTTGTTTAATGATGATCTGCAAAATATTTCGTCACTGGGTCAAGCCATCTGTGAGCTAAACGCTCCTGAAAACACCTCTAAAATCAAGTTTTTCCCGTGCAAATTCTATACACTCCGCGAGAGTATTATGTCTTTGTGCATTTGTAACACCCAAAAGGAAGCGAGTTAGACCCACTGTTTATTATATAGATCGGGTTAGAAGTCGATTTAGCAATGTCTGTCTGTCTGTCCATTTATTGTTGTAATAAAATTACATTGTCCGATCTTAACACAAATTGCCACAAATAAGTTTTGTGGATCAAGGACGAATGATATTTAATTTGAGGCAAATCGGTTCAGATTCATATATAGCCCCCATACAAATATCGCTTACGATTTGACATTTTCCGCTCTAGAAACCACATATTGAACCCGATTCTATTTAAATTTGGCTTAACATCTTATAATCCAACTAGGGTTTGGGGTTTCCCGGACTTTTGTCATTTCCCGGGAAAACGGGAATGACAATTTTTTTGGCCACACTGGTTTAAACAGCTGACGCACGTTTCGTGTTTTGTTTCACTGTCAAACATCTTCAGTTTGGTCTATAATTTAACCATGAATCGTCTTACAAACGAACAACGCTTGCAAATTATTGAATTTTATTATCAAAATGCGTGCTCTGTTAAGAAAGTTCATCGTGCGATTTTATGGTCAGTTTAATCGACCCACAGAAGCGGCTTTTCGAGCTATTGTGACTAAATTTCGCACCAAATTTACATTGTTGGACATTAAACCACCAACACGCTTACGAAGAGTGCGAACTGAAGAAAATATCGCAGCTGTATCGGCCAGTGTTATTGATGACCATCAATTATAGATCATTATAGGCCATTTGAGGCGCAGTCAAGGTCAACATTTGCATGAAATAATCTTCAAACATTAAATTATCGATTCAAATAAAGATTTCATGCATTTTTCAGAATTTTATGTATTTTTTTTTGAAAAACTTTCCTATAGCTTTTAAAAAATCACCCTTTAGAATAATATAAGAAATGAGTGTTAATGGTTAAAATACTGACATATTACAAATTAAAAACTAATGTTTTTGGTAAAATATTTTAGAAATTATTTTTCATTTTACAAGTATTTTACTTTAGACAAATAGTCAGAATTAAAGGAGTCATAATATTGGACATTGTAATCGCAAGTGAACTGACACGTACACGTACACTTTGATTCAGAATTAAAAAAATTTTAAAGAGCAATACGGGTTGGCTTCAATTTAGAAAATTCATACGTCTAGACTCTAGAGATGAAAATATTTTACAGAAACAGGGGGAAAATATTCTAAATTGTGAATGCAATTGAAACATTAAAAAATGTTAATATTAATAAAATAAATTCATAAAAAATAAAAACATTGAAATGGTGCAGTCATTACAAAAGGTAATTTAAATATATCGTAGGGTATATTTATATTCATATTTCAAGGTGTCAATTTTATTTTTATTCATATTTTTAGATAATTTATTAATGGTTTCATATGTAAAGTAAATTCGTCTTTCTTTATTTCTTCGACTTTTCTGGGGAAACAAGAAATTTAAAGTTGAACGAGATAGCACGAGTATCAAATGGTCATTATTATTGTCAGTAATTTAAATATATGCATTTGAAATATATCTACAATTTCCCATTTATATAGTAAAACTAAATTAGTGCTCAAAATAAACAAAAAAAATATTTTTTAATATTTCCCGTATTCCCGGGAAATTTAAATTTTTTTCTCGGGAATTCCCGAAAAACGATTCGGGAATTCCCGGACCCCAAACCCTAAATCCAACTAAAAAACCTATGGTGAAAGTGGGTAAGATCGGTTCAGATTTAGATATAGCACAAATACAAATGTTGATCCCAAATGTTTAACCGATTATATTATAATGTTTAACCATATTATATTTCACTTATTTCGTTCCAGGTTTCAATATACCCCCATACAAATGTCCTTTCCGATTTAACAATTTTTGTCAAACACATACATTTAGAGGATACAAAAATCCTTCCCGTTTTCACTTTTTCACCGAATTGAATTGCATCCGGATAGAAAGTAGAGTGTATTATAGAGTCGGCTCCGCCTGACTTTAGCCTTTCCTTACTTGTTTTTTAATGTCGAAGTTTGTAGATGTTAATCAATTTAAAAAATTATATTTTATGTGGAGCATATAGAAAATGTGGAGCGTATTATAAGCTATTTGTTTAATTTAATTGCAAGCCACACTCTATATCCAGCTGTCTTCTTCTGCTGCCCAGTGGATTCATTGAATGGCTTTCCGTGTAAGGTCATGAGATGTACCCAGAACCGTTTAGTTCTAACACCACAGATCGGTGTTAGAAAAATATTCGGCCTAAATATTTTCTAAGACATCACTTTACGATTTGCATTCCATGTGTCACAGCAGTATAGTAAAATTTTTTATGCCAGACTTTTAGCTCCCACTTAGCTCCCGTTGAGTTACAATATTGTCAAATGTCATCCTCACACTCCTATGGCGATATAGAGTGTCAGAATACTGTGAGTACAATATAATCTATTATGTTAGCGCATAATTTCGTCGATGAAGTCTGAATTTGTTTCTTTTGTATTTTAGCTTTTTCACAAATTTTTTACCGTCCACCATAAGATGTGGGTATACTTAGCTTATCGTTCCGCGAAATATTATATGAGATCTTGAGTATATAAAATAATTTTTTTTAATAACTTAACAATATAATAAAGTTATTATTGCTTTTTATGCAAAAATTATGCTGATCGGTTAAGATGGGGTCGCCTTCTTATATAAAGGTCGTTCCATATCAAACCAATACACCATTACATCACCATTTCCGATTTCTTTGAAAGTTGGTAGTATAACTCAAATCTAAAATATATTTGATTTGTCGCAAAAAAACATATTTTATATAAAAAGTTATGACCAACGAAATATTAGTAAAATCCAGAAAGATAAATAGCCGATGTAGTAAAGTTGCACGTGTTTTTTGCTGGCGTGGATGTTTACAGCTACTAACGTAATATTTATATTTTTTGGGTTTTCGATGAGGGCTTTATAAATATGTAACAATCTTAACTAGACAGCGGATTTTTATTCAAATTAAATTTTTAATCCATAATTGTATAAAATATAAATAATATATGTATATTGACAGCAAACGAAAGAAGACGCATTGGCTAATCTATATAAGTTTTGTGACTTTAGGAAGTGGGACACAAAAATCGAAAAATTTGGAAAAGTTTTAAACATTCTTTGTCCTTTAAGCCAAGCAGTCGATTTTTGGGAAAGAATATATTTTATGGGGCTTTCTGTTCTACAATACGTTTTTAGCTACTTTAAACAAATATTGACGTTTTTTTACATATCCTTAAAATTGCACAACATAAAATTAATTGTTGATTACCAACAAACCTATATTTTTGTTAAACTTGATTTCCAACATAACAATGCATAGTTTTTAATTTTCTGGTCTAGCGCTAGCAATCACAAACTATTTATGAATAATTATATCCTTCAAAAATGTCAAGTCTTTTTAAATGGGAACTCGTCAAGAAAATGTAGAACTTAGAATACAGTTTTGCTATGTTTTGTGTCAGCTTTCAGAATTATAAAGACATTTCCATGACCCAAATTAGTTTCGCACGATGTTATGAATATTTTAATAAGCTATCGTCTAACAACAAATTAGCCACTAAAGGTAGGTTAATCGAAACTAGTCGACGGCTGTGGAAGACAAAACCTGTCAGCCAATTACGGGTTTTGAACCGTATATATGACAGATTGTATAATCCTACGAAGCGTATATTGAGTATAATGTTTATATGATATTGATATTTCGATATTGATATTTTAAAACGATAAGCTATGACTTTTTGCAAAATTATATATTCCCAGCTTTATAACCCTTTACAGACCTTTAACAGACACATGACTATACAAAATCGCACAACATCACACACCATCACTTACAGTCAGGGCAAATACGCTATCAGAAATCAGCACTATAAAAAATTACATTGTTTCTTATAAATTGAAGGGGATTTCTCTATTTTCTTTCGTGTGTGTATTACGAGTGCGAGTTTTCGAATTCAAGCTTTGCCGACATAAACTATAAACAGGTTTACTCTGCCATATGTTTACACGGGTCGCAATTATTGAAGTGTCCAAGTGCAAAACTAAACGTTTCTCAATTTGTGTAAGTAATGTGTGATATATTTTTAGGGAGTTACAAATTTCGGAGTACCTATATATTAGAGGTTTCTACAAGATTTTGGATCAAAATAATATCCGCTTATCACACTTTTTAACAATGCGAAGGTGGGTGTTACAGCTGGTTATATTTCCATTCTATTTTAATTCCAAAAGTACAAATTTTGAAAATCCATTATCTCACGTACATAGTGCAAAATAACTTCATGATTCAACAAATTTTTCCTGTAGAAGTAAAGCGAACGAATTTGGAAAAATCTTTTTATTTTGTGTGTCTATGCAGTCAGAGGAATATGCACAACGAATTCCATTCCAGCATTTTTCCCTCTGGGCCGACTTCGCCCACTTTCAATCCCAACCGATCTGCAACCATAAAACACATTTATGAAAATTTTGAACCTCCTAGCTTATTTCGTTCGGAAGCTAGCGTGTTTTCAACAGACAGACAGACGGACATGGCTATATCGTCTTAGATTTTTACCACGACCCAGAATATATATACTTTATGGGTTCTCCGATGAATATTTTAAGGTGTTACAAACGGAATGACGAAGTGAATATACCCCCATCCTGGAGGTGGAGGGTATAAAAACGAATTCTACGTTCATTTTAGTGATTTTTGTCTGTTCTTTTGTAGAACATATTAACCTTCTATTGATATTTAGCATTTCGTCTTTTACTCAGATAAGTTCACGTTCAATTAGGATGAGTATATTTGCGGTGTTGTTAGAGTCACCCATCACGCTACATCAACTGATTTACCCTTAATAAAAAGCCATATCTGTGTAGTTTGAAAAGTCCACAGAAAATTAATTTCTAATTCAATTCGTTATAAAGTTAAATTTTTTAGATTTTCAATTAAAATTTTTATGTTTTAATATTTTTCATTTTTTAAATTTTTGCTGTATTCATATTGTTTTGATTTTAAAATATATATTGAGCGTTTTTATTAAAAATAAATTATGGGTCATTTTCCCGAGAATGAGTTTTTTATGGCAAACTATTCCCTGTCATATTAGTTTGAAAATGTTTTTTTTTATTTGGCTATACATTCACATATTAGTCTGAGAATGTAAAAGTGGCTATGGACGTGCAAAATAAAATAAAATGAATAATAAGTAAAAAGGAAGAACGCAAACTAATAGCAACAACGTCGCGATCTCCATTTCATAAGTTTATTTTACTTTTCCAATTTATGCTACATTGTTGTATGTTCCGCCAATTGAATTGAATACAAATTGGCAACAAAATATTAGATGTTTGCTCACATTCAATATGGTATAAAAATAATAATAGGGAATTTTCAATTATTTTTAATCGTAGTACTTAATAATCATCTTGAGAAGAATTGTTATAATTACTCTTAAAACTAAGAAAAAACTGTTTTTTCGCTCCCCACTTTCACTCATAGCCAGGCTTGCTGGATGAATTTTTTCCTTGTCCCCAAAATTGTCATGAAAAGTCCCTAATTGTCTTCAAATACATATAAAAAGTTGTTTTAACAAATTATGAATGACTTCTTGATTCGTCAACAATCAATATTAAGATTATTTTGTTCATCCTATGTTCTTTAAAATTTCTGTACATTTCAATCTAGACAATGAAACTGTGGATTACTGTTGCAATTGAAAATGTTTTAAATTTAATACTAAAATTGAGTCTAAATAATTTACTCAATTAAATTGAGATAATAAAAATTATTTTTAGTTAATTTTATTTGATTTGGGTAAGTCACCGAGACATTTGTACACAAGTAAGGAAAGGCTAAAGTCGGGCGGGGCCGACAATATGATACACTCCACTTTCTATTCGAATACAATTCATTTCGGTTAAAAAGTGAAAACTGGATGGATTTTTGTTTGTATAAATCTGAACCGATCTAACCCATTTTCCACATGGTTGTTTCTAGTGGAAATATAAGATATTTTGCGAAATTTAAAGACAATCTGATAAAATATGTGGTTTCTAGAGCGGAAAAAGTCAATTTGGGAGCACAATTTGTATGGGAGCTATATATAAATCTGAACCGATCTGACCCATTTTCATCATGGCTATTTCTAGTGGAAACATAAGATAGTTTGCATATTTTAAGAAGATCTGTTAAAATATGTGGTTTCTAAATCAGAAAAAGTCAAATCGGAAGCGAAATTTGAATGGGAGATATATGTAAATCTGAACCGATCTGACCTATTTTCACCACAGGTGTTCCTAGTTTAAATATAACATGTTTTGCCAAATTTGAAAACAATCTGATAAAATATGCGGTTTCTAAAGCGGAAAAATTCAAATTGGGAGCAAAATTTGTATGGGAGCTATATCTAAATATGAACCGATCTGACTAACATTCAGCTCATATGTTTCCAATTGAATTATAAGGCACTGTGCCAAATTTGAAATATATTGGTTAAAATATGTGATCTCTAGGGCTCAAAAAGTTAAATGGAGAACGAAATTTGTATCTAAATCTGATCCGATCTGGCCCAAATTCACTATAGATATTTTCAGTTTAATTATAAGATACTGTGGCAAATTTAAAGGAAATAGAGGAAAAACGAAAGAAGACGCATTGGCTAATCTATATAAGTTTTGTGACTTTAGGAAGTGGGACACAAAAATCGAAAAATTTGAAAAAGTTTTAAACATTCTTTGTCCTTTAAGCCAAGCAGTCGATTTTTGGGAAAGAATATATTTTATGGGGCTTTCTGTTCTACAATACGTTTTTAGCTACTTTAAACAAATATTGACGTTTTTTTACATATCCTTAAAATTGCACAACCTAAAATTAATTGTTGATTACCAACAAACCTATATTTTTGTTAAACTTGATTTCCAACATAACAATGCATAGTTTTTAATTTTCTGGTCTAGCGCTAGCAATCACAAACTATTTATGAATAATTATATCCTTCAAAAATGTCAAGTCCTTTTAAATGGGAACTCGTCAAGAAAATGTAGAACTTAGAATACAGTTTTGCTATGTTTTGTGTCAGCTTTCAGAATTATAAAGACATTTCCATGACCCAAATTAGTTTCGCACGATGTTATGAATTCCTCCAAATTCAATACCAATGGTCCTTGGCCAGAAAAAATAACTTCTGCTAAATTTCATGACAATCGGACAACAATTGCGACCTGTAGAGTGCGAACAAGCTTAGATGGACAGCAGACGGACGGACGGACGGACGAACTGACATCGTTTAATCGACTCAGCTGGCGATTCTAAGCCGATCAGTATACTTAAAGGTGGGTCTAGCTCAATCATTTCTTGGTGTTACAAACATTTGGCGGAAAACTAACTTATAATACCCTAGACCACGAAGTGGTGTAGGGTATAAATATATGTTTTTTATCGCTTCCTTCGATAAGAAAAATAACTATAATTTGTTCTTAAAACAAGTAAGGAAAGACTAAAGTCAGGTGATGCCTTGTATATGTTTCCCTTATCCACGCTCACACCATATTACGATTTGGGACAAATTTTGCAAGATTACAACCAATCTTAGTAAATAATAAAGTTAGGAACCCATAATTTGTAATAATAAAATTGAGTGCAAAAGCTCCTAAAATGTATGAGAAATAGTTCACTTTCACTGTAGTTGCTGGTATTTCAAATATGACATGATCTGGAAAATTTTATAATGATCCGAGGTAAGATGTGGGATCTAGAGCATGATGCTGTGGGGTGCCCATTTGTATGGGTGCTATATCTAACCATGGACCCATACGAGTATAGTTTCACATCAGCGGTTCATAGTTCAAATATAGCATGATTTGGAAAATATGATCAAGTTGCGATGTTAAATGCGGATTCTAAAGCTGTAATTAAGTAAATCGGGGGAATGCTTGTAAATCCGATCCGATTTTATTCACATGCTATACATACCATCCCTTCCGGAAAAAGATATGTCAAATTTTACGACGATCGTGCACAGACAGACATCGCTTAATCAACTCAGCTAGTGCTTCTAAGCCGATCAGTATACATCAAGGCGGGTAGCTTGATAATTTCTTGGTGTAACAAATATTTTGCCTGAAACTAACTTATAATAACCTATTCCATGACGTGATGTTGGTTATAATTATGAGCATTTTCAAAACTTCAAGATGCGAACTCTTTTTACACTTGAAAAACCCAAGACCAATTTTAAAAATTTTCCTTGCCTATAGATGTTGCTAGAGCCGATTTTAAATTTTGAAAAAGTGGAAACAGAATTCACCCTTGCATCCATATAAATATATTGCCCAGCAAATTTCCTTAGTGGGTCGTCGAAGACGAAAACTCAATGTCTCCTATTTTATACTATTTATACTCTCTCCATAGGGGGAATATTCATCGGAGACCCTAGGTGAGGTTAAAATTTTCCATTTATATATCTAATTTTAGCAGAGCTATTGGAATTGAAAATGTGCGAGAAAATTCCATCAGATTTGTATTCAAAGGAATTAAAGTTCTGCTATGACAAATTCAAATTCACCCGACATAAATCACGATAAATAATGAGTAGCCAAGTAATAAATGACACCATTCCATTTGTAAATATGTTCAAATATATTCTGTAAAATATAGATGCAATAATGTCGTGAGCGAGGACAATATCTAAGTTCAAATCATGTATTCTTATACTTTACCCTCAATGCAAACTTCTAGCACTTTCAAATATTCCAACCTAAACGTTTATTTTTTTTTCATCAGTACACTTCAGAAGCTTCTCCGCCATATGTGGATCTATACATATGCTATTGGTTTATGGGGCTGGATACCTCTAAAGGTGAATCTACGTTTGCGCCAATATTTTTCCTCAGTTATTCATGCTTATTTACATACCCATGCCGTCACCTATACGAGAATACAGACACACAAATACAAACGCACACACCGAAATACATACGAGTAAGTGGCATGTTTTTAAATTGGATTTTACTATTAAGTATTATCAGCCAGCCATCCTGTATTTGAATATTCACACGTACCCACGTACATGCGAACCCCACTTGCACACACGCACACACACATACAGGTACAGGTACGAATCCTTTTGGCAGGAAAAGCATGTTTATTCGTGTGAGTGTATGCGTGTGAGCGAGTGTTTGTGACACACTAAAAAGCAATGCGTGCCAATATTGTTAAATGTATTATTTTGTTTTCAGCCATATCGTGGCACTTTTATGTCCTGCAACATAAAGTGAGGGCATATTAAGTTGGTCGTTGCTTTGGAAACATTTTCAGCAGCAAGATGACCGCGTTAAAGGCCACATTTTAAGCAAGAGAAGTCATTCACGAATCGATTATTTACTTACTTTGAAATGTGTAGTTGTATCTTTCATGCAGCACCACTATTCGTTGATGCAACTGCTGCTCTCTTTTTGCATAATTTTTACCTAAAAGTATTGAATTATTCAAAGAATTAACTTTTTTTATCCACCTCTGTTTTTGTATAGTATTTATTTGATTTTTATTTGGTGGATATAGATAAATCTAAATGTACTTGCCTGAACTCCATTCGTATGTATAATTTTTATCATCTTCTACCCAGTTTTGAACAAAATAAAATACATTCTTGCACCTCTTTCCCAAAAATACACATTTTGAAAAATCACAGCAGGTGTTGTTGCTTCCCTTAAAAACATGAGCTTTATTTGGTACCACGTTTATCCCTTGTCGTCCAGCATCCTCCTTATAAGTGCAAATTTTATAATATACATTTATGTTCCGCGTTTACGTAATTAAAGGGCTGTACACTATTTTTTCATCCCGCACTCACCTTAAGAGTACAAATTTCGAAAAAGTCCAATTTGACTGCGCTTCTACATGGTCAGAGGAATTTACATATCAAATTTCTCGATTCTAGTTGCAATACTTTAGTTGGCTCCATTTTTTATCTCTTTTTGTGCCGTTCAGTCCTTAAAACTACAGAAAATGCATTTATATTGCGCTTCCATATGGTGAGAGGAATTTAAATACCAAATTTCACGATTCTTGCTATTATACTTTAGTTGGTACTATTTTTATCCCCCTCATCTCTTAAAAGTACAAATTTCAAAAAATCCATTTAGATTTGCGTTTCTGCGTTGTCAGAGGAATATACACACCAAATTTCACGACTATAGCTGCAATAGTTTAGTTGGTACTATTTTTAACCCTTTATAAGTACAAATTTCGAAAAATTCATTTAGATTTGCGCTTCTACGTTGTTAGAGGAATTTGCGGAATTTAGGAATTTATTTGGTACCATTGTTATCCCTTTTGGTCCCGCTCACCCCTTTAGATCGCGCTTCTACGTTGTCAGAGGAATTTATACACCAAATTTCACGACTATAGCAGCAATACTTAAATTAGTACCATTTTCATCCCTTTTTGTCCGTCGCAATCCTTAAAAGCAACATATTTGAAAAATCCAATTTTAATTCGTTTATACATGGTCAGAGAAATTTACGTACAAATTTCACGATTCTAGCTGTAATACTTTAGTTGGTACAATTTTTATCCCTTTTTGTCCCGCTCACCCCTTATAAGTACAAATTTCGAAAAATCCATTTATGTTGCAAGTATACGTTGTCAGAGAAATGTAGATACCGATTTTCACGAATATAGCTGCAATACTTAAATTGGTACCATTTTAATCCCTTTTAGTCTCTTTCCTCCCTTTTAGTCTCTTTCCTCCCTTAAAAGTACAAATTTCGAAAAATTCCTATTTGTAGCTCGTCTGCATGCTCATTGCGAGGAACGAACGGTGTGCCATATTTCCAGCTACTGCCGGGTAGTCAGGACGAAGGTTGAATGTTTATCCCTTTCGATTGTCACTGGTCAATGATAAGTCAGTCAGACAGTAACGCAACTCTTTCATATAGTTTGATGAAATAACACAAATTCAAATAATTTTCTGAAATTGTTATTGTTTCAACGAAACATTATCATAGCGGCAACGAAATTATAACAAGGAGGTTTTCGACGAGACTTCAAGAGGATGCTAGTACCTCAAGTTGTAGAAAAATCTTGGTCCACCAAAAGACAAGACATCAATAAATTTCCTTCTTAAAGACTCCGGACAATTTAATATTAGTTCAACAACAGGAAATTAAAATGCTGAAGCGTAGGGTATCGTAAAGTTAGATACATTCGGCTAAGTCTCTCCTTGCCATTGCTGTTTCTGACAACCAGGAAAAAGGGTTACATTCCATCGTGCTGTTTTCCATTGTTGCTGTTGTTGTTGATGTCGTCGTCGTCGTTTTTGGTTGTGTCCTTTGTCTCCATAAGGTGTTGACAAAAAAGGGTTTCCTTTGCTGCCACGTTCAAATATATTGGCCATGTTGAATTGTTGTTTAATATACAAGTATTTGAAGACAACTTTTGTGCACACACACACATACGAGTGTGGATGTTTGTATGTCTGAATGTGTGGCTGTTGTAACACACGAAGTGTAAAGTATTTTAACAACATTATGGCAATTTGTTAAATAAAACATTTTTCCATTTCAACCCCCCCCCTTTTTTGGGAAATACTTTGGCATGTAACTTAACACTGGGCTACCACGAATCTAATGCCTTAAGGGAATAATCATGGTGATGATGATGTTGATGGGGATTGTAATGGAATCGTTATATTTGGGAAACTTTCAATGATTTAATATGACTCTTTTAAAGTTCCAATGATGTGTTGACAATAATCGTGACAAGTCATGTGGCCAGAAGGATAATTGGTAAATTGATAGGGGTGTGGTTGTGGTAGTGAAAATGCTACCAAAAGGAAATCAATTATGCCACAACTTTCAATCAGCAAATTGAAATGTTTTATTGACAAGTATTAATAGCGTGGCATTTATTATTTCAGGATTTTAAAATGATTTCTCCGGTATTCCCAGGAATTCCTGTTTAAACTTTTTTTCAACTTATATTTAATTAATTAAATGTTTTATAGGAAAGTATTCCAATGTTGTACAGTATAATTTAAAACAAGTAAAAAGGCGTTAAGTTCGGCCGGGCCGAACTTTTTGTACCTCCACCATGGATTTCATTCCATAGAAGTTGTAGGTTTCGTAGAAGTCCAGTAATATTACAGGAAAATATATATTTTTTTATATAGCCAAACCAAAACAAATGCAAGTATTGAAAAAATAATTGTATAAAATAAATATAATATTTTTATTATTTGAAACCATGCTTACAAGGCAAGGCTACTAATACGTTTACATATCGAAATAATACTTGAAGTCAATTCAAAAAATAAATATTCTTATATATATATATATATATATATATATATATATATTTTCAAAAAAGCTTAAATACCATAAATATTGGTGGTTGTGTGTATTTCCATTCTATTTTAATTCCAAAAGTACAAATTTTAAAAATTCATTATCTCACGTACATAGTGCAAAATAATATAACTTCATGATTCAATCAATTTTTGTCGTAAAAGTAAACAGTACGAATTTGGAAAAATCTTTTTATTTTGCGTATCTATGCAGTCAGATGCATGTATACACCGAATTCTATGATTGTAGCTGCGGCCATTTACACTCCGTATTTCATTATTCTAGTAAGTAGTTTAGTTGGTACTATTTTTATCCCTCTGTACCCATTGTATCGCTTGAAAGCACGAATTTGGAAGAAACCTTTTAGTTTATTTTTTACCCCCATCCTTGAGGTGGAGGGTATAAAAAGGATAAAAATAGTACCAACCAAATGACCGCAGCTGGAGTCATGAAATTCGGAATATACATTCCTCTGACTGCGTAGACACGAAAAATAAAAGGGTTTTCCAAATTCATATTTTCAAGGGATACAATGGGAACAGGGGATAAAAATAGTACCAACTAAACGAATACAACTACAATGAGATATGTACATGAGACAATAGATTTTTAAAATCTGTATTAAAATAGAATGGAAATACTACCAATTGTGGCAACCACTACCTACCAATATTTATCATATTTAAGCTTTTTTGAACTTTTTTGACTAGATTTTTCCGGTTGAAATATAAGATGTTGTGGCAAACTTGAAGAATATCGGTTCATATATGTGTTCTCTAGGCGAAAATTCAATTCGTATATTTACATAATTCTGAACCGATCTGACCAACATTCACCATAGACATTTCTAGCTAAAATATTTGCCAAATTGAACAAGTAAGGAAAGGCTAAAGTCGGGCGGGGCCGACTCTATGTTACACTCCACTTTCTGTCCGAATACATGTCAATTCGGTGAAAAAGTGAAAACGGGAAGGTTTTTTGTATCCTCTAAATGTCTGTGTTTGACAAAAAATGTTAAATCGGAAAAGACATTTGTATAAGGATATATTGAAACCTGGAACGAAATAGGTGAAATATAGAATGTATAGTTTGGCCAAAATCGGTTAAACTTTTGGGAGCAACATTTGTATTTGGGCAATATTTAAATCTGAACGGATCTTACCCACTTTCACCATAGTTTTGTTTAGTTAGATTATAAGATATTGTGCCAAATTTAAAGAAAATCGGGTACAATATGTGGGTCTAGAGTGGAAAATGTCAAATCGGGGGCGTCGTTTGTTTGAACCGATCTTACCCAATTTCTGCATAGGTGTTTCTAGTTAGATTATAAGACGTTGTGCCAAATTTAAAGAAAATCGAGTACAATATGTGGCATTTAAAGCGGAAAAAGTCAAATCGGGAGCGACATTTATATGGGGGCTATATCTAAAATGAACCGATCTTACCAATTTCAGCATAAGTGTTTCTAGTAAGATTATAAGATGTTGTGCCAAATTTAAAGAAAATCGAGTACAATAGGTGGTTTCTAGAGCGGAAAATGTCAAATCGGGAGCGTCATTTGTATGGGGGATATATCTAAATCTGAACCGATCTTACCAATTTCTGCATAGGTGTTTCTAGTTGGATTAGAAGATGTTGTGGCAAATTTAAAGAAAATCGAGTGCAATACATGATTTATAGTACGGAAAATGTCAAATCGGTAGCGACATTTGTATGGGGGCTATATCTAAATCTGAACCGATTTTACCTATTTTCACCATAGATGTCCCTAGTTTAAATATAAGATGTTTTGCCAAATCTGAAGACAATCTGATACAATATGTGGTTTCTAGAGCGGAGAAAGTGAAATCGGAAGCGAAATTGTATGGGGGCTATATATAAATCTGAACCGATCTAACACATTTTTTTCCACAGGTGTTTCTAGTTAAAATATAAGATGTTTTGTCAATTTTAAAGAAAATCTGTTGTAATATGTGGTATCTAGAGTGAAAAGAGTCAAATCGGGAGTGAAATTCGTATGGGGGCTATATGTAAATCTGAACCGATGTTCTTCAAATAGCGTTCGTCCTTGTGCCGGAAAACTTCATTGTGCAAAGTTTCATTTAGATATGTCTACAATTGCGACCTGTATCGTGATTACAAGAATAGATGGACAGACGGACGGACGGACATTGCTAAATCGACTCAAAAAATCAAATCGTGAGCGATATATATAAATCTGCACCGATTTGTTTCAAAAAAACTTTCGCAAAACTTACTTGTGTCAATCTTTGTTAGGATCGGACAATAATTGCGACCACGATAATTTTAGAAAATAGTTAAGGAATCAATTCAAACTTTGCATATGCTATTTTTCTCAAATTTAGTTTAAATTTAAGATGTTCGGAATTCGCATTATTTTGGAATTTGATTAGGTTTATATAATCACATTAAGCATACAAACAAGATGTGTTTTGCCACTTCTTGGATTACTTTGAAATTAAATTTTCGGAAATTTGATTTGAACTGGGATATTGTCCTGGCTCAAGACCATTTGGCATCTATATTTAATAGAATATAATTTTTATATTTAATAGAACGGTGACATTTATTACTTGGCTGCAGATTTCCATTCCGTCAAAGGTTTTTTCAAGTGGCTTCGCAGCAACTTTTCAATATCAACATAAGTTTTGGTTAGAATAAAATGTTGCTTTTGTCACGACCTTCTAGTACCTCCCACACAACTGTAAATAGTTTTATAAATGTGGAAGCAGGAAATATCCTGCCCTAAGGAATATTTAAGTCATTATAACTTCCCTACATTCGGTATCTGAGAGTGAATGTAAATGTGAGTGAGAGTGAATGTAATGTAAATCGTGTTATTCGACTGAAGTTTACTTACTTGTTATACTCTTCACTTTGTCATTCCTTTTGTAATAGTTTGAAATATTCAGCGGAGACCCCATAAAGAACGATATAGCCATGTCCATCTGCTATTCTAGTTCAACTGACAAAGAAATAAAAACGGTGAAAAATTACCATATTTTAATTTTTTTCTTAAAAAAATACCCAAATTCCCAAAGTGGGAAAAATGGGTTCCAAAAGTGGGGATAGTTTATTAAAATGGTCGACATACTTTTTTACCACTTACATCTGCTCTGATGAATTTTAAGTATTTTTATTGGACTTCAAATTGTAAAATTATGAGAGATTTGAAGTAGAATGGTCAAAAATTTTTGCAACAATTTTGTTTTAGAGTAAACTTCAATAACTCAGTCAATTACTGACGGATTTTTAAAAAACAACGCGCCGTTTTACTCCTTGCTAAATGTGTTATTTAAATAAAGTTGTACGGTTAACAAACATAATAATGTTCAAAAACATTGTCCAAGTTGAAAAATGCCTAAAAATTGTTTAAAAATGTATGTTTGCTGGACAGAATCACATAGATTTTTCTTAAAATCCCATGTGAAAGTGAGAATCGGTTGATAAGTGTTCAAAACTACGAAACCCAGTTTAGTTTACCCGTAACACAAGATTTTGGGGGTGTCTGGCTAGTTTCAAATGCAGCTTTGTGTTCTACTCGACAATACTTACAAGAAAAACAAGTAAGGAAAGGCTGAAGTCGGGCGGGGCCGACTATATGATACACTCCACTTTCTATCGGTATACAATTCAATTCAGTTAAAAAGTGAGAACGGCAAAAATGTGTATATGTTTCCTAATCACAGGATAATATGACCTGGTCCAATTTGTCAAATCGAGAATAATATTTGTTTTGGGGCTATATCCAAACATGGAATGAAGTGACTAACTTTCACAATAAGTTCTTCCAGTTGAAGTATCACGTGTTATGCTCAATTTTAAGAAATTCTCTGAAAATACGCGGTTTCTGGGGGAACGAAATTTGTATGAGAGCTATATGTAAATCTGAACCGATGTGACCCATTTTCACCGTGGGTGTTTCTAGATATTTTGCAAGAGTTGAAGAAGATCTGTTAAAATATGTGGTTTCTAGAGCAGAAAAAGTCAAATCGGGAGCGAAATTTGAATGGGAGCTATATATAAATCTAAACCGATCTGACTTACTTTCACCGTAGGTGTTCCTAGTTTAAATATAAGATGATGGAAAAATTCAAATTGGGAGCGAAATTTGTATGGGAGTTATATACAAATATGAATCGATCTAACACATTTTTACCACAGGTGTTTGCAGTTGAAATAAAAGGTATTTTGCGAATTTTGAAGAAAATCTGTTAAAATATGTGGATTCTAGAGCGGAAAAATTAAAATTGGGAACGGAATTTGTGTGGGAGTTATATATAAATCTAAACCGATCTGACTTATTTTCACCGTAGGTGTTCCTAGTTTAAATATAAGATGTTTTGCCAATTTTGAAGAAAATATGTTAAAATATGTGGATTCTAGAGCGGAAAATTCAAATTGGGAGCGAAATTTGTATGAGAGCTATATATAAATCTGAACCGATTTGGCTCATTTTCAACGTTGGTGTTTCTAGCTGAAATATAAGATGTTTTGCCAATTTTGAAGAAGATCTGTTAAAATATGTGGTTTCTACAGCAGAAAAAGTCAAATCGGGAGTGAAATTCGTATGGGGGCTATATCTAAATCTGAACCGATCTGGCTCATTTTCACCGTGGGTGTTTCTAGTTAAAATATAAGATGGTTTGCTAATTTTGAAGAACATCAGTTAAAATATGTGGTTTCTACAGCATAAAAGGTCAAATCGGGAGTGAAATTTGTATGGGGGCTATATCTAAATCTGAACCGATCTGACCTATTTTCACCATAGGTATTTCTAGTGGAAATATAAGATGTTTTGCCAAGTTTGAGGAAAATCTGTTGTAATATATGATATCTAGAGTACAACGAGTCAAATCGGGAGTGAAATTCGTATGGGGGCTAATCTAAATCTGAACCGATTTTCTTCAAATTAAATAGCGTTCGTCCTTATCCCGAAAAACTTTGATGTGCAAAGTTTCATTTGGTTCTGGCTACAATTGCGATCTGTACTTTGATTACAAGAATAGATGGACAGACGGACGGACGGACGGACATTGTTAAATCGATTCAAAAAGTGATTCTAAGTCGATCGGTATAATTAACAAGGGGTCTATCTCGCTTCCTTTTGGGTGTTACAAACAAATGCACAAAGACATAATACTCTCGTGGAGTGTATAATAATACCACGTCCCAGAGTTTTGGGATTGTCGTACAGTGTAACCTAATATTTTAGGCACATTTTTGAAGATTGCTATCTCATGTTCACTTTTTGATTACACTTGAAGCATTATATTCATATCGCAATGTATTTTCCTAATATGGTTCTGGATTTCTATGTAAAGTAGACAGGTAATAATGTGTAATGCACTCCGTGAAGGAGGGTATATTATGCCGAACTTAACGCCTTTTTTACTTTTCGTTTGTAACACCTTGAATTATTCATCGGAGACTTCATAAAGTATATATATATATTCTGTGTCGTGGTAATATTCGGAGACTATCTAGTCATGTCCGTTTGAGTCTATTCGTCTGTCTGTAGTAAGCACGCTAGATGCCGAACGAAAAGAGCTAATAGGTTGAAATTTTGAGTAAATGTGTCTTATGGTCGCAGATCGGTTAAAAGATTAAAAGTGGGTGAAATCAGCACAGAGGGAAAAATGTTTCCCTTTTTAAGCAAATATTTTGAAACTTCTGGTTTATATTCACTAGAAATTTGTTGTGTGCATTTCTCTTGTATCGTGAAAGCACCAAAAATTAAATAGACAATGAGTGAGTGAGTTTTATATATATGTACTAGGGTATCCAACCGATTAAATTTTATTCGATTAAACGAATAATTGTTTTCATATATTTGTTCGAATAATGAAAAAATCATCATTTTCGAATAACGAACAATTCGAATAAATTGCAACAAATAATCGATTAATCGATATTATAAATTTTGAACTAAAAATAAATGTACATTGCAAATAAATAAATTTATTTAAAATAATATATTGTCTTCATTTGACATTGTTATATAGTTCACGAAGGAAATTTAGGCTGGTTTGGAAAGGCCCATCAATGATCTAAGCAGTTAACTTTATTAAATTATAAATTTGAATGAAATCCAACGTACACATATAAAATATAACATGCACTGTTATTAAATTCAAATTTTGAAATTATAATCTGTTAGTTTAATCGGCCAAACCAACCAGTCCATCGGCTAAACACAATACAATTTTATTAATAATAATACAAATTTATTTATGTATATATAGAGGGCTTATATTCATAAGTGGCTATGAACAAAAACAGAACTTTTCAGGAGAGCGAAAAAACTGATTTTCTTCTTAATTTTGAGAGTAATTATGAATCACTCTTCTACAGTTTAATCTAAAGAAGATTAATAATTGCTATGATTAAAAAGTATTCCAAATTTCCTATTATTCCCGGTTTTATGGTTCATAGCCACTTTTGCACGTTTAAAATTGAGCACTATGCATTTTGAAATAAGCACATAGCCAGAAATGCTCAAATATATAAATAAGACTTATTGTAAACTCGATAACGCTTTTTATGAAATGTTGTGATGTACACAGCGAATTTAATGATTCCAGCTTCTTCCGTCAGATTGGTACCATTTTTATCCATTTTTCCAATTATTTTCCAAAAAGTGCATATTGGTAAATAACAAATACAAATTGAATATTTTTGGAAATTTTTCATTTTCGCGGCAAATGTGGCTTAAATGATTTTCACACATGACATTTTTGTTTTATGATTTTCTCGCGATCTAACCAACGGATCCGAATGATTTTTTGTTAGTGTATTAAAAACCAATGTCGCTTGTAACATATATGTAACCAGTCTTGAAAATCGCTGCAATTGTTAAAAATCCAAAAATCGCGGTTGCAGTTGCTTCTATTCTGAAACATTTCTGACACAAATGCTATTAATCGCGAAATGATGGAATTTGATAGTACGATATGTCCTAACTGTAGAAAAATGTTTTAAACAAAATCGTTGTAGAGAATTATAACCTTCGCTGTTATGCTGTTCCATTTTGAACTATTTATACAACCACAAGAGTATAATGTCTTTGTGCATTTGTTTGCAACACCCAAAAGAAAACGAGATAGAACCATTGTTAATTATACCGATCGACTTAGAATCACTTTTTGAGTCGATTTAGCAATGTCCGTCCGTCTGTCCATATATTCTTGTAATCACGATACAGGTCGCAATTGTAGACAGAACCAAATGAAAATTTGCACAACGAAGTTTTTCGGTGCAACGACGAACGTTACTTAATTTGAAGAAAATCGGTTCAGATTTAGATATAGCCCCCATACGAATTTCACTCCCGATTTGACTCTTTTCGCTCTAGATACCGCATATTACAACAGATTTTCTCTAAAATTGGCAAAACATCTTATATTTCAACACCTTTGGTAAAAATGTGTTAGATCGGTTCAGATTTATATATAGCTCCCATACAAATTTCGCTCCCGATTTGACTTTTTCCGCTCTAGAGACCACTTATTTCACTTGATTTGCTTTAAATTACCTTGCATTACCTTTCTAGTAGAATTAGAAACATCTGTGTTGAAAATGGATTAAATCGGTTCAGATTTAGATATAGCACCCACACAAATTTCACTCCCGATTTCACTTTTTCCACTCTATAAACCACATATTTTAAAAGATCTTCTTCAAATCTTTCAAAATATCTCATATTTCAACTGGAAACACCCATGGTGAAAATGGTCATCGGTTCAGATTTACATATAGCTCCCATACAAATTTCGGATAGACTTTTTCCGCACCAGAAAGCACGAATTTTTACAAAATGAGCTTTACATGCTATATTTGAACTGGTTGAACTTATTGTGAAAGTTAGTCACTATATTCCATGTTTGGATATAGCACCGATATAAATATTTCCGATTTGATAAATTGGACCAGGTAATATTAGCCAATGACTAGGATACATGCAAAAATTCCGTTTTCACTATTTTACCGAGTTGAACTGTTTTCGGATAGAAAGTGGAGTGTATCATATAGTTGGGCGGTGCCGACTTACTTCTTTTTTATATTATTTGTAGGTTCATAGCCACTTATGCAGTCACAAACTAACGTGTGAGTTGATTGCCAAATCAGAAAAATTAAAAAAAAAATTCTTTTCCAAATTTATGTGACAGATGACATCCAAATCTGAGAATATCAAATCAAAAACTCATTTTCGAGAAAATGGTTCATAGCCACTTATGAATATAACCCCTCGATATGTTATAAAAATTTTTAAAAGTATTCTTTATAAATCGCTACCTATATATAAAAAGACTCAACTAACATTTTTTTGCAAATCGATATTTTCTTTATTATGACCGAACTTGTTGTGTTTTGTTAAAATAACCAAAAATCTCGACTTGCAAAAAAATGTTAGTTGAGTCTTTTTTATATTTTGGTAATGAAATACTGTTTCATCTAATTTTTAATTTTAAATTTAAAACTATGTTGTTATTTGAATAAAATTAGATACGTCAGAATCGTTCGTGTGATATGTATTTAGAGTAAATATATAGCTGGACTACTCGCAAACTCTTAATAGAAATGTTTGCAGAATTTATTTCGAACTCCGTCATATGATTGGCATCATTGTAATTCATTATTGAAAAGTGCTGACTCACACTGAATTAAAGTTTTCTTGTCATTTAGCTTTAATTAATTATGATTTATTGAGTTGGACAATTGTTCGATTAATCGGTTATTCGAATAATTATTGGTGGTATTATTCGATTAATCGTAAATTCTCTGTTTTCAAATAAACGATTAATCGAATAATGTAAAAGTTCGAAAAATTGGATACCCTAATATATACATTCACTCTCAAACTTAAAGTGATTATAAAAACTTTAACAAATGCCAAAATGTAGCTGATTCCCAATATTCGGTGTGCACATCCCTATAATTCTTTAAGGATAAATCGAGGGATTTTTCGAAATTTGTACTCTTTAGGGATACAATTGGAAAAGGGGAAAACAATGGTAAAACCAAACCGCTGAAGTTTAAATCATGAAATTCGGTGTATGCATTCATCTCACTGTGTAGTCGTGAAACATAAAGGAATTTTTCAAAATTTTTACTTTTAGGCGGAAAATGGGGCGAAAGGGGATGAAAATGGTAACAGCCATAGGGTTGCAGTTAGAATAGTGAAATTCGGTATGTACATTGTTCTGTGTATACATTGCTTTGATGAATAAAAATATATGAAAATGGAATAAAATTGGTGCCAACTTCGCGGAGGTAGCTACAATCATGAAATTCAGTGTCTACACTCGCCTAACTACATAGACGTGCAATGTAGCTACAATTATGAAATTAGGTACACATCTGCATGTTTTGATCTTTTGACATGTTTTCAGGGAGATCAACGAATTCCTTAATCAATCATTTTTTTTAATTTGTAACTGTTAATAATCACCGTTACAATTAAGCTTATTAGTTCTAATCCAAATCTTCTTCATCAGAATACAATTTTCATTTCTCCCAAAACAAACCTAAGCCTATCAAATAATAGAGTGAAAACCTCGAAAATTTAACTTTTGTCCATACATAGATTATCTCTGCCAATGAAGGCAACACTTATCACTATTTCTCCATATGAATTTGGAATGTGAACAATAGTTACATTTTCTAAAATGTTCTAAAAATAATATACTCTAGTTGCGATCATATGTATCTCTAACAAGTTATAACCACAGGCCAGAACGTTTTGTTTCATAGTTTGCGGATATCCAAAATGAGTTGAGTAGAGGTGACCAGAGGTTTTTCCTTTGATTTTTTCAAAGTTAACAAATTTCTAAATATTTCGGTTCGATAATTTATTCCACTTTATCACTATTTTCAATTGTCTGCCCTTTGATGTTTTGTATAATTATGGTCACCCTATTTGTGCTAGGCTGGTGGTATGGCTTTCGTTTTTTTGTGTGTTTGTCCGAATTCCAATTAAATGCAATTTAACATGAACACAGTTATCACTTTGACTTTTTGATATCTTTTGATTGGCGGTCGGTTCATGTTACACAGTAACACACTCTCGTGCTCATGAGGCTGACTGTGATGACTGCCGACTTGCCAGCCACGCCGGCAACATCTGTTCACTCCTGCTGCTAAAATCAACTGCTACTGCCTGTTGTGGATTCTTTGGCCAACTTGCACTATCTTCTGCATGTCCAACAACTTTTCAG
Source organism: Polietes domitor (assembly GCA_947397865.1). Lineage (NCBI taxonomy): Eukaryota > Metazoa > Arthropoda > Insecta > Diptera > Muscidae > Polietes > Polietes domitor. The sequence continues at coordinate 104,223,482 of OX377622.1, forward strand.
CTGACTTGAAGTTATCTACACCATGCAGCAGCCCTCACCTCTCACTCCTCACCCATAGAAGAAGTAACCAGAAGAAATAGCAAACCAGTCGGCTTTGCACCCAAAAATATAATCATCATCTCTTCGCCTATGAGGTAAAATGGAAATTTATTTGGTCATATGATACGTCTGAAAGACCACATACCTACCTACACACACGTACACATACAAACAATATATTCTAACGTGCGTTTTGTTTTGGACGGAGGAAACTATCAGAGATTGGGGAGAAGACAGCCACCAACATGAGTCTGCACTTAAGTGTAATTAGTAAGTGCGCCTAAGAGGAAATACTGAATAGTTTGACTTGTGTTATCAGTGGCTTTGGGCATTCCTGGGCATTTTGTGTTGCCACAAAATTGAGCAAGAACTTAACTTTAAACAAGAAATGAGAAGAATATTCTTGGCACTTGGAAACTGCTCTAAATTTATGTGGCCGTAGTTTTGTATAGAATTGCATCTGAAAAAAAGGACAAACCAATACATATAGAAACAAGTAAGGAAAGACTAAAGAGGGACGGAGCCGACTATATAATACCCTACACCACTCCGTGTGTATATACCTTGCTTTGATTACTAAACTCAAGTGTTTAATGGGAGCAATTTTATGTAGTTCATATAAATTATACAGTTACTATAAATTAATCATTAATCAAATTTAATGAATATGGTAAATAATAAAGTAATGGATCCAATTTTCCCGCAGATATTCCGAGTAAAGTAAATATAACATGATATGGAAAAATTTATCAAGATCCAATGACAAATACAGATTATACAGCGGTAATAGTATAAATCGGACGGACATTTAAAGTGAACCTATAACAACACTTGAGGACTCTACCAAAACATGACCCTATATATTTCTCATTCACGGTAGGTATTCCTAGTTGAAAAATATAATGATCTGCAATATTTGATATAAGATGTACTTTCTAGAGTTGAATGGGGCCACATTTAGGTTCTACCAAAGTATGGTCATATGGGCATCACCCACACAAGTAAGGAAAAACTAAAGAGGGACAGAACCGAATATATGATACACCCCACTTTCTATCTCATTACAACTCAATTCGGCAAAAAAGTGAAATCGGGAAGGTTATTTGAAACATGTAAATGTATGTGTTTGACAAAAACATTTTAAATCGGAAAGGAAATTTGTATGGGGGTATATTGAAACTTGGAATGATGTGACCCGCTTTCTCCATGTATGTTTATTGGTGAAAAATAATATGTAAAGTTTGGCCAAAATCGGTTAAACATTCGGGAGCAACGTTTGTATTGGGGCTATATCTAAATCTGAACCGATCCTACCCACTTTTTCCATAGGTGTTTTTAGTTGGATTTTAAGATGTTGTGCCAATTTTAAATAAAATCCGGTACAATATGTGGTTTCTAGAGCGGAAAAAGTCAAATCGGGAGCGACATTTGTATGGGGGCTATATCTAAATCTGTACCGATCTTACCCACTTTCAGCATAAGCGTTTTTAGTTGGATTATAAGCTGCTGTGCCAATTTTAAAGAAAATCGGGTACAATATGTGGATTCTAGAGCGGAAAAAGTGAAATCGGGAGCGACATTTGTATGGGGACTATATCTAAATCTGAACCGACCTTAACCACTTTCAGCATAGGTGTTTCTAGCTCTATTATAAAATGTTGTGCCAATTTTAAATAAAATCGGTTACAATATGCGGTCTCTAAAGAGAAGAAAGTGAATGAAAAAAGTGAACCCAGTATGCCTTTACTCAATTTAAGTTTATTATACACTCCACGAGAGTATTATGTCTTTGTGCATTTGTGTGTACCACCCAAATTCAGAGATACAAGCCGACCGATTTTAAGCCGACAAGCCGCCGCCGCATGTTTCCCCACGAGCCGCGCCGCCGCCGATTTCATCGGCTCAAATCGACTTCAACCACGCCGCCGATTTCGTCGATTCATATCGACTTCAACCACGCCGCCGAGATTTGACGGAGTTCTAACTCAGTCAAATCTTACTAGCAAAACAGGCAACCCACTTAAAATTAAATTAAAAGAAAATATAAATGTCAACTTAGACAACCTGTGAAATTTAGTATCCCACAATATGATGCCGGCTATAGAAAATTGAATGATTTGAAAGTCGCATTTATATAAGTCAATTCCAGTACGTGTGGCCATGTGTTCCTATAAATAACAATGAACAACAGCTCTTCTATTGTGCTTCTTTAGTGTGCCAAAGTAGTTAGAGTATTATCATTTTTTGGAAGGATTATGATATTCAAGCCTCACATGAAAAGCTGTAATTACAAAAATATTTATTAAATTCATCCATATTATAAATTTTGGGAATGGATTCCCACTCCCAAAAAATTATTGTATGGGATAACAATTAGGGTGTCCAACCGCGATTAATCGAATAATTTTTGTCAAATATTTGTTCGAATAATAAAAAATCATGATTTTCGAATAACGAATAATTCGAATAAATTGTCCCAAATAATCGATTAATCGATATTATAAGTTTTGCCTTAAAAACTAATGAAATCGTCGTATGCTTTGTATGATAAATTGATTTTGAATATCCAGTTTGCTCCAAATATAAAACCACAATTTTTTCGATTTTTGATTTGTATGCTCCACAGATATTAAAATAACGATTTATCCGACATCATTCATAAATATCAAAAACTGGCCAATAGCTTCGGAATTATTTAAAATTTAAAGAATAGTAATTTCATAGAATAGTAAATTCATAGAAAAGTTGAAGTTAACACCTCGATAATAAAGTCAGTTCTGTTATAAATCATATGATTCATATTCAAAAATATCAATGGATAACTTCTGATATTGTGCTCATTTAAGGGAAGGTTCTTTATTTTGATAAGATATTAAGATTTTTGTCAACTTCTAATGAATTTCCATTTTGATATTACAATTTTTAAATAAAATCAGATACGCAATAAACGTTTAATATATAGTGGAACTACCCGTAAACTGGCGTGTCTTGTCTATATAACTCTTATTAATTACAATTTAATTAAGTGGACAATTGTTCGATTAATCGTTTAATCGAAGAACTCTCGACTTCATAATTCGATTAATTGAAAATTTTTTGTTTTCAAATAAACGATAAATCGAATATCATAAAAGTCCGAAGAATTGGATACCCTAATAACAATATTAAATTACTGGAACATTGGCTAATATTAACGAATATTGAACTACTTGGCAAAAATAAAAGAAAATTGTTCCTTCCGTTTTCCCAAAATTGTCAAATAAATAAGGGTAATCGAATGACAGAACAAGCCGGCAAATCAGCCGAAAGCCGCCGCCGCCGACCAATTTTGAACAGCGCCGCCGATAATTATGGTTCGGCTTGTAACTCTGCCCAATAGGAAGGATTAATTAATTACCGATCGACTTAGAATCACTTTTTGAATCGATTTATCCGTCTGTCTGTCTGTCTGTCCATCTATTCTTGTAATCACGATACAGGTCACAATTGTAGACAGAACCAAATGAAACTTTGCACAATAAAGTTTTTCGGGGCAAGGGCGAACGCTATTTAATTTGAAGTAAATCGGTTCAGATTTAGATATAGCCCCCATACAAATTTCGCTCCCGGATACTTTTTCCGCCCCACGAATTTTGAGTTTTATTTACGCATTTGAACTACAAATTCACTTAGATTGAGTTCATTTCTCAGACTCAATTTTAGTATGCTTCAGTATTAATTTTGTTTTTTTCAGTGAATATCGTGGTTAACCATACTCTCCAGAACATTCGTGAGAAATTACAAATAAATACAAAAGTAATATGTAATGCCGTAACTTGTAAACTTTTATATCATAAAATTGCACTATTATTCTTAGTTACAAGTTTAATTCCAAAAATCTGTGTTTACTTTAAATCTCTGTCGCTGAATATATTTTCTAGCCATTACAAAAATTACTGTTGAAACTGTGTAAACCACCAAAGAACATCAGCGAATTTTATTCCAAGGACACTGCCGTGTCGTTGCTCAATCCAAAAACAAGCCGTAGTGATGCCCGCTATGGCATAGTATTGTACATTTTACAGAATACGTCAACATGTCTGCCTTTCATGAATGACAGTAAATAACCTCAGGATATATTTGTTCATTTTAACACTTCTCTGGCGTTAACACTTTCTCGCCGTTTTTGTGTGTGCGTGTCCCTTTCCATCGACAAAAGAAAATTTTGTCAGATTTTTCCATTTTGAGCCAGAAAATGTTGTTTGTTGTATTAATGCCAAGTTAATGGCTCCTCTTATTAATGTCTAAGATACACGGTTAATTGCGTGGGCCGGGTTAAAATTGTCTTCTTTAATGTAGTATTATATCGTCAGCTGAAATGCAAACGGCCCTAACTGACAACAAATCAAAATCGACTTTTTGATTGATTATTGTATATATAACTAAACTACATATATACACAAGTTTTTAGAATCGAACGATCAATATTAACGAAATTCAACAATATGCCCTAACTACATGAGTGTTTATTTGATAAATGCAAACGGCCATAACTATACATTATACTTAATACAATCATAACATGTACATTGTGAGTTGAAGTATTTTCCCCGTTTTGGTTTGTATAGAACAAACATTGAAATTATTATATGGGAAAATATGCAATCTATATATATAATCGTAAATCTAAGTTCTAAATAACAACACCATCTGTTCTACAATCTGCGATTTTACGAATCCTAAATAAATCATGGAACTGTATGTACATTTATCGTCAAATGTAATATTAGTTTATACATATTTAGACTAATACTCGAATATTGTAATATGATCATGATAGATTATAGCATTTCAGTTTCCAGAGCTTTTTAATCAAAACTGACCCACGTGGCCCTCTTTTACAGTAGGCGTTCTTTTTTTCAACACAATGTAATTTGCCTATTTTAAATAGTATCGGATCTAATATGTGGATTCCAGAGCGGCTACTAGTCAAATCGGGTAAGACATGGTATGGGAGCTATATCAAAACTTTCGCTGAAGATGTTCCTAGGTAATACATGCGTCTTGACAAATTTAAGCAAGATCGGATATAATACGTCAATTATTAATTAAGAATTTATTTACTGTGGGTATATGGTCAGCTTTCTCTACACATGTTCCTAGGCGAAAAATGACGTGAAGTCGAAAATTTGTAAATGAAATCGGATATATGAGGCTTTTGGGCTCTACTGTATGGCGACAAAAACGTTTTCGTTTGTAATTAGTGCATTTTGTTTCAGAAAAACCGATGTAAAAAGGACCTAACTAACATAACTCGCCTAAAATAAATACAAATTATTTTTTTTCTCTCGGGATTATATTCGTCGATGTCTGTTAAGATAACGTCAAAAACATTCTGGCAAAAACTGCAATATTAGCAATTTTATATAGTTTTTTGCTTCTCCTGCAAAAGAATGAAAATGTCATTTAGGGCCTTTTGCATTCCTCTGAATATATGTACGTTGCTGAGATGTAGTACGTGGGCGATTTTTTATTATTCTTGATATATATTTCAATATCTCAGAACAGAATCTACTCTTCGCTTCACCCTCGCCATTATAAATTTAACTATGAAAACAACAAGTGTGGTAACATTAGTGTTATTCCATAATGTACGTTTATCCTACAACCGACACCCAAAACGAAAACATAGACTCCGGACAATAGGCAGCAACAAGGCCGAGAAAAATCAACAGAGCTTCTGTATCAGTGCGTGTTCGTGCGAAGATGTTTAAGCTGTTCACAATTCCATTTTTCCCTCTCACACACAAACTAATTTCAAAGAAGAACACAGAAACAGGATCCAAAAGCAGACGACCTTCATCTGGAAATCCGGTGAAAATTTATATAAAGAATCCTATAAGTGTGTTTACAGCCCCTGGTCATTGAATTATTAATGTTATCCTTGGTTGGTTGATTTATATTGGTGCTCGCTAGCATAGTATCCTCATAGAAATCGACGACACTTTTGAATCAGTAAATCGCGTTTGAGACAACAAGAACCGCTAGGTCTTAAGTGAATTAAAATCTCCTCTATTCATTCGAACCCATTCGGAAATGGTCAGTAAATCCTGGCTGAGTGGCCATCATCCATCAATCGCCTTTAGTCCTCAATTTCTTGAAGACTTGGTCATTCATCGAATGAGTATGAATGCCAGAGGTCCGATCCACGATAATAAAACGGAGGGGTAAGGACAGATCCCTATGGTACTCTTGCGGTCAACCTATGCTCGTGGGACAATCTCTGAGGAAATATAAATCGAGAAAAGTCACTAACAATACCAAAAGCTATAAACTTCGATATGAGAGCGCTGCAAACAAGCTAAGGCAAAAATTAGAAGGGACAGAGCTAGGATCTTGTAATTCCGCACACATTCCTCACATTCTCAAAGTAGATAGAAAATGAAGAAAATTCAAAACACTTCTTATTTTAATATATAATTAATATAAATCATTAACAGAGATTTGACTTGAGTCTACAACTAAATAAAAGTCGTCAGTGCCAAGCCCATCGCCTTCATACAAATTTTAGTTTTTTTAAGATTTTTGAAATTCCTGATAAAAACTGTTGTATTTTTAATCGATGGCGCTTATAAATAACTGAATAACTTAATAAATAACTGAAGCTTAATATATCTGCTAAACATTTACATGCGCTCGCATGCCATAAAACCTTACATCCCTAAAATATGCTTTAAACATTTTTTTCGTAATACATCTTCTTCAAACCTTTCCAAATATCTTATATTTCAACTAGAAACACCCATGGTGAAAATGGGTCAGATCGGTTCAGATTTACATATAGCTCCCATACAAAATTTACTCCCGGTAGATAAAGTGAACATAACACGTTATATTTGAACTGGAAGAACTTATTGTGAAAGTTAATCACTTTATTCCATGTTTGGATATAGCCCAGTTACAAATATTATTTTCGATTTGACAAATTGGACCAGGTCATATTAGCTTGTGATTAGGAAACACACAAAAATTATTCCCTTTTTCACTTTTTTTGCCGAATTGAATTGTATTTGGATAGAAAGTGGAGTGTATTATATAGTCGGCCCCGCCCGACTTTTAGCCTTTCCTTACTTGTTTCATTTGGTGATATTTTCTCTTTTTACATGACTTTTAATTTTCAAATGATATAGTTGTTTTAATTGTTTTTAATTTTATTGTCATACTTGTGATAGGCGTTGAAAAACGTTGTGGGTATCAAATGAAAGAGAATAAATTCTTTTAAAAATACTCTGAATTTTATGCATCTATCTATACTAGTTTAGCATCAACAACCATTTCAAATTTACACCATTAAAAAGTAAACCATTAATAACTAATTGGGAAAATTTTAAATGATTAAACTAATAAAGATAGAAGCATTTATTTTGAAGTATTTTTAACAGATATTGTTCTCCTTCATGATATCTATATGATATCCTCACAAAAGTAGGAAAATAAAGTATTGAAACATTCCTTTGGGAATTAAAACCCCCTAAAAAAGGAAAAGAAATAATCAACTGAAAAATTGAGTACACAATTTTTCTTTATACGATCTCCAGTTTTATATGTATATGGTCCAACAGAAAAATGTAAAATTATCGCACGGTGTTAGATGGCACTCATACACAGTCGATCTGCACTATTTAGCTAAACTCCATTCGTATGTATAATTTTCTACCCAGTTTTGAACAAAAAATTAAGTATAAGTACAAATTTTGAAATATCCATTTATGTTCCGCGTTTACGTAATTAAAGGGCTGGACACAATTTTTATCCAATTTTGTCCCGCGCACCCCTTAGAAGTAAAAATTTTACTGCGCTTCTACATGGTCAGAGGAATGTACATATCAAATTTCACGTTTCTAGCTGATTAGTTGGTACAATTTTTATGACTTTTTGTAACGCTCGCGCCTTAAATGTACAAATTTCGAAAAATCCATTTATGTTGCAAGTCTACATTGTCAGAGAAATGTAAATATCGATTTTCACGAATATTGCTGCATTACTTAAAATGGTACCACTTTTATCCCTTTATTTATCAATTTTATTGCGCTTCTGCATGGTCAGGGGAATGTACATATCAAATTTCACGTTTTAGCTGCAATACTTTAATTGGTACGATTTTAAAAGTACAATTTTCGAAAAATCCCTATTTGTAGCTCGTCTGCATGTCGTTTAGTGAGGACGAATGTTCGATATTTTTCACTTTTTTCCCTTTCGCCCTCTAAAATTACGAATTTCGCAAAACCCATTCTTAGTTGGCGTCTACGTCATATTTGGGAACTACCCTGAAAACCCTTGCTTCAGCCGTTTGGTTTGATCAATGATAAATCAGTCAGTCAGTAACGCAACTCTTATATATAGACATTCGATAATTCTAACTATTTTGACTTTTCCTATTTTGGAGAAATTTTTCACTGTTCACCACAGTAAATGACTCTCAGTCTTTATTCATTAGCGAGATGCTGTATCTGTATCTCTGTTTGAGTTTACGTTTGTGTACAATAATAGCTGTTTACATTTATCGCTCTATCTCCTTGCCTCGACAAACGTAAAAACGGAAGCATTCTCGTTCAGTTGCTTCTGTGGACCATTCCGTTTTTCTAGGCCCATTTAACCACAAAATTAGTACGGGTTAGCGGAACAGTTGCAAAAGCCAACATGGCAACATCGGCGCCGCCATAAGGCACTTTACACCCTTTCTTTCGGTTGGTTCCTTCTCGGCAGCTTCCAGCTCCGTAATTTGATTGTTTGCTGTTGCTTTTTGGTTGTGTTTGTGGAAAGCATTAAATGCTGTTGCTGTTGCCGTTGCCGTTTTTGCTTTGGTCTCAGTTGGTGGCTGGTTATTGTCAGAAATGAGATTGGGGCTCATCAAAAACAGAAATGAGGGAATGCTTCCCCAGGTATGCTAATGAAGGGCTCATCATGTGACAAAGTATTATATAGTTGCCTTTGTTTGTTCAAAGAAATGACACCTTTCAAATTTTATGATAAGGCACAATATTCATTATTAAAGGATTAAACTTGTCCCTCTGAATAAATATTTTTAAAGGTTTATTGTAACAGAGTGTCGCAGACATACTCAAGATGTTAGATACACAAATATCCTATACCTTGGTACGCACTCCTGCTGCGATCTCTTCCTACTCCATTTTTAAATTTTGAATTAAACGCAAGAATGTTAGATGGGGTTCCTCCCATGAGTACCGGCACCAAAACATTATCGTAAAGTGTAATAAGCCTTTTTGGGTTGTAAAAGATAATCGACCAAATATTTTCGCCTGTTTTTAAGTCTACTTTTTGCAACAGAAGCGCCATTAATGGAAGGGATTGGAGTAGGGAGGGAAAACGTTGAAAACAGTGGAAAAAGACGTGGGTAGTTTTTAGTTGCCCGAAAATTCTACCAAAATCAAGATGAATGGAAGTTTTCTTTTAAAGTTGTTTATTTAGTTAGATGCCCACAATGATTATGTAGGATTCTGTTCATTCAGATCTCATATTTTGCTATGTTGGAAATATTACTTGACCATTAAATCGAGAAGATGACCGCCAAACCCCGAATATTGACGAAATACGTGAGCGACATATTTGCAATCCTAAATAAAAATAACGTTCAAGAAACATTCCAAATATTAAAATCATTCATTTCAACATGGAGAAATCGGTAGTAATTAGACTAGGAAATCAGCTTAAATTAGATTGGTACCAAAAACCAACATCATCAGGACGATTGATCAACTTCACATCTAAACACGCCAGACGAATTTATATCAACAACGCGAATAATTTCATAAACACACTCTTAGATATAAGAGTTAATGAATTCCACGATGCAAAACAAAATTAAAACGAAACTACTTTCCAAGTAAAACTATGAAAATAAGAAGACTGACCTGGCACAGAAAATATATAAACCTATGGCATATACTACTGGTTTCTCTAAAGGACTAACCGCTCATTTTGCGAGACCCCATAAAGTATATATATTATGTATCTTGGTAAAATTTCATGCCAATGGAGTAACAAATAAAGTACAACATATCCTAATATATTATTATTGCAACAAATGTTCATAAGTTGTATAGAATACTAGCTGAACCCCCACCCGCTTCGCCAGACGGAAAAACAGACGAAAATTAATATCAGTTTTCATAGTGTTTTTTCTTGTGATCGGTAATATATGTACCAATTATAATCAATGAATATGTTCCATGGAGAATATTGAAGAACAGAACTTTAGTTTACGGCGAAAAGGAAGAATTGTCTAAAATCAAATTTATTTTCGATTGAGTGTGATTCTCCTCCTTTCCATAACCAAAACAATAAACTTACTACGTAAGAAGAACTTACTTAATCGAATAGCTGGAATTCAAATGTAATACATACAAAACACATAGAAAGTCAATCAAATTGTTCACTAATCAGACAACACAAAAACTAAAAAATTAATATAATTTCCGTTTTCTTGACATCAGTCGTCTTTTGATGAATGAATATTTACTTTTTTGTAACCTTTCTTTACTATTGTGCTAAAAAAATCCATAGAAAACGTGTAATTTTACAAAATTCAAAAAAAATTCCACACATTTCAAATCCCGCCCATTTCTATATTGTCTAAGAAGGTTATATCGGTGTCGAATATACTCCAAAACATGTTTTAATTTCGAATGGGAAGGGACACGGCCACTTTCCGCCCATCTTTGCACAACTATTTACACTGGATCTAAAGGGTGATTTTTTAAGAGCTTGATAACTTTTTAAAAAAAAAAACGCATAAAATTTGCAAAATCTCATCGGTTCTTTATTTGAAACGTTAGATTGGTCCATGACATTTACTTTTTGAAGATAATTTCATTTAAATGTTGACCGCGGCTGCGTCTTAGGTGGTCCATCCGCTTAGTCCAATTTTGGCATTTCCACGTTTTTGAGTAACAGAGACCCAATTGGTGCGAACGGCGACGAATCGAAAATTGGTGGTCATCATTAACACTGGCCGATACAGCTGCGATATTTTCTTCAGTTCGCACTCTACGTAAGCGTGTTGGTGGTTTAATGTCCAACAATGTAAATTTGGTGCGAAATTTAGTCACAATAGCCCGAATAGCCGCTTCAGTGGGTCGATTAAACTGACCATAAAATGGAAGCGCGCAATGAACTTTCTTAACAGAGCACGCATTTTGATAATAAAATTCAATAATTTGCAAGCGTTGTTCGTTTGTAAGACGATTCATGATGAAATGTCAAAGCATACTGAGCATCTTTCTCTTTGACACCATGTCTGAAATCCCACGTGATCTGTCAAATACTAATGCATGAAAATCCTAACCTCAAAAAAATCACTCTTTACTAACACAAAATTTCAGCACTCTAGGTTTTATAGAAATGACAATATTCGATAATAGGTTTTAACTTTGTATGTGAGACACCACGCCCACTTTTCCAACACCGCCCATTTTTTGCACAACTACGTAGGTTTATGCTGGACGCAATCACATAAAATGTCAGTATTGTATTTGTCATACAACTGAATATATTCGAAAATGGGTTATAACTTCGTATGGGAGGTGCCACACCCACTTTCCCAATGCCGCCCATTTTTGGCACAACTACGCACATTGGTGCTAGATGCACGTATAAAAAATTTTAGCACTCTAGGTGTCACAGAACTGACAATATTCAAAATTGGGTTTTAACTTCGTATGGTAGGTACCACGCCCACTTTTCCAATACCGCCCTTTTTTGCCACAACTACGCATATTGACGCTACATGCACTTACACAAAATTGCAGCACTCTAGGTTCATAGAACTGACAATATTCAAAATTGGGCTTTAACTTCTTATGGTAGGTACCACGCCCACTTTTCCAATACCGCCCATTTTTGCCACAACTACGCATATTGACGCTACATGCATTTACACAAAATTGCAGCACTCTAGGTGTCCTAGAACTGACAATATTCAAAATTGGGATTTAATTTCGTATGGGAGGTGCCACGCCCACTTTTCCAATACCGCCCATTTTTGTCAAAACTGTGACTAATAATTAGTGAACTTTCACAAAAATTCAAGACTCTAGCCGCAACAGTACTAATTATAAAAAACGAATAAAACCCCAATTTGTGTGGGAGGTGAAAATATCAAAAATTGTGTGCTGAAGTCTTCAGCAGAACCCAAAATTAGGAAAAAGGCAAAGTGAGACCTTTATTGGTGCGGCTAAAAGTTGACTGCACAGTTTCGATGGGCGATTCCCATCTCGTCAGAACTTTCGCAACGAATATATGTCTTTGACTAAAATCAGAGATCATATTAATAGCAGCGGTCACATATGACAAACGAGAAGCGCTGATAAACTAAATATTCCACCGAACTAAGTCGACACACTAAAAATCTCACTTTGCCAATTCAATGTTATGCATGTGCTCGCATCGCTCGCAACAATGCAAAGGTTGTTGTTGTACGGTATGTCCCGTCTTCATTGTACCTCGTGTGTATTGTTGTTGTTTGTATGTATTGTTGGTCTGTTATGTTGTATATGTAAAATCAAAAAATGCTCTTCACTCTGAGTAGGAAAAATTTACTAAAACTTTGCTCAGGTATAGTAAACATTTTCTGGGTTTTAGGAAAAATTTACGCATTTTGATTAAATATTTACTTGATTTAAGGAAAAATTTACATAGTTTGTGGAAAATTTAAGTAAAATTTTACTAAGATTTAGTAAAAATGTACTTGTTTTGAGGAAAAATTGACTGCAGTTTTCTTTAGTTTGAGTAAATTTGTACTTGGTTTGAGGAAAATTGAACTACAATCAAGCTTGAAGGAAAAGTTCGAACTTGATATGAGGAAGTATTGCTTTGGTGCTATATGAAGTTAAATTTTTCTAAACAAACATTTTTTGTGGGCAGTTATTTCAATATTTAATATTTGTACTCACATTTTGAAATATAAATCCGATGGCGATAAAGGAGATCAAAACTTTTAAATTTATCCATAGACATTATTAAAATGTGCCTTCTTCTCTTTTCTTAGTTAAAATGTCAGTTAATAGAGAATAAAAATATTAAATTTTCTCACTTGTAAAGGATTTTGCGCGCTATTATAAATACAAACATTAAAAAACTTTAAGAAGTTATTTTGTCTCTACAATTGAGATACTAGTTTTACAGAGATGTTTTACTTCAGAATTCGCTCAGACGTTAACTAACAACACTTTTTTCGCTTAGTATAATGCTCACTTCGACCAAAAAAATGAAAACTTTGACCCGCAATAAAAATAAACTCAGACCAGCTGGACTATAAGTTTATTCTACAAAAATGATCTACTCAACAAGCCCTTTCAGAATTATAGGGTCGCTATCTTGTTCCATTCAAAAAGTCTTAATTTGTTGGACAGTGTTATTAAGCATTCAGTTAAATAAAGTAAAATATTTTTTTATGTTTTTATACACTCCACGAGAGTATTATGTCTTTGTGCATTTGTTTGTAAAACCCAAAAGGAAGGGTGATAGATCCATTGTTAATTATACCGATCGAGAATCACTTTCTGAGTCGATTTAGCAATGTCCGTCTGTCTCTCCGTCTGTCCATCTATTGTTGTCCATCTATTGTTGTAATACAGGTCGCAATTGTAGCCAGAACTAAACTAAACTTTGCACAACGAAGTTTTTCGCGACAAGGACGAACGCTATTTAATTTGAAGAAAATCGGTTCAGATTTAGATATAGCCCCCAACGAATTTCACTCCCGATTTGATTCTTTTCACTCTAGATACCACATATTTCAAAAGATTTTCTTCAAAATTGGCAAAACATCTTGTATTTCAACTGGAAACACCTGTGGTAAAAATGTGTTATATCGGTTCAGATTTATATATAGCTCCCATACAAATTTCGCTCCCAATTTGAATTTTTTGCTCTCGAATCCACATATTTTAACAGATTTCGTTCTAAATTCGCAAAAAACTTTATATTTCAACTGGAGACATCTGAGGTAAAAATGTGTTAGATCGGTTCAGATTTATATATATCTCCCATACAAATTTCGCTCCCAATTTGAATTTTTCAGCTCTAGAATCCACATATTTTAATAGATTTTCTTCTAAATTCGCAAAACACCTTATATTTCAACTGGATACATCTGTGGTAGAAATGTGTTAGATCGGTTCAGATTTATATATAGCTCCCATACAATTTTCGCTCCCAATTTGAATTTTTTTCGCTCTAGAATCCACATATTTTAACAGATTTTGTTCTAAATTCGCAAAAAACCTTATATTTCAACTGGAATCATCTGTGGTAAAAATGCGTTAGATCGGTTCAGATTTATATATAGCTCCCATACAAATTTCGTTCCCAATCTGAATTTTTCCGCTCTAGAATCCACATATTTTAACAGATCTTCTTCAAGTCTTGCAAAATATGTTATATTTCAAAAAGAAACACCCACGGTGAAAATGGGTCACATCGGTTCAGATTTACATATAGCTCTCATACAAATTTCGTTCGCCCAGAAACCGTGTACTTTCAGAGAATTTCTTAAAGTTGAGCATAACACGATTTACTTCAACTGGAAGAACTTACAGTGAAAGTCGGTCACTTCATTCCATGTTTGGATATAGACCCGAAACAAATATTATTCTCGATTTGACAAATTGGACCAGGTTATATTAAACTCTGATTAGGAAACATACAACATTTTTTCCCGTTTTCACTTTTTTACTGAATTGAATTGTATTCCGATAGAATGTGGAGTGTATCATATAGTCGGCCCCGCCCGACTTTAGCCTTTCCTTACTTGTTTCTATTATATATATTATTTCCGCCACTACTACGACAAAACATGTGAACCTCAAATAAGATTAGACCTATTTTCGTAATTACGGGTCGGCCGAAGACCTGCATTGCCATACCGCAGAGAAAAAATTTTTTTTAATTCCAACCCAGCAAAAAATACTCGAAGTACTTAATTCAAATGTGCATTTTTCCCGCTTTTGGGGAAGTTCCAAAAAAGTCGATAATATGTTAATATCCAGTAACATTTTACGAATAGCATTTTCACAAGTGAATAGGAATGCTTTTTTTATACGGCCACAGAGATAAGATGTCCGCTTTGTACCCAGAATGTCTCGGGTTCGAATCGTGGCTTTTTATTACTTTTTTTAAATAAGCAATGTTTTGTTTTGTATAATTTTAACAATTTAAATATTTTTTCTTAAAAAATACAAATTTATTGCTTTATTATTGTACTTGAAATATTTCAGTTTTGATTAATTATTAATACTACAAATGTCAGGTAAAATTAAATAGTGTTAATTTATCTCCTTATAGAGGCCGGGATTGATGTTGAAAAGTCGCTGCGAAGCCACTTGAAAAGACTTTTGACATGGTCGAAATCATGATCGTGGTAGTCTGCAGCCAAGTAATAAATGTCACCATGCCATTTGTAAATAAATTTGCGTTCTATTAAATTTAGAAGCAAAATGGTCTTGAACCAGGACAATATCCCAGTTCTAATCAAATATTGATTACAGACCAAAAAATGCAAACGAAAAAACTAACACAAATTTAATTTAATATTTATTTGAGGTATATATTAGTTCATATTTAATATATAGTTTGTTAAGTATCCTATTAGGTATTTTCCACTCACAACAGTTGATAGCTGAGGTCGTTAGAGTATCGTAGTAGCAACCAAAAGGTCTGCTGTTCTACCCCAGGTAGCGTCGGATTTTTTAAAACAGAAATGGAACTAGTGAAAAAATTGTTCCTTTGCAATTACTTTAAAATAACGTTAAAGGCTTACAAAATAAAGGACATCTCTCCTATGACAACTTCATGTTCAATTAATTGGTGAAGGTCCCAACTACTTTCGAATCACAAGATGAACATATTTTTCAATTCTTCGGGCGCTCTCTTTTTGCAGGGAATATATAGGTGTCCAAAATATAGGTGTTCTTTGTTACCGTCCTTCGACAGTGGTTAAATATTCTTTCGACTGTTGTATATTCATTGTTCAGACGCCCAGTTATAGTCGTTGCAGTACAAATTTTACGGCTAGGCCAAATCAATTTTGAAAGGGCTTGTTTTAACCCACGTCTATTTCATAAAACACCTTGGCCTTGGCCCTCCTAAAAAGAAAATCGGGCCTCCTTGTGAGCGCTAAAAATTGGTCACAGTGAACGAATGTGAATATGTCCGTTTGGCCCATAGACAACACCAATCCTTCATCCGTCTCTCCCCACCAAATGTGTCTTTGCTACGTCCCTTCCTTCACCTATCATCTATTAAAAATATCCTCATTTAAAGTCTTCATCTTTGACTGCTTCCCGTTCCACTGCCGAGAGTTTACCTTGTGCTTTGGCTTTGGCGCTGTATTGTGTTGTGTTTAGAGCTAAGTTTGGTATGTTGGTTGTTGTTGTTGTCGCTGCCGTTGTTCTGGTTGTTTTTCTAGAGTCTGTGTGCATAAAAAATAAGTTATTTGGCTAATGGCATTTGTTATGGTACACGCTGCAGTGCTTTTTACAAAAGGAGCGTGGGTTTGCTTATTATTATTGCAGAGGTTGTTTGCCCTGTTGCTGTTTTTGTGCTCTGGTTCCATTTTGTTGTGAGTTTTTTCTTCGTACTTCCTAGTTTACAAAAGGTAAACTTATGAAAAATTAAAATATTTTTCTCTCTCTCCATAGCGTATTATTTTTTTTGGGTAGTGCTTTTCTTTTCACAGATTTCTGTTTGTTGTTGTCTTTGCTGGAAGGACATTGAACTTATGTTCTGCTTTAGGCCCTTTAGCAAAGCAATTACTGAAGGAAAGCACTTGAAAAGATATTTATGTCGTTTAAAGTTTCCAATTTAATGGAAACTATTCGGGGATCTGAGGCTACGGCACTTTATATTTAGCTGCCAGGACTAATAAATGCAAAGTTATAGTGTAACGATAAATCAAAATGTTCAAGATACAAAATATGCTAGTATACATTAGACAGGGTCGAAAATAAAACTTGAGGTTTTCGCCAAATTAAACGGAGGTCTGGATTCGGCTATATATTTTACCTTAGCATAGCTAGCGACTTTACATAACCTCTAGAAATCATTTTTTTTTGATATGTCTTCGACTTGATATTACTTATAAGAGAATTAACATAGGGGAAATGAGAATTGCTAGTACTAAAATTATAAACCGAATAAAGTCGACACACAAGAAATTTATTATTTATTATGTACCGTTTCATAAATACAAGAAAATCCTTTTTTATATTTATGAAAGATGTTAATTATTATAACAATTTCATAATCTTTAAGAAATTTTTATTTACTACAATAATAATCTTCTATGATCTTATGCAACTAAATTTCACTAATTTAACCATTTTATTTATGAAGTCCTAAATTTATGAAAAAATGTATACGAAATCACTTCTGAAATATTACGAAGGTAATTTCTTTCAGTGTAGATGTTTATACATGAAATATAATGGTACGCGGCAAATATAACTAAAGTGGATTGTAATATGTTTTTGACTGGGTCACAAAAAATCCCAAATGCATTTACTAGATTTAGATTCAGGGTATATCGTGGTATCAACACCAACATTTCACTTTGAATCCCAAGTTATTGGCTAAAATACATGTGGAATAGGATAGGATTTGCTTATAAAGTCCAAGACTGTGAATTTTGATTTTCGGAACAATTGCAATGATTTTCGCGACTGACAATATACATGTTACAAGCAACAATGGTTCTTAATACACATTCAAAAAATCAGCCCGATCCGTTTGATAGATCGCGAGAAAATTACAAAACATAAAAGTCATTCACAAAAATTATGTTAGCCATATCTCCCGCGAAAATGAAAATTTTGCAAAATTATTCAATTTATATTTTTCGTTTACCGCGCTCTACTGAAATATCCACTATTAAAAACACATGGACACGTTTCACAAATTTTTACCCTTCTCATCTTTTAATTTGGTATTTTTGTGGTAGGGAGATGTGTACTATTTGATTTGTAACTCAGAAAGTTGATTCGTGGCCATCCTGAAGCTTATAATGTATATAGAGAACAAAATAATCTATCATAAAAAATCAGAGATAGATTTTTTTTAAAATTAAAACTACTTTTTTGTTTTCAAATTAAATAAACAAAATAAATTAAAAAAATTAAGAAGCCTTTTTTGAATACTATGACAAAGAGAATTTCCGATTATCTTAACTACAACCAAAGATATGAGATCTTTAAAAAAATGCATTGACATTTTTAAAAATGACATAACTTTCACGCTTTTGAATTAAAAACATTTTTTTTAAATCTGGCTTAAACGCTCATACTGAACCTACGTACACATTGTCAATCGCAGACCTAACATTAAATTATTGATCGGTTTCCCATGGAAGTACTCTATTATTTTAAATAAAATTTACTAATATAGCTCTCTTTTAATAGCTGTAATGTTAAAATATTTGAATTGGTTTTTATTTTGGGATCGTTCCTAATCTGACACCCAAAGAAGGTAAATATCGAACTGCTGGTCCATCTCCTGTATATATTCGCGACAGTCTTGTGCTGATCTTGTATTTAGGGGTATTTAGTGTATAGGGTAATTCCACAAAATTTGGCCTCATTGCAGATATTGACCTTCTTCCTTTTTGATGAATCTTGGCACCTACATTCCACTATTAGTTGTGGGTACTATAACGTTTATCGTAGCTTAACGCAGTACTTGGTTTTACAGTGGTCAAAATATAGTGTTCTTGGAGGTTTTGTGAAGATATCATAACTTATGATCGTGTCAACAGATATTAACGATATTGATAGCTTTTCTTTTCAAACCTGTATGCAAAGTGGAATATCCTTCTGGTTGATGGACTTTTATACCCTCAACTAGGGTATATGTCTTTCTGCATTTGTTTGCAACACCCAAAAAGAAATGAGATAGAGCCATACAGATCGGCTTAGAATCACTTCCTGAGTCGATTTAGCAATGTCCATCAGTCTGTCTGTCCGTCCGTCCATTAATTCATGTAATCAAAGTACAGGTCGCAATTATTGTCCGATTCTAAAAAAAAAATTGGCACAAGTAAGTTTTATGGACCAAGGACGACCGCTATTTAATTAGATGCAAATCGGTCCAGAGTTACATAAAGCCTCCATACAAATGTCGGTCTCGATTTGACTTTTTCCACTCTAGACACCTCATTATACCCACAGGGTATAATGACTTTGTGCTTTTATTTGTAACGCCCAAAAGGAAGCGAGATAGACCCATTGTTAAGTATACCGATCGATTTAAAGTCATTTTTTGAGCCGATTTAGCAATGTTCGTCTGTCTGTCCATCTATTCTTGTAATCAAAGTACAGGTTGCAATTGTTTTTAGAACTAAATGAAACTTTGCACAACGAAGTTTTATGGGATAAGGACGATCGCTATTTAATTTAAAGCAAATCGGTTCAGATTTAGTTATAGCTCTCATACAGATTTTACTCCCGATTTTACTCTTTCCGCTCTAGAAACCACATATTTCAGCAGATTTTCTTGCAATTTGGCAAAAAGTCATATATATTAACTAGAAACAGCTCTGGTAGAAATAGGCTAGATTGGTTCAGATTTATATATAGCTCCCATAAAAATATCTCCACCGATTTGACTCTTGTCACTCTAGAAAGCACATATTTCCACAGATTTTCTTCAAATTTGGCAAAACAACTTATATTTCAACTAGAAACTGCTCTGGTAAAAATGTGCCAGATCGGTTCAGATATATATAACTCTAATACAAATTTTGCCAACGAATTGATTATTTCCGCTCTAGAAATAGCATATTTGAACAGATTTTCTTCAAATTTGGCAAACCAGCTCATAATTCAACTAAAAACATCTATGTCGAAAATGGGCCACATCGGTTCAGATTTATATATAGCTCACATACAAATGTCTCCTCCGATTTGACTCTTTCCGCTCTCGAAACCACATTTTATCAGATTTTCTTCAAATTTGTCAAAACAACTTATATTTAAACTAGAAACAGTTGTGGTAAAAATGGACCAGATTGGTTCAGATATATACATATATAGCTTCAATACAGATTTCGCCAACGAACTGATTATTTCCGCTCTAGAAATAACATATTTGAAAAGATTTTCTTCTAAGTCGGCACATCAGTTAATATTTGAAATAGAAACATCCATGGCGAAATTGGGTCACATCGCTTCAGATTTATATATAGCTCCTATATAAATGACTCCCCCGATTTAATTCTTTCCGCTCTAGAGCACATATTTAACATCAAATTTGGGAAAGCGTCTTATATTTCGACTAGAAAACCTATGCTAAAAATGGGTCAGATCGGTTCAGATTTATATATAGCTCCCACTCAAAGTTTGCGTTCAAGTTTTCTTACAAATGCAGATAGAAGTATAACATTTTTAGTACATTCTTCTCTTATAGCTTTATCGTATATCACCCGGTTCAAATGTAACGACGTTTTTATACCCTACACCACAGGTAATAATGACTAGGTGTAGGGTATAATATAGTCGGCCACGCCCGACTTTAACCGTCCTTACTTCTTTTTAAATCGATTTGCTACAAATTTGGAATAGTACCTTATAATTATACTAAAGAGTGATTTTTTTGAGGTTAGGATTTTCATGCATTAGTATTTGACAGATCACGTGGGATTTCAGACATGGTGTCAAAGAGAAAGATGCTCAGTATGCTTTGACATTTCATCATGAATCGTCTTACAAACGAACAACGCTTGCAAATTATTGAATTTTATTATCAAAATGCGTGCTCTGTTAAGAAAGTTCATTGCGCGCTTCCATTTTATTGTCAGTTTAATCGACCCACTGAAGCGGCTATTCGGGCTATTGTGACTAAATTTCGCACCAAATTTACATTGTTGGACATTAAACCACCAACACGCTTACGTAGAGTGCGAACTGAAGAAAATATCGCAGCTGTATCGGCCAGTGTTAATGATGACCACCAATTTTCGATTCGTCGCCGTTCGCACCAATTGGGTCTCTGTTACTCAAAAACGTGGAAATGCCAAAATTGGACTAAGCGGATGGACCACCTAAGACGCAGCCGCGGTCAACATTTAAATGAAATTATCTTCAAAAAGTAAATGTCATGGACCAATCTAACGTTTCAAATAAAGAACCGATGAGATTTTGCAAATTTTATGCGTTTTTTTAAAAAAAAAAGTTTTCAAGCTCTTAAAAAATCACCCTTTATATAGCTTCCACACAAATGTATCCCACGATTTGATTATTTCCGCTCTATAAACCACATATTTTAACA
Source organism: Polietes domitor (assembly GCA_947397865.1). Taxonomy (NCBI): domain Eukaryota; kingdom Metazoa; phylum Arthropoda; class Insecta; order Diptera; family Muscidae; genus Polietes; species Polietes domitor. The sequence continues at coordinate 104,244,836 of OX377622.1, forward strand.
GATTTTCTTCAAATTTTGCAAAACAATTTATTTTTCAACTATAAACATCTATGCCGAAAGTGGATCATATCGGTTCAGATTTATATATATCTGCCACACAAATGTCTCCCCCGATTTGATTATATTCGCTCTAGTAACCACATATTTTAACAGATTTTCTTCAAATTTGGCAATACAAATTATATTTCAACTAGAAACGGCTCTGGTAAAAATGGGCCAGATTGGTTCAGATATATATATAGCTCCCACTCAAATGTCTCCCCCGATTTGAATATTTCTGCTCTATAAACCACATAATTTAACTGATGTGCTTAAAATTTGGCAAACCAGCTTATATTTCAACTACAAACATCCATGGCGAAAGTGGGCCAAATCGGTTCAGATTTATATATAAAGGGTGATTTTTTAAGAGCTTGATAACTTTTTTTAAAAAAAAAACGCATACAATTTGCAAAATCTCATCGGTTCTTTATTTGAAACGTTAGATTGGTCCATGACATTTACTTTTTGAAGATAATTTCATTTAAATGTTGACCGCGGCTGCGTCTTAGGTGGTCCATCCGCTTAGTCCAATTTTGGCATTTCCACGTTTTTGAGTAACAGAGACCCAATTGGTGCGAACGGCGACGAATCGAAAATTGGTGGTCATCATTAACACTGGCCGATACAGCTGCGATATTTTCTTCAGTTCGCACTCTACGTAAGCGTGTTGGTGGTTTAATGTCCAACAATGTAAATTTGGTGCGAAATTTAGTCACAATAGCCCGAATAGCCGCTTCAGTGGGTCGATTAAACTGACCATAAAATGGAAGCGCGCAATGAACTTTCTTAACAGAGCACGCATTTTGATAATAAAATTCAATAATTTGCAAGCGTTGTTCGTTTGTAAGACGATTCACGATGGAATGTCAAAGCATACTGAGCATCTTTCTCTTTGACACCATGTCTGAAATCCCACGTGATCTGTCAAATACTAATGCATGAAAATCCTAACCTCAAAAAAATCACTCTTTAGTTCCCATATAAATGACCCCGATCTAATTCTTTCCGCTCTAGAAACCACATATTTAACAGATTTCCATCAAATTTGGGAAAGCGTCTTATATTTCAGAAAACCTTTGCTGAAAATGTGTCAGATCGGTTCAGATTTATATATAGCTCTCATTCAAAGTTTGTGTCCAATTTTTTTACAAATACAGATAGAAGTATGCAATTTGTAGTATAAAAATGTAAAGACCAGGTGTAGGGTATCATATAGTCGGCCAAGCCCGACTTTAACCTTCCTTTCTTGTTTTTTACTCGATTTGCTACAAATTTGGAACAGTACGTAATAATTAAACTAGAAGCATCTATGGTGAAAATGGGTCAGATCGGTTTAGATTTAGATGTAGGCACCACACAAATTTCGATCTCGATTTTTTGCTTAGAGATCGCATATTTTAACCGATCTTCTTCAAATTTTGCACAACATCTTACATTTCACCTGGTAACATCTTTGGTAAAAGTGGGCCGGATCCGTTCAAATTTAGATATTGCTCCCATACCAATATCGCTCCCAATTTACTTTTTCCACTCTAGAAACAACATATTGCATGTTTCATATAATTGAGGTAGAAACATCTATGATGAAAATGGATCCGATCGGTTCAGATGTAGATACAGCTCCCATACAAATTTCGCTTTCGATCTGACTTTTTCCGCTCTAGAGACTATAAGTATAGTACCTATGCAAAATTCAATCCCGATATCAGTTTTTCCCCCCCATTCAATTGTAATGGGATAGAATGTGGAGGGTATCATATAGTCGCGACCGCCCGACTATAGGCGTTCCTTACTTGTTTTAACATAAATTTGATTTTGCGAAATTTGTTTTCATACACACATTGATTTTGCTGTTGGTGGCAATTTAAAAAAAAATTATTTTGAGTAAAATTTTAAAGATAAGTTATTTAGTCTTAAAGAAAAACAGCTCTATTTTCAAGAAAGTTATATTTTTATGTGAAGATTTACAGAAAATATAGCGAGCATGGGTATTATCTGTTAATATTAATGAGAATAAATTAGGCTACATTAAAATTAAGGAAATAAAATATGTACATATAATTCAAATTATTTAATACATGGATATTAAATTCTTTGGAAAAAAGAGGAGAAACAGATTTAGATATTTTTAATCTGAAGTCGCGTTCCAAATATTGCATCATTAACAAAACTCCCTCTTCATGAAAACGATTCATGAAATCACCACTGCGCCAATTTAATTGGTATGCAAATTAGTTGCAGAGTCATAACACAGCGCAAAATGTAAGGGGCCAACGTGTACTGCAACCTCTTTATGCTTAAACTAGCAGTGCCCGCTACTTCGCACTCGCAAAAGCCAGTTATTTGTTGTCGGTTTTATCCATCTCTGTTTTTGGATAGTATTTATATATTTTTCTTTTGGTGGGTATAGATAAATTAAAAAAAAAAGTAATTTGGAAACATTCTATTAGATAGCACTTATGCACACTCAAAGGAATGTGCTTCTTGAATTGCACTATTTTAGCTGAACTCCCTTCGTATGATTCATTTTTAGCATTTTCTAGCCAATCTCATGTATCTAGATGCAGTCGACCATTTTATAACTTTTTGCACCTCTTTTCCCAAAAAGAACACATTTTGAAAAATCACTATAGGTAGCATGTGTTCTCGCTTCTCCTATAAAATCATGTACTTTACTTGGTACCACGTTTATCCCTTTTCGTCCCGCATATATGTACACATTTTGCAATAGCCATTTATGTGCCTCGTTTACATAATTAAAGGGCTGTACACAATTTTATCCCACACCACTTAAAAGTACAAATTTCTAAAAATCATACTTTACTGCTCTTATATGTGGTCAGAGGAATTTACATACCAAATTTCATGATTTTAGCTGTAATAATTTAGTTATATTTATTCCTTTTTGTGCCGATCTCGCCTTAAAAGTACTAATTCTAAAGAATCAATTTATGTCGAATTTCACAATTCTAGCTATATTACTTTAGTTGGTACCAGTTTTATCCCTTTTTGTCCCGCTGACTCTTTAATGTGGCAAGTCTACGTTGTCGGGTGCATTTATGTTTGCATTTATGCATTTATATTGCGCTTATATGTGGTGAGAGGAATTTACATACAAAATGGTACCATTTTTATCCCCTTTTGTGTCACTTACCCCTGAAAAGTACATAAATGCATTTATATAGATGTGATGAGAGGAATTTACATATCAAATTTCACGATTCTAGCTGTAATACTGCAGTTGGTACCAATTTTATCCCTTTTTGTCCCGCTTGCCCCTTAAATGTACAATTTTCGAAAAATCTATTTATGTTGCAAGCCTACGTTGTCAGAGAAATTTTAATACCGATTTTCACCATAAACCTGCATTACTTAAATTGGTACCATTTTTATCCCTTTTTGCTTTGCTCCCTTAAAAGTACAAATTTCGAAAAATCCCTTCTTATAGCACGTCTGCAAGGCAAGCGCAAGACACACACCAAATTTCATGTCTCTCGCCACTGCCATTGAATCAGGTCTAAGGTTCGATGTTTATCCTATTTTGTCCATTATTACCCCCTAAAAGCACGAATTTCGTAAAATCTTAATATTAATATTTTATAATTTTATTTTCGCTGTCGCAATATTTATAAAAATTTTAACGACTTTTTCAAAAAAAAAATCTGGTATCACCATTTTCAAAACAGATACGATACATGATTTTATTTCACAGTGATTTCGATCTAAAGTAATGTGCAGAACATCTCTGATAGATCATTTAATACAATAATATTCCCATTAACAATAATATAATAATAATGCAATGTTGTTTGCATGCAAAAATTTTATATTTCGTATAAACTTTTTATATTAATTGTATCCATATATAAAAATCCATACTTGCGATCCAAATATGTCTTCACGTAAGTATAAGCATGTGTTTTCAGCAATTGTTTTGCAGGGAGGACTTTCGAGTCAACTTATATTGCATTTTTAAGCTGAACACTAACAGTATTGAAATACATCATTTATTAGTCCCCTGGACTATTAAGGTGAGTGTTCGTTGAATTTTTTGCTCTGTCTTGGAGGGCACATTGCATTCGCCACGGCCGCACTTAACCTCCATTTAATTTGTTGTTGTTTTTTAATTAAAAAAACAACATGACATACTTTTGTAAATCTCCTTAATAACAGCCACATAACTAATACATTCACACACCCGCAGAGTAGCAGTAGGACATACATACACTCCTTCCTAAACCTGCACACATTCTCACTTTATATTAATTAAAACCCGAAATGTGTGAGGGCGTGAATGTATGTGTGTCTGTGTATGTATGTGAAAAAAGAGAGACATTTGACTGAACTTTGTCTCTGTCACCTCAGTGTAGGACAGAAACGGATCGCAAAATGTGAATGACAAAAAATTTAAATAAATAAAAACGAAATGAAATGAAAGACCAGAAACAGAAACAGCAATAGAGACAAAGCAACAACAACAGCAACACAAACGACAAGCACAAGAACCGCAATTATGGTATGTCTGGCAATTTGTGTCTATTATAAACATTTATGAGCACATTTCGTTAAGTTTAACATGCGTTAACTGAACAGAGGCCAAAACATACATACGTACGTACATGGGAGACATGGAACGCCTAAACGTATTTCTAATAATTTCTTAACATTTTTCATTTATAAACAACATTGGGTTAGGGCTTTTTTTAGCCGGTTTCCTTTTGCCTTTCCCTTCCGTTCATATGTATTGAGGTTGTGCCGGTGATTGGGTTGGGTTTTTTCAAGAGTACTTTAATGGAGGTATTTTATGCGACGTACGGAAGTGGTATGACCATTAATGTTACACTGGAACTCACCCCAGCCACATATTACTTGGAATACAAACGTACTAACAAACGACTTCTCGAAATTCGGACTTTTAAGGGAAAAATAGTACATATAGGGAAAGATGGGACCGTCGTCCTGTCCAAACATTGAATGAAGTGACGAACTTTCACAATAAGTTCTTACAGTTGATATATAGCGTGTTATGTTCAATTTTAAGAAATTCTCTGAAAATACGCGGTTTCTGGGGGAACGAAATTTGTATGAGAGCTATATGATAATATATAAGATATTTTGCAAGACTTGAAGAAGATCTGTTAAAATATGTTGTTTCTAGAGCAGAAAAAGTCAAATCGGGATCGAAAATTGAATGGGAGCTTTATATAAATCTGAACCGATCTAACACATTTTTACTACAAGTGTTTCTAGTTGAACTATAAGATGTTTGCCAATTTTGAAGAAAATCTTTTGAAATATGTGGTATCTAGAGTTAAAAGAGTCAAATGGGGAGTGAAATTCGTATGGGAGCTATATCTAAATCTGAACCGTTCCTGTCCCGAAAAACTTCGTTGTGCGATGTTTCGTTTAGTTCTGGCTACAATTGCGACCTGTATCGTGATTACAACAATAGATGGGCAGACGGACAGACAGACGGACATTGCTAAATCGACTCAGAAAGTTATTCTAAGCCGATCGGTATAATTAACAATTGGTCTATCACCCTTCCTTTTGAGTGTTACAAACAAATGCACAAAGACATAATACTCTCGTTGAGTGTATAAAAATAATTATAGAACACCAAGAAGTCGAATCAGGTGGGACCTTTGTGCAAATTGCATAAGGTATGTGGTTCTTGGAAAAGACAAGTGAAATTGGGAATGACATTTATATGTGAGCTACATCCAATATTGCCCAATGGCCCACTTTCACTCCTGTGAAATATGTTGTCAAAGTTCAAAAAGATTTATGGATTCTAAAGCATTACGAATTCAAATCAGAAGAGATATTTGTATAGCGGATATATCAAAATATTGGCAGATTTCCTTTTTAAACGCTTGCTAGAAAATTGAGTATGCAGTTTTGTTACTGAGCAACTATAGTTTCTGTTCTATATAGTCTCGTTCTTAAGGGGGCAATCATATCGAACGGTTTTATGGTAACAATTTATGTGCAGTTTTCCTCCCAATTTATGCATTGAAACCAAATGTCAAATTTTTGTTCAGAAAGTAGCTTTTTATTAGAATAGAACGTGTTTACGATGTGAATGACCCGATATTTCAGTTTTTGCTGCACATTTAACTCATTCGTAACCAACAGTTTTTGAACAAATTACGGTCCTCAAAAGGTTAATAGTTCTAAAAATTGCAATTGGCGATCAATGCCTCTCCAAAGAGCCCCTAAAAACACAAATCGAACTAAAACAAGTAAGGAAAGGCTAAAGTCGGGCGCGGCCGACTATATGATACACTCCACTTTCCAACCGAATACAATTCACCTCGGTAAAAAAGTGAAAACGGGAAGAATTTTTGTATGTTTCCTAATCATAGGCTACTATGACCTGGTTCGATTTGTCAAATCGATAAGAATATTTGTATCGGGGCTATATCCAAACATGGAAAAATGTGACTAACTTTCAAAATAAGTTCTTCCAGTTCAAATATAAGGTCTTATGCTCACTTTGAAGAAATTCGGTGAAAAATCGTGGTTTCTAGAGCGGAAAAAGTTAAATCGGGAGCGAAATTTGTATGGGAGCCATATATAAATCTGAACCCATCTAACACATTTTTTCCACAGGTGTTTGAAATATAAGATGTTTTGCAAATTTTGAAGAAAATCTGTTGTAATATGTAGTATCTAGAGTGAAAATAGTCATATCGGTAGTGAAATTCGTATGGGAGCTATAATAAATCTGAACCGGTCTAACACATTTTTACCACAGGTGTTTCTAGTTGAAATATAAGATGTTTTGCCAATTTTGAAGAAAATCGCTTCTAATATATGGTATATAGAGTGAAATGAGTCAAATCGGGAGTGAAATTCGTATGGGAGCTATATGTAAATCTGAACCGATCTGACCCATTTTCACCATGGGTGTTTCTAGGACAAATATAATATATTTCGCCTAATTTGAAGAGGATCTGTTAAAATATGTGGTTTCTAGAGCGGAAAAAGTCAAATTGGGAGCGATATTTGTATGGGAGCTATCTATAAATCTGAACCGATCTGACCCACTTTTACCACAGGTGTTTCTAGTTGAAATATAAGATGTTTTGCCAAATCTGAAGACAATCTGATATAATATGTGGTTTCTAAAGCGGAAAAAGTCAAATTGTGAGCGATATTTGTATGGGAGCTATATATAAATCTGAACCGATCTGCCCCATTTTTACCACAGGTGTTTCTAGTTGAAATATAATATGCTTTGGCAAATCTGAAGACAATCTGATACAATATATGGTTTCTAGAGCGGAAAAAGTCAAATCGGGAGCGAAATTTGTATGGGAGCTATATATAAATCTGAACCGATCTGACCCATTTTTACTACAGGTGTTTCTAGTTGAAATATAAGATAGTTTGCCAATTTTGAAGAAAATCTGTTGTTATATGTAGTATGTAGAGTGAAAAGAGTCAAATCGGGAGTGAAATTCGTATGGGGGCTATATCTAAATCTGAACCGATTTTCTTCAAATTAAATAGCGTTCGTTCTTATCCCCAGAAACTTCGTTGTGCAAAGTTTCATTTGGTTCTGTCTACAATTGCGACCTGTATCGTGATTACAAGAATAGATGGACGGACGGACAGACAGACAGACAGACAGACGGATATTGCTAAATCGATTCAAAAAGTGATTCTAAGTCGATCGCTATAATTAACAATGGGTCTATCTCTCTTCCTTTTGGGTGTTACAAACAAATGCACAAAGACATAATACTCTCGTGGAGTGTATAAATATGGAATTTATTGCGGAATATCCAGAATCGACTCAGGAGTCGGAGTGGAAACATTATGGAATGCTGAAGTCGGAATCGAGCAATTTTACTTCGACTCTACAGCCCAGGCTTCAAAAATCCTGAAATTCGGTGTCTGCATTGCCCTGACTACGTAGGCGTGCCGCATAAATTTGTCAAGAATTAAAACAGAATGGCTAGAAATTAACCCATTTTTTACCATGTTATTCTTTTTAGTAATAATAATTGTTTTTGACATAATGGGCAATAAATAAATTTATTCAAGTAGACGACATTCCCTGCAGTGGTTTAAAACTATCGATGAAACGTCGGGAATAAATGTAACTTAAATGATTTAATTAGAAAAACAAACCCGGTCAAAATAACGTAATAATAATAATAGACATAAACTTTATTAAATTATTGATTTATTCCAACAAAAATAAGTAAGGAAAGGCTAAAGTCGGGCGGGGCCGACTCTATGATACACTCCACTTTCAATCCGAATACAATTTAATCGGTGAAAATGTGAAAACGGGAAGGATTTTTGTATCCTGTATGTATGTGTTTTACAAAAAATGTTAAATCGGAAAGGACATTTGTATGGGGGTATATTGAAATCTGGAACGAAATAGGTTAAACATTTGGGAGCAACATTTGTATTTGGCCTATATCTAAATCTGAACCGATCTTAGCCACTTACACCAATGGTTTTTTACTTGGATTATAAGCTGCTGTGCGAAATTTAAAGAAAATCGAGTAGTGGTTTCTAAAGCGGCAAAAGTCAAATTGGGAGCCACATTCGTTTGGGGGCTATATCTAAATCTGAACCGATCTTACTCACTTTCGGCATAGGTGTTTCTAGTTGGAATATAAGATGTTGTGCCAAATTTAAAGAAAATCGGGTACAATATGTCGTTTCTACAGCGGAAAATGTCAAATCGTGAGCGACATTTGTATGGGGACTATATCTAAATCTGAACCGATCTTACTCACTTTCGACATAGGTGTTTTTTAGGTGGATTATAAAATGTTGTGCCAAATTTAAAGAAAATTGGGTACAATATGTGGTTTCTAGAGCGGAAAATGTCAAATCGGGAGCGACATTTGTATGGGGGCTATATCTAAATCTGAACCGATCTTACCGAATTTCGGCATAGGTGTTTCTAGTTGGGTTATAAGATGTTGTGCTAAATTTAAAGAAAATCGGGTACAATATGTGGTTTCTAGAGCGGAAAATGTAAAATCGGGAGCGACATTTGTATGGGGGCTATATCCAAATCTGAACCGATTTGCCTCAAATTAAATAGCGTTCGTCCTTGATCCACAAAACTTACGTGTGCCAATTTTTGTTAAGATCGGACTATAATTGCGACCTGTAATTTGATTACAACAATAGATGGACAGACAGACAGACAGACGGACAGACAGACAGACAGACGGACATTGCTAAATCGACTCAGAAAGTGATTCTAAGTCGATCGGTATACTTAACAATGGGTCTATCCCGCTTCCTTTTGGGTGTTACAAACAAATTCACAAAGCCATAATACTCTCGTGGAGTGTATAAAAACTGTCAAAAACTTTCAGTTTTGAACATTCGATTTTAAGGAAGTTTCATCAGCGGTTGTAGTATCTGCGAACGATGGTATCTCGCGAATGGTATTTTTTAAATATTTGGTTTAACTTGATAGATCGTATTTTAGCTACGAGCACCTACAAGTTGACAATGTAGGTTCAAGCTGGGCTGCATAAAATCATTCTATCAGAGCGGTTTCAAATTATTATTATATATTTGGGTATAATATGTAATAATTGTACATTGTTTTGTGTAACACCAACAGGAAACGCGGTAGACCCATCCTTTATAATACCCATTGACTTAGAATCAGTTTTTGAGTCGATGTAGCAATTCCCGTCTATCCATACGTCTGTCTGTCCATATATTCTTGTAGTCAAAGTACAGGTCGCAATAGGGCATCTCTCAAAAAAGGTCCACCAAAAAATTAAATCAGCCCTCAATAATAATAATTAATTTTATTTTTCCTTATTTCGATAACTAGTAATATTATTAAACATGAATTTAAGTTGTTCTCTGTTGTTTTCATTAAAAGTTGATGAGTTATAACGAAAATATATACTTTATTTTACTATACTTGGAAATATTTGTCGCGTCCGTATTCCTGCTGTACCTAATTAAAAAATCTAAGAGATAATTCTCATATTTCACAAATCTAGGAACAAACAAGGAACAAGTTATCCTCTGATCTTCATTTACATGAATATATGGAAAAACAAAGTTCTCCAAATATCGATGAACTTTGTATATTTCTATAATTGCTTCAAAAGTACTTTTGTTATACCCTACACCACTTCGTGGACTAGGGTATTATAAGTTAGTTTCGCGCCAAATGTTTGTAACACCAAGAAATACCCACCTTTAAGTATACCGATCGGCTTAGAATCACCAGCTGAGTCGATTTAACGATGTCTGTCTGTCCGTCTGCTGTCCATCTAAGCTTGTTCGCACTCTACAGGTCGCAATTGTTGTCCGAAACTTGGCAGAAGTTATTTTTTGGAGGAAATCGGTTCAGATTTAGATATAGCCCCCATAGAAATGTCGCTCCCCATTTGACTTTTTCCGCCCTATAAAACACATATAGCACCCGATTTTCTTCAAATTTGGCGTAACACCTTATAATCAATCTAGAAACACCTATGGTGAAAGTGGGTAAGATCGGTTCAGATTTAGATATAGCCCCCATACAAATGTCGCCCCGATTTGACTTGATGAAATACCTGGGTTTAGTAATCAAAGCGAGGTACATACGCAGGGAGTGGTGTAGGGTATTATATAGTCGGCGCTGCCCGACTTTAGCCTTTCCTTACTTGTTTTTTTTTTGGCGTACGTTTCAATGTATAATTTTTTTTTGTACTAATTTGTACTAAATCCTGACAGTATATTTATACACTCCACGAGAGTATTATGGCTTTGTGCATTTGTTTGTAACACCCAAAAGGAAGGGAGATAGACCCATTGTTAAGTATACCGATCGACTTAGAATCTTTTTCTGAGTCGATTTAGCAATGTCCGTCTGTCCGTCTGTCTGTCTGTCTGTCTGTCTGTCCGTCTGTCTGTCTGTCTGTCTGTCCATCTATTATTGTAATCAAATTACAGGTCGCAATTATAGTCCGATCTTAACAAAAATTGGCACACGTAAGTTTTGTGGATCAAGGACGAACGCTATTTAATTTGAGGCAAATCGGTTCAGATTTGGATATAGCCCCCATACAAATGTCGCTCCCGATTTTACATTTTCCGCTCTAGAAACCACATATTGTACCCGATTTCCTTTAAATTTAGCACAACATCTTATAACCCAACTAGAAACACCTATGCCGAAATTCGGTAAGATCGGTTCAGATTTAGATATAGCCCCCATACAAATGTCGCTCCCGATTTGACATTTTACGCTCTAGAAACCACATATTGTACCCAATTTTCTTTAAATTTGGCACAACATCTTATAACCCAACTAGAAACACCTACGCAAAAATTGGATAAGATCGGTTCAGATTTAGATATAGCCCCCATACAAATGTCGCTCCTGAATTGACATTTTCCGCTCTAGAAACGACATATTGTACCCGATTTTCTTTAAATTTGGCACAACATCTTATAATCCACCTACAAAACACCTATGTCAAAAGTGAGTAAGATCGGTTCAGATTTAGATATAGCCCCCATACAAATGTCGCTCACGATTTGACATTTTCCGCTGTAGAAACGACATATTGTACCCGATTTTCTTTAAATTTGGCACAACATCTTATATTCCAACTAGAAACACCTATGCCGAAAGTGAGTAAGATCGGTTCAGATTTTGATATAGCCCCCATACAAATGCCGCTCCCGATTTGACTTTTGCCGCTTTAGAAACCACATGTTTTACTCGATTTTTTTTAAATTTGGCACAGCAGCTTATAATCCAAGTAAAAAACCATTGGTGTAAGTGGCTAAGATCGGTTCAGATTTAGATATAGGCCAAATACAAATGTTGCTCCCAAATGTTTAACCTATTTCGTTCCAGATTTCAATATACCCTCATACAAATGTCCTTTCCGATTTAACATTTTTTGTAAAACACATACATACAGGATACAAAAATCCTTCCCGTTTTCACATTTTCACCGATTAAATTGTATTCGAATTGAAAGTGGAGTGTATCATAGAGTCGGCCCCGTCCGACTTTAGCCTTTCCTTACTTGTTTTTAAATGAAGTACACTTTAAGCGCTTTAGAACACTAAAAAGGGTGATCGCCGTTTTCTTTCTTTTTTTTTTGCGTAGTTTAAAGTGTGCGAATGTCACGCCCGGGCCACTGGGAGATGCCCCATAGTTGTTGCCCAAATGAAACTTTGCACAACTAAGTTTTTCGGGATAAGGACGAACGCTATTTAATTTTAAGCTAATCGGTGCAGATATAGCCCCCATGCTAATGTAGCTCCCGATTGGCTTTTCCGCTCTAGAAACCACAAAATTTCAACAAAATTGCTTAGCTGAAATTTTGTTGAACTTTAGAATAACATATTCTATTTCTTCTGGAAACATCTGTGGTGAATGTGGGTCAGATCATTTCAGATTTATATATAGCTCCCATAGAAATTTCGCTCACTATTTAAATTTGTTCGCTCCAGAATCAACATTTTAACCGATTTTCGTCAAAGTTTGCTCAACGCCTTTTATTTACATTAGAACTTTTATGGTTATATAGATTTGTATATATCTCCCCTACAAATTTCGTTCCTTATTTACGTTTTCCGCTCTAGAAACCACATATTTCAATAGATTTTTTTCGCACTAAAAAGAAATCATAAAGTCACTAAAAATTTTGGTCAAACATGACACTCCTATGAACATATATCATGAAAGTGCGTCGAATCCTGTCAGGTTTTAATATAGCCCCAACTTTTGCTCTCTAGAAGCCACATTTACAGATTTTTTAACTAATTTGGCAGAACTCGTTATATTTTACATGGAATTATATATGAAGTGGGAAACATCGGCCCATGATTAGGACACATACAAATATCCTTCCCGAGTACACTTGTTTCACCGATCATATAGTCAGCCCAGTCGACTATAGCCTTTCCTTACTTGTAGTAAATTATTCTGAATCTTTTGTTTTTCAACACGGTCTAATAGAATGATTTTCAAATTTTTTATTTTGATGATTTTTTTATACAATTCTAAATGTACTAATGAAAGATTAATACTATTACTTTAATTATAAGTTCAAAATTTAAGTTTTTCTTGTCTTCCTGCAGGTGTACATTTTTTTATTTTTGTTGGGAAGAAGAGAGAATTTCGATGCGTTTATCCGGAAGATCTGCAAAACTGCCAATTTTTTAATAGAAATTTGTTTGGTAAAATGCTCATTTCCCAAAACTAAATAGAGTATAGAAATAATACTCAAGCGTAGGAAATCCTTAAAACGCTTGTAAATAACGGATATATTAACTAACATCTTAACACTTCCTCTCAAAATTCAAAAGTTATCTTCAATGTTCGATAATTCTTTTAGATTTCACCAAACTTATTACACCACCTTCGCTCTTGAGTTTAATAATGATTTTGTTGAGGTTGGTTACACGACATATTTGTCACGTTATTTTGTGTGTTTGTGTGTGTGCGGCCTTTCTGCCTCTGGCAAAGAATAGTTCATCAGTAGTATTTAGTTGGTGTTGTTGCTGTGACTGCTGCTGTTGGTGTTGCTTGCGCTGCCCGCCATTGCTAATGCTACATTGCTGTTTCTGTTGTTGTCGTTGTAGTTGTAGCTGTCGTTGCTGTAAAACTTTAGGGTAAATAAAATGTGCGTGTCCTTGCCTCATTGCTTTTAGTGGCATTACAAAATACAACACACGGCACTCGTTTAGCTTTTTTCGTGTCGCTCTGTTCCCAACCGAACGAGGTCAACATGACAAAAATCCACTGTAAAGAACGACACAAACAAAGCAGCAGCAGCCAACAACAGCAACAACAACAAGGGGCAAAAAATGAAAAAAGAACGTTGAAATGGAAAAAGTCCTCGTACACAACAAACAACAGTTGTTAAGGTGCTTTGGGTATTTTATTGCGGGCATGAGTGTTCGTGTGTCTTCTGTGGTCGTCCTTTCTTCAACAGTTCAACGAATTCGAATACGTTCAGAATATTTCTTTTTCAATCACGACGTATTTTCTAAGTGAAAGCATAAGTTTTTGAATATTTTCCACAGTTAACATTACTCATACGCCACCGATTGTAATTATCGAACCATCAAATTTCCTTAGGTTCTACGATTTTAATGTAGATTTACATATTTATACTTCTAAATAAGGGAAAAAGAACTGCTTTTCCTGATTTTCAAAATTGAAATTGCATTTAAATATGAAATTGTAGACACTACGATGGATCGAAAATCGGGAATATGAAATGAAAAGCAAGAAATATAGTTCTATTTCCGTATTTAAAAGTACAAATTTGCAAACTTTCATTAATTATACTAAGGAAGATGGGAGATGACGGTAATTAAATGAAGAGCATTTAGCTTAATGTTAAGCCTGTTAATCTGTGTAATAAATAAGTGAAAGAGCGTTAAATTTGACATTATACATTATTACTGGCAGATTAGAGGCCGTCGACATAAAAGTGCAGTATATTAGGAAAATTATAATGTCTTTTATACCATAACAATACTTGACTAATAATACTGCAACTGTATTCAAAAAGGGAGCAATCTTCAAAAAATAAAATTAAATAAGACAAAAAGATCATTGGAGGTATTTTCATTCGTGGTTAGGGAAGAAAGTATTCCGTTTATACCGATTTCTACCATTAGCAATTCTTCTTCGCTTTCAGATGAGTATTGGTTAATACCATTTTTATCGAATTGTATTATCTTTCGCGTTCACAGTAGAATGTACACATTCTATACGAAATGATACGAATGATAAGATAAATGTATAAACTGAATTGCATGTAATTGGTACCATTGGGATAGGAATGGTACCAAATTTCTCTATGCAGACAGAGGAATGCATATACCTTATTTCATGATTCTAGCTGCTACCATTTTATTGGTCCAATTTTTATCACCATTTGTCATTTTTACCCCTTTAAAAGTACAAATATCTAAAAACACTGTCCAATAGCAAT
The DNA here is from genome assembly GCA_947397865.1 of Polietes domitor. Taxonomy (NCBI): domain Eukaryota; kingdom Metazoa; phylum Arthropoda; class Insecta; order Diptera; family Muscidae; genus Polietes; species Polietes domitor. Next base: position 104,259,841 of record OX377622.1, read on the forward strand.
TTTATAACAGACTAACGACCATACAATTCTGAAAGAGCATGTTGAGCAGATCATTTTTTTTATTCTACCCACATTTTAGTCGAAAAAGATCGATCTTCAAAAAAACATGAAGCAATTTTAACTCTAGTAATTTTGTTGTATGTATAGTGTATATTATCTACACTGACACCCACTGATATTTTCCGCTAATTTTTTTCGTACAACATTTTAATCCTTAAATGTCCTTTTTATTTTTTCAAAAACAATCAAATTCATCCAAAAAGAGGGGAGCTAGAGGGTTAAGATCTTTCACAAAAACGATCCTCTTAAAATTCCACAATTTAGTTTAGACAACAAGAATTCTCTCAGACATTTCATTTTCACTTAGTATAATGTTCCGTTTGACCAAAAAATTAAAACTTTGATCCACTGTAAAAGGAAACTCAGACCAGCTGGACTATAAGATTATTCTTCAAAAATGACCTACTCAACATGCCCTTTCAGAATTATAGGGTAGTTACTCTGTCCCAAAATTGCTATTGGACCGTATTATTAAAAGTTTGTAATTTTAAAGGGGTATAATGGTAAATAAAACTGCTACCGCGCCAAAATTTTGAATAATCCAAAAAATGTGAAATTTCTTAAGTAATTAAAACCATATCACCAAATAAACAATTATTTTATGTTTGTACTCTCATAATTGAAGCTCTGGTGCGCTGCTATTATTTTGACCACAACTATATTTTAGTGTTCTAAACTTGAAATATTGTTATACCCTCCACTTCCAGGATGGGGGTATACTAACTTTGTCATTTCGTTTGTAACACCTTGAAATATCGACCTGAGACCCTATAAAGTATATATATTCTTGATCGTCATACAATTCTAAGACGATCTAGCCATGTCCGTCCGTCTGTTGAAAGCACGCTAGCATCTAAACGAAAGGAGGTAGAACGTTCAAATTTTCCATAAATGCGTCTTATAGTCGTAGATCGGTTGGGATTGAAATGGGGCGAAATCGGCCCAAAGGGAAAATCCTGATAATCATTATAATCCCTGATATTTTAGCGTATTTAAGCATGTTTTTTGAATATGTCTGTTTATATTTGCTTGAAATTTGGTATGCGTATTCCCCCTACAGCAAAAACGTGCACCATAAAGTGATTCTTTTTTTTTGGGGGGGGGGGGGGGGGGGTGTATACATTCCTCTGATTGCATAGACAAGTAAAATACACGGATTTTTTAAAATTCGTACTTTTTGGGGTTAACCGAAAGAAGGGGATAAAAATAGTACCAATCAAATGACCGTAGCTAGAGTCATGAAATTCGGAGTATACATTCCTCTGACTGTGTAGACACGGAAAATAAACTGATTTTTCGAAATTCGTACTTTTTGGGGTCAAAATTGAAAAAGGGGATAAAAATAGTACCAACCAAATGACCGCAGTTAGAGTCTTGAAATTCGGAGTATACATTCCTTTGACCACGTAGACATGAAAAATAAAAGGTTTTTTCCAAATTCGTACTTTCAAGGGATACAATGGGTACGGAGGGATAAAAATGGTACCAACCAAATGGCTACACCTGGAATAATGAAATTCGGTGTGTACATTCCTCTGGTTGCGTAGACACTTAAAATAAACAGATTTTTCGAAATTCGTACTTTTTGGGATTAAAAAGAAAAAATGGTAATGGTAAAAATAGTACCAACCAAATGACCGCAGCTAGAGTCATGCAATTCGGAGTATACATTCCTCTGACTGCGTAGACACGAAAAATAAACGGATTTTTCGAAATTCGTACTTTCAAGGGATACAATGGTACAGGGAGATAAAAAAGTACCAACTAAACGACTGCAGCTAGAATGATGAAATTCTAATTGCGTAGAAATGTCAAGGGGGTAAAAATGGTACCAACCAAATGGGCGCAGCTGGAATCATGGAATTCGGTGTATACATTCCTCTGATTGCATAGACACGCAAAATAAAAAGTTTTTTTCCAAATTCGTACTTTTTCTTTTACGCAAAAATTGGTTGAATCATGAAGTTAGGTTATTTTGCACTTTGCACATGTACGTCTGATAATGGAGTTTCAAAACTTGTATTTTTGGAATTAAAATAGAATGGAAGTACAACCAACTGTAGCACCAACTATCTTCCAATATTTATGGTATTTAAGCTTTTTATATAAATATAAGAATATTTATTTTTTGATTTGAAATATATAATGGTTTGATATAATTAAAATATTATATTTATTTATATAATTATTTTTTCAATATTTGTATTTTAGTTTGGCTATATTAAAAAATTTATATTTTCCTGTAATATTGCTGCACTTCTACGAAAACCGACAACCTCTGTGGAATGCAATCCATGGTGGAGGGTATATAAAGTTCGGCCCGGCCGAACTTAACGCCGTTTTTACATGTTTTTTTTTATTATATTTCCAATTTTCTACGAAGGACCTTAAATTATATGTAACTAAAAATTTTTCAAAAAAGTTTGTGAATTAGAAACAGAATTATTAGATTTTTTAAATCTTTTTTTTTGACAAAAACAAACTTATAAAAAACATTATTTTGATTTATTTATTTTATTTGTTAGCATTTTATCTATGGATAAATGTAGAATTTGGCCATAGATTATAAAATTAAAAAAAAATATAAATGAGAATATTTTGTTTAAATTTTTAAAGCTGTAATATTAACGAAGCTAACAATGCCAAGCTATGGACAAATATAAAAGTTATGACCGAATCAGAAAGTCGATGGATATCGCTTACTTTTGGTTGTTAACTTAAATTTAAGTCTAAGAGCTACAAGTACTGCTAAATTCACTCTCAAGTTAAAACAGTCGTTTAAGAAGCAGTTGTGTTTTTAAATCGCTCTTTCTCGCACAAAAGAATGCATAAAAATAGAAGAGATATTTAGATAGATTTTGTTTAAATAGCTCTTGTCGTAAGGGTGGCTGTATCGTAGGATTATTTAAAACATTTATTATCCTATGAAACATTTCAGTCCTTTTAAGGAGCAACAGTATGATCAAATGAAAACCCGAAAACTACTTTTTGCCTATAGTTGCAGATGTATATCATTCGGTTTGGTAATCATCTATGGTATCTTTATTCGGACGAGGTTGCATTTTAATTTTTTCGAAGATAATTTGACAAAAAAAAACATTAAAATTGTTAAGAAGATTTTTATTTTCACAATTTGTATTTCCACATACTCTAAGTTCGTTTGGAAGCTTGGAAACAGATACATCAATTTTAAGCACTAAAAATATAGTAAACGGCTTATAAGTTGACAAAAATACAGCAGAAAGGAGTATAATTAATATAAGACTATAACTCATCATTGACAAAAGATGAGGTGCAAAGGCAGTTTCTTTTAAAACTTGTATCCGAATGCAGGAAATGTTTCACGGGTTTTCAAAAATTTTAAATGGTTTCAGACTTCAGCACGGAAATTCACATCTGGGGCTAAATATTTCAGTCTTCCCGATAAATGCTAAATACTTTTATAAAAAATGTGCTATCAAATAAATCAGGCTTCTAGACAATATAGTTTTGAATTAATTCAGAACACTGAATTGGTATTAAATAATTATTTGGTTACCTTAATATATATGGCCGTAATATTAGTAAGAATTATACAAGAAATAAGAATCATTTTATAATAAAAAATTATGTATTTGTAACTACCAAAAAATATAACAGAAATAACATCTATTGTCTTTGAGCTTATATTTATTTCGCGCAGTGTTTTGTGTGGGTTTTTCTGTGTCGCTGTGGTTTTTCTCTCTTTTCAATGCTAGCTTTTAGAGACCATAAAGAGAAGTACGTACTTACTTAAGTTTAAATGAAACAATTTAAGAAGATCTAATACACACGAATTTAAATATATATTTCGACATAAATTTAGCCCAAGTTTCAATAAAAAATGAATTAAAGAGGCGAATGCGGAAACAAAGCAAGCCAGCGAAAAAGTTATAAAACACGTTTCGCCTTCGAGCGAAAGCCGTATAAAAATGTAATTACGAAAACTTAGAACAATTGAAAGTTAATCTCCATTAAATATTATGATTCCATTCAAGATTTCAAAACGGAACTTGCAAAAATTATATGGTTTTGTTGTAATCACGAAAAAATTTCCTTTGACTTGGCGGTTGAGGTGAATCGTAATTTAATGGGATATGCGACGTATGCTTAATAAAATGTGCGCTCATTGGGGCGAATGATTTACTAATGATATTTTTTGTTGCATTATGTATACGCCTTGATGTCCAAATGCTACAACGCTTCACGAACTGTCGAGTTAGCTACGTCCGCCTGTTATCAATTATGACCAATCAAAAAACAGGGTATGATGTGAATGTTATTGAAAAAGAAGCTCGCTTCTGAAAAGGCACTGATAGCTTATTGTGAATTTGGACCCATTTACGAGTGTAAAGATTTTTTAAATTTTTGGCTCATAAATGGTTAAGCTTGAAGTGAAACTAAAAGGGTGGAGCAATGTGGATGGAAAATGCATCCTAGTACTATACGAAGAAAAACAACAGTATGTAAGAGGACATTAAATTCGATTATTTAACATCTACTATGTATGCAGTGTTACCGATATCGGCTTCAGTTAAGAAATTAATTAAGTCAATGTATAAAATTGAGCCTGTAAGAATGTTCAATCTATATTTTAATTAACTCGTACTTTTCTGTGTAGCTGCAGTCGTTCGCTTGAGGTCATTTTGATACATTTCCCCAATTCACTCACACACTCACTGTGTGTCCCTACAGGCTACAAATATTTTGCTTGATAACATTTTTATCCTCTGTTTCAATTTCATAATACAAATTAGGATAAATCCTTTCTTTTACGCGTCTTTGCAGTAAGAGGAATTTATAAATATAGCTAAATAAGTAAATAAACATACATTGATATTCAAGGATTAAGGATGTTTTTAATTCTTGGAGTCACTGAACTACAAGGCGTTACAATCTGAAGCCGAGTTCAAAAGTTATTACAACATTAACGCAGCTGTCTCTTCATAAAAAACGCCCTAGATTGCCAATTTTGTACCACTGTTAAGCTCGAGCCACGTGCTACTTTGAACTAAATCTGAGAAATATTTTATTTAGTTTGGTTAATAATACAAAATTTGCCAAATAAAATTGTAGCTTGATTGCTGGGAAATATTCAATTCAGTTAACAATTTAGTTTTGTATACAAAAATATAAATACATAAAATATTGGATTGAATGAAATATATATGATTAAAATAATTACTTATTCGATCAATGATATTATTAGTGTTTTTTTCATGTAAACAAAAATTGCAACAATTTTTCGACCATGTATACAGAGAGATGCCCATGTATGTCCATGTATACAGGGAGATCAAAGCCTGAGTCAGAGCTTACTACTGGCGAACACGAAGATAACCTAAAATCATTAGTTGTCAGAGATGGAGAGTTTGCCGTCATTTCCGACCAAATTTGGTCGAATCGATTTAAAAATTTAACATTTACATTTCGACATTAAATTTGGCCGAGCCGAATCTTATATACGTTCCATGGATTGCATTCCTCAATATTACCGGCAGAACAGAGACTTCACGCATAAGTGCAATAAAATATTAGGAAAATTATGATAACTTGTGATGTTTCATTATTATAATTTTGAAATATATTAAATTAAGTAGATTAAAGAGCACACCAACTTAAGGGGCGTGTCTAAAATATGATTTTATTACTTGATAGCCATTGAATATATATACTTCTTCAAAGGGGCAAAGAAGGAATTTCCAAATTCCATTATCTTTCGGGTTCACAATGGAATTTTACGATTCCACCTACAGTCGTTTGGTTGGTAGCGGTACAGGTTTTATCACTTTTACCACATTTTATCCCTAAAGGTACGATTTTTGAGAAAAACTTTTCCTTTGCGCGTCTACCAAGTCCAAAAGAAGTGTAAATAAGATTTCACGATTCTAGCTCCAACCGTTTGATTGATATCATTTTAGCCAAAAGTAAAAATTTCCGAAAAATACTTTATATTTCGCGTCTACAAAATTAGAGGATTGTACACGCCGATCTTTATGATTATCTATCTGCAGTCATTTGGTCGGCACCAATTTTATACCTTTTTGATCTAAAGCAAAATATACACCGATTTTTTATTCAGTTAGAAAGCTTCAGCTGTTTAATTGGTACAGAATTTACCACTTTTCTCACCGTTTCCCCATAAAAGCAAAATTTTTGAAAATTCCTTGATTTTGTAAGTCTATACAGTCATAGGAATGTATATACTGAATTTCGTTATTCTTCAGGCAGCCATTTGGTCGGTACCCATTTTATCACTTTTTCCATATTTCCCCCTTCAAAGTAAGAATTTTGAAAATCACGTGTTTATATCACCGAATTTCATTATTCTAGCTGCAGTTGTTTTGTTGGTACGTTTTTTTTTAATCCCTCTATTTCCATTTTACCCCCATTTGAAAAACCATTGATTTTAGTGTGTACTCAAGTAGAGGAATGTACACACCGATCTTCGCGTTTTTAGCTGTTGTCGTTTGATAGGTACCAATTTTATCCCTTTTTGCCCCATTTCACTCCCTATAAATAAGAATCGCTTTGTGGTGCACGTTTATGCTATAAATGGAATGCGCTTATAAAATATCAACTATATATAAGCAGACATATTCGAGAAACATGCTTAAATACTCGATATATCAGTGGTATTTTCTGTCCGTGTTAGGGACATTTTTTCTCTCTGGACCTATTTCGCCCTTTTTCAATCCCTGTCGATCTACAACTATTATACGTACTCTTCGAAAATTTGGACGTCCTGGCTTTTTTCATTTTGCTTTCAACAGACGGACGCAGATGGCTAGATCACCTTAGAATTTTATGACGATCAAGAATATATATACTTTATAGGGTCTCGGGTCAACATTTCAAGCTGTTACAAATGGAATGACGAATTTTGTATACACTCATCCTGGAGGTGGAGGGTATAATAGGTATAAAGGCTAAAGTCAGGCGGGGCCCATTACATTTAATTCGAGGAAAAAGTGATTTCGAGAACAATTTTTATATTAGTACTGGTCGTTGGTCTCTAGAGCGGAAAAAGCCAAATCGAGAGCGTAATTTGTATGGGAGCTATATCTATACCTGAACCGATCTGACCTACTTTCACTGTAGATGTTTCTGGTTGAATTATAAGGTACTGTGCCAAATTTGAAGCAAAATCTAAATCTAAATTTAAATCTGATCTGATTTGCTCCAAATTAAATAGCATTCGTCGTTAACCAGCAATACATATTTGTGTAAATTTTTGTTAGGATCCGACTCAGCCAATCTGTATAATAATAATGTTACAAGCAAATGCACAAAGTCATAATACCCTAGTGGAGGGTATAATGAAATGCCGTGGCCGGTATTTTAATTCAGGCGCGTGCTCTTCGCAATGCAACACAGCTAGTGATGTGATATGTTCGTCATTTAAACGACGAGGGTGTATGTGGGATTTTTATACCCTACACCACTTCGTGAACTAGGGTATTATAAGTTAGTTTTCCGTCAAATATTTGTAACACCAATAAATAATCGAGCTGGGCCCACCTTTAAGTATACGGATCGGCTTAGAATCAACAGCTGAATCGATTTAACGATGTCTTTACACTATTACTGCTCTAGAATACACATTGTACATGAGATCATGACAACATTTTCAGGATCATGTTATATTTGAACTAAAATCAGCAAACGGGAAAGTGGACCACATGGGTCTATGTTTTGATATAGCCCCCATACAAATGTACTTCCGATTTACAATATTACTGCTCTATAATGCACATTTAACATCGGATCTTGATCAAATTTTCCACACAATGTTAGATTTAGAATATAAACACATATTTTGAAAGCCAGCTATATATTTGGGTATAGCCCCCATACAAATGGGCCCCCAGTTTACACTATTATCGCTCTAGAAGCCACATCTTACATTGAATCTTGATAAAATTTTGCAGATCATATTATATTTCAATAAAGAGCACTTACTTTGAAAGTGATAAATAAGGGCCCACTATTTAATGTAGCGCCCTTACCCCCCATTTCTATTATTACCACTCTAGGACCCACATTTTACATCGCAAGTTTATCAAATTTTTCAAATTGTATTATATTTCAACTACGACGACATATTATGAAAATCAAATATATGGGTACATACTTTGGTATAACCCCCATACAAATTAGGCCCCCATTCTACCCTATTATCGCTCTAGAACTCACATCTTACATTATATCTTGATAAAATTTTGCAGATAATGTTATATTTCAATAAAGAATACCTACTTTGAAAGGGATCTATATTGACCCACTTTTTGTTGTAGCGACCTTACAAATGGGCCCCACTTTTATTATTACCTCTCTATAACCCACATTTTACATGGAATGTTTTCTAAATTTTGCAGATTTTATTATATTTCAACTAGAAAAAGCTGCAATGAAAGTCAAATATGTGGGTCCATATTTTTATATAACCTCCATGCAAATGGTCCCGCATATTGCTCTATTACAGCTGATCACTATATATTTCAACTAGGAATACCTGCCGTGAATGACAACTATATAGGTCTATGTTTTTGGCACTGGCACCAAGTTTTGTAATAGGCCCCCTACAAATTTCCGTCCGAGTTATCTTGATTAATTTTTCCAGATCATGTTATATTTATTTTCAGAATGCCACATATACAGGCAATGTTTTCAAATTCAATGTCCCGCCAATTTTTATTAAAACCTTACATTGCCATGGACCATATTAGTGGACCGCTACGCAAATATATAATCACCGCTCATATGATGAAAATAATTTAATATTGTGCAGTAGGTGCAGCTACAATGAGACTGGATCACAGTGACGTTTGTGTAATATCGCCCCTTAAACAACCTGGGTTTAGTACTCAAAACGAGGCATATACGCAGGAAGTGGTGTAGGGTATCATATAGTCGGCCCCGCCCGACTTTTAAAATACGCTTGCAACATTTTTACTGCTTCATTTACAGCAGGTTGGTAAGGGAGAGATGCAGTATATCTCGCTTACTGACTAAGCTCTGATTATTGTGGTGGATGTCCCAAATTTGAGAATTACTGGAATATAATAATAGTCTAGTTAAAAAATGAAATGCCGTGGCCGGGATTTGAACAGGTACTCTTCTAATGCTATTCGTGTGCTCTTCCCACAGCTAGTGATGTGATATGTTCGTTTACGAATTGCTTCATTTATTGCAGCCGAAGATTGCAGAGATTCCACTCTATCTGAATTTGCTGTCTCTGCATGACTCTATGTTTACTTAATTCCACCCGCAGTACCTCTACAACGGATGCACAAAAACTTGACCATTTTTGCTAGGATTATTTGATTTTGACACTGTGAATCTTAAAATTAATGAAAATGTAATTCTTCGAAGACAAAATGTTATGATTTTTACAAATGCGACCTTTAAATAATTTTTTTATTAATTTTTCTTGTTTGCCCAATATGAGCCATAATAAAAACCTTGCTAATCTCGGGTAAAGATTAACAAATAGAGGTTGTCTTATTTAAATTAAATATTACGTTTTTTACCTTTTTCTTGTGAAATTCTTTATTTCACAATAAATAATGTTTTCCGGGTAGAAATTGATGTAAATTTTCTGTGATCTTAATTTAAACGACTGAATTTAATTTAATCGTTACGATAAATATGCATCAAGGGAAACCATGGAATTATTATTTCTAAATAATTTTTAATTTAATTTGGTTGGCTACAACGGATTTTGTCCAACTTTCCAAAATTTTTGGTCGGAAAAAAATTTCGAGCGACAACACTGGTAATGGGTGATACTTACGTTTGCGGAATGAACACAATTTGCTTTTGCTAAGTGCGCTGCACTAACGCCTGTTTTAAATAAATATTTTGGAGTCACATTAACAATATTTTTTTATTAAATAAATCGAACGAAATTAGAAATTTAGGTATTTTGCAATTTTCATAATTGGATATATAATTTTAATTTAATATTATATAATTTTTCAAAGTTAAAAAAATGTGTACCAAATTTGGTCACGGAAAACTGTTGCGATCACTCTTCGGAAATGAAGATTGGAGTGCTTAAGGTTGATCTGACAAGTCTCTGAAAATCATGTTTTCCAGTGTATTTTTTGGCATTTTTGTCCATTTTTTCTCAATTAATTAATTGGAAATTAGAATATTAGTCAAGTGTGTGTTGTTATTTAAGTGGAGCTGCTGCTCCCGTTATCTGTGTAACAGCAAATAACGTCTTGTCATCATAAAATTCCATAGCAAACGTGAAATTTAAAAATGGCGTATATACGGGAAAATATGCATCAGTAAACGAGAAGTTATCCATCTTGTACAAGAAGTTCTGCAGGGACAATACATACATTACAAAAGGAAAAATAAACAAAAAAGCTTACCCCTTTGAGAGGACATTCCAGTGGTATATTGCTGGACCTCCACAATTCACTCAACAGGCCCTTGAGCAATTGATTGGCAATGGAATTCTCCATGACTTCGCATGCGTTAACCTTCATATCGATGAAACGTACGCCCTTCTTGCCATTCTGTGGTCTGACATAAAGCCACACTTTCATCTGGAACTTTTGGCCCAGATCCCTATCGAACATCAGACGTTCGCTGAAGACAAAACTATTGGGGGCCACTTTCTGGAATTCGCAATCGAACACTTTGATGTGTTCAGTAATTTCTATACAGCTATAGTTGTAGAATTCCAAGTTGAATTTTCGCTTGGCGGTCTAAAGAGGGTGAGTTATTTCGATGATTCCCGATGTCCACATCAACTCACCTCGATTGTATGCCAGCAGTGCAGCACAGCGAGTAGGAAGACAAGTTTTTGCAACATTTCACACCTAAGGTTTGCCTAAAACAAAGCAAGTTCTGTATTTCAATCGATATCCGAACCGATACATTTTGGGGAAATCGTATTAAGGTCAGCTTGCATTAAGTGCAATTATCATGACTCAGCACAAAATATATTTTGGGAAATTATAGAATAGATAAAACCCACAAGATAACTCACATACTATTAATATTCAGCGTCCATTAGAGGGAAACCCAACCCAAAGCGAAGGCACCATTATTGAAAATTATTAACAATAATAGCGCAACCATAATGTACTTTCTACTACACAGCTTTGTTAAAAAACAATTAAAAAAACTAGAGTCGGACGTAGCCAACTATATTATACCTTCCACTTTCTGGGTAGGTTGATGGACTACAGCAACCTGCTTATCTCGATGAGGGTACCCTTGTTTTGTAGCCAATGAACCCGGATATGTACACACAGAGAATGAGATTGTTAAAATTTCATTAGTGCCAATAAATAATGATATAACCACAAGTATTTTTATTGAAAACACCATATTTCCATATTCTTCATAGATATCTAGTTTAATGTACTATAATAACATGGCCATAACCATGAAGATTGGATATATCAATCGAAGACAACAAAAATATTTTGTGATTAGCTCTTACAATTGTGGCAACTACTTATTATGCAGAAAAGAATACTATAGTATCAATAATTATTGATGACAACAAACAATTTATTTCTAACAATAAAACTTACACCAAAAAAATTTTGTTTTTTTTTGACATAACTTATTGATAATTATCCCAACAGCGGAAGGTATTGATCTATAATAACTTTGTTGGTCATAGTAATCATTTTCATAATTATAAAATACTAGCTGAACCCCCGCCCGCTTTGCCAGGCAGAAAAACAGACGGAAATTAAAATCAGGTTTCATGGTGTTTTTCTTGTGATCGGTAATATATGTACCACTTATCAATGGATCAATCAATGGATATGTTCCATGGAGAATATTGAAGAACATAACTTTAGTTTACGGCGAAAAAAGGAAGAATTGTCGAAAATCAAATTTAATTTAGGTTGAGAGTGATTCTCATCCTTTCCATAACCAAAACTATAAACTTCCTACGTACTACATTCAAAACATATAAAAAGTCAATCAAATTGTTCACTAATCAGACAACACAAAAACTAAAAAGTTTTTATAATTTCCATTTTCTAGACGAATCAATATTTACTTTTGTAACCTGTCTTTACTATTGTGCTAAAATATCCAAAGAAAACGTGTAATTTTACAAAATTCCAATAAAAAAAATCCCCATCTTTCAAATCCCACCCATTTGTATATGGTCTAAGAAGGTTACAAATAAATTAACTCACACAACAATATAGGAATCTCGGTGTCGAATATACTCTGAAACAGGTGTTAATTTCGAATGGGAAGGGACATGGCACTTTCCGCCCATCTTTGCACAACTACTTACACTGGATCTACTAACACAAATTTTCAGCACTCTAGGTGTTATAGAAATGACAATATTCGATAATAGGTTTTAACTTTGTATGTGAGATACCACACCCACTTTTCCAATACCGCCCATTTTTGGCACAACTACGAAGGTTTATGCTAGATGCACTCAGCATTGTAGCTGTTATGGAACTGAATATATTTGATAATAGGTATTAAAATCGTATGGGAGGTACCACGCCCACTTTTCCAATACCGCCCATTTTTTGCACAATTACGCAGGTTTATGCTAGATGCAATCACATAAAATTTCAGTATTGTATTTATCATACAACTGAATATATTCTAAAATGGGTTATAACTTCGTATGGGAGGTGCCACACCCACTTTCCCAATACCGCCCATTTTTGACACAACTACGCACATTGATGCTAATGCACGTATACAAAATTTCAGCACTCTAGGTATCATGGAACTGACAATACTCAAAATTGGGTTTTATCTTCGTATGGGAGGTACCACGTCCACTTTTTCAATACCGCCCATTTTTGGCACAACTACGCATATTGATGCATGATTGATGCTGGCACAAAATTTCAGCACTCTAGGTGTCATGGAGCTGACAATACTCAAAATTGGGTTTTATCTTCGTATGGGAGGTACCACGCCCACTTTTGCAATGCCGCCCATTTTTGGCACAACTACGCATATTGATGCATGATTGATGCTGGCACAAAATTTCAGCACTCTAGGTGTCATGGAAATGACAATATTCAAAATTGGGTTTTAACTTCGTATGGGACGTACCACGCCCACTTTTGAAATACCGCCCATTTTTGTCAAAACTGTGCAGAATAATAACTAGTGAACTTTCACAAAAATTCAAGACTCTAGCTGCAACAGTACTCCGAGTATGCAAATTTATAAAAAACGAATAAAACCCCAATTTGTGTGGGAGGTGCCACACCCACTGAAAATATCAAAAATTTATATAGCGTATTTTTACCACCGGATCAGCATGAATATACTGTGAAAATTTCAAGAAGATCGGTTCAGTAGTTTAGGCTGCTATAAAGAACAAACAAACAAACACAGATTCATTTTTATACACTCCACGAGAGTATTATGTCTTTGTGCATTTGTTTGTAACACCCAAAAGGAAGCGGGATAGACCCATTGTTAAGCATACCGATCGACTTAGAATCACTTTCTGAGTCGATTTAGCTATGTCCGTCTGTCCGTCTGTCTGTCTGTCTGTCCGTCTGTCTGTCCGTCTGTCTGTCCGTCTGTCTGTCCATCTATTGTTGTAATCAAACTACAGGTCGCAATTGTAGTCCGATCTTAACAAAATTTGGCACAAGTAAGTTTTGTGGATCAAGGACGAACGCTATTTAATTTGAGGTAAATCGGTTCAGATTTAGATATAGCCCCCATACAAATGTCGCTCCCGATTTGACATTTTCCGCTCTAGAAACGACATGTTGTACCCGATTTTCTTTAAATTTGGCACAACATCTTATAATCCAACTATAAACACCTATGCAAAAATTGGGTAAGATCGGTTCAGATTTAGATATAGCCCCCATACAAATGTCGCTCCCGATTTGACATTTTCCGCTCTAGAAACCACATATTGTACCCGATTTTCCCTAAATTTGGCACAACATCTTATAATCCAACTATAAACACCTATGCAAAAATTGGGTAAGATCGGTTCAGATTTAGATATAGCTCCCATACAAATGTCGCTCCCGATTTGACATTTTCCGCTCTAGAAACGACATATTGTACCCGATTTTCTTTAAATTTGACACAACATCTTACAATCCAACTAGAAACACCTATGCAAAAATTGGGTAAGATCGGTTCAGATTTAGATATAGCTCCCATGCAAATGTCGCTCCCGATTTGACATTTTCCGCTCTAGAAACCACATATTGCACCCGATTTTCTTTAAATTTGGCAGAACATCTTATAATCCAACTATAAACACCTATGCAAAAATTGGGTAAGATCGGTTCAGATTTAGATATAGCCCCCATACAAATGTCGCTACCGATTTGACATTTTCCGCTCTAGAAACCACATATTGTACCCGATTTTCCCTAAATTTGGCACAACATCTTATAATCCAACTATAAACACCTATGCAAAAATTGGGTAAGATCGGTTAAGATTTAGATATAGCCCCCATACAAATGTCGCTCCCGATTTGACATTTTCCGCTCTAGAAACCACATATTGTACCCGATTTTCCCTAAATTTGGCACAACATCTTATAATCCAACTATAAACACCTATGCAAATATTGGGTAAGATCGGTTCAGATTTAGATATAGCTCCCATACAAATGTCACTCCCGATTTGACATTTTCCGCTCTAGAAACGACATATTGTACCCGATTTTCTTTAAATTTGGCACAACATCTTACAATCCAACTAGAAACACCTATGCAAAAATTGGGTAAGATCGGTTCAGATTTAGATATAGCTCCCATGCAAATGTCGCTCCCGATTTGACATTTTCCGCTCTAGAAACCACATATTGTACCCGATTTTCTTTAAATTTGGCAGAACATCTTATAATCCAACTATAAACACCTATGCAAAAATTGGGTAAGATCGGTTCAGATTTAGATATAGCCCCCATACAAATGTCGCTCCCGATTTGAAATTTTCCGCTCTAGAAACCACATATTGTACCCGATTTTCCCTAAATTTGGCACAGCATCTTATAATCCAACTATAAACACCTATGCAAAAATTGGGTAAGATCGGTTCAGATTTAGATATAGCTCCCATACAAATGTCACTCCCGATTTGACATTTTCCGCTCTAGAAACGACATATTGTACCCGATTTTCTTTAAATTTGGCACAACATCTTACCATCCAACTAGAAACACCTATGCAAAAATTGGGTAAGATCGGTTCAGATTTAGATATAGCTCCCATGCAAATGTCGCTCCCGATTTGACATTTTCCGCTCTAGAAACCACATATTGTACCCGATTTTCTTTAAATTTGGCAGAACATCTTATAATCCAACTATAAACACCTATGCAAAAATTGGGTAAGATCGGTTTAGATTTAGATATAGCTACCATACAAATGTCGCTCCCGATTTGACTTTTTCCGCCCTAGAAACCACATATTGTACCCGATTTTCTTAAAATTTGGCACAACATCTTATAATCCAACTATAAACACCTATGCAAAAATTGGGTAAGATCGCTTCAGATTTAGATATAGCTCCCATACAAATGTCGCTCCCGATTTGACATTTTGCGCTCTAGAAACCATGTATTGTACCCGATTTTCTTTAAATTTGGCACAACATCTTATAATCCAACTATAAACACCATGGCAGAAAGTAGGTAAGATCGGTTCAGATTTAGATATAGCACCCATACAAATGTAGCTCCCGATTTGACTTTTGCCGCTTTTCGATTTTCTTTAAATTTGGCACAATAGCTTATAATCCAAGTAAAAAACCTATGGTGAAAGTGGCTAAGATCGGTTCAGATTTAGATATAGCGCAAATACAAATGTTGCTCCCAAATGTTTAACCGATTTTGGCCAAACTATACGAATTATATTTCACCAATTTCGTTCCAGATTTCAATATACTCCCATACAAATGTCCTTTCCGATTTAACATTTTTTGTCAAACACACACATTTACAGGATGCAAAAATCCTGCCCGTTTTCACTTTTTCACCGAATTAAATTGTATTCGGATAGAAAGTGGAGTGTATCATAGAGTCGGCTCCGCCCGACTTTAGCCTTTCCTTACTTGTTATATATATATAGATTTGAAATGATTTTGGATATTGTTTTCCTATACAAGCAACAGTTTCCAAGTTAAAAATGAATATATAAAGGAAAAAACTTATTTTTTGCCTAAAGATTTAAATTTTTTTTTTTTTTTAAATCCATAAAAAATCCAAAATGAAAAAAAATGTCAAATCTTATTACTTTTACGTAAAGCCACATAACCTATGAGCAAAATGAGACCAAGATCATGAAAATCGATGCACGCGTTTCGCTTTTATTCGCAATTGAGTAAAGGTATGAATTTCAAAAATTTGCTCGACATATGCACAACTTTGTCTATGGTAAGGTTTTTTCTTTTTTTTTTATTCTCAGAATTAACAAAACGGAATAAACAAAGGGTTATTTAATTTTTATGATTGCGTAAGCAAAGTAATAAACGCTAATAAATGTGCGTGAACAATTAAAAGGAAAAAAGGAAAGGGGACTTTTTTAATTATTTGGGTTTTCCGTTGGCTACATGTATGATTTTTTTACAGAAATGCAACCCACATTTAAGGGTGGTCATTATTCGGAAAATTTAAGACTCACACATGGTGAAACAGGTATGTAGCCACCGTAAAAAAATATACACCCATTTATAAGTACCTGTCAGTAAAATACTAAACAATACACAGTATAAATAGGTCTTCATTGATCGATTTTACTCATTCAACAAGTGTCGACGAACGCGATAGTTAAAATGAGCAAACGTTCGCGAGGATTTGAATGCAATACCAATCCAAGTAATTTTTGTTACATGTGCGGAGAATACGTTTCTGAAAAAAACAAGCGTTGCTTTTCACCTAAATTGAGAGATGCATTTGAAGAGAGCTTCAATTTAAAGGTCTCAAACATAGATGAGCGGTGGACACCAAGTGCTCTATGTCCAAGGTGCTACGTACAGCTAGCTGACTCAAGGTAAGTGTAGATTACGAAATTCAAGAACATATATAACTTATTATTGAAATTCTTTCAGACGACAGCCGAGAATCATCATGCCAATGCTTTGGAGAGCTCCGCTTTGCCATGTAACAGATTGCTTCTTCTGTCTTAGCAAAAAAACAGGCGTGGGAAAAAATATACGATGGACTTACGCTGCTGTTTCAACAGTGAATTTTCCAGTGCCATTTTCCGAAGAACCAGTGGACCCGCAACCGTCCGTTTCAAGATGGGCATCTAATAATGAGGCGATACATCCAACATCAGATCCGGAGACAGTAGAAACCACATCAGAATGCGAGTCAACATATACATTGCATGGAGGGTCAACGCTTATGTTCCCAAGCAGAACTGAACGATTGGGTTAGAGAATTGAAACTCTCCAAGGAAGATGCAGAGTTGCATGCATCGCGCATGCAACAGTTCGGTTTCTTGGCTCCTGGTGTGGTGACAACAATCTACAGGAAGCGTCATGAACCATACGCAAGGTACTACACAAAAAAAGACAACATCTGTTTTTGTAAGGACATTCCCGGATTATTTGGTGAACTCGGGTACTCTTGCGATCCAGGAGAGTGGCGTCTTTTCATCGACAGCAACAAGTAGAGCCTTAAAGCAATTTTACTGCACAACGGCAACAAGAAACCTTCGATTCCAATTGCTCATGCCGTTGACACCAAGGAAACATACGAAGTCATGGACAATCTACTAAAGTGCCTTAACTATGAGAGGCACGATTGGAAAGTTTGTGCCGACCTTAAGGTTATCGGTATCCTTTGTGGATTACAAGGTGGATTCACAAAGTACTGTTGTTTTCTCTGCCTTTGGGACAGCCGCGATCGTCAACATCATTACACCAGGAGGAGTTGGACAAAAAGGAAAATGTTTTTCTCCCACCTCTTCACATAAAGCTCGGACTCATAAAAAACTTCGTGAAAGCTATCAACAAAGATGGCGAAGCGTTCGCCTATTTAAAAACCATTTTTCCTCACCTTTCATCGGCAAAGATTAAGGAAGGCGTTTTCGACGGTCCGCAAATTAAAAAGTTGTTGCAAGACCAACAGTTTGAACACATTTTATCACCAAATGAAGCTGCAGCTTGGAACTCATTTCGGCAAATTGTTTCCGGATTTCTTGGAAACAACAAAAGCTCAAATTACAGAGAGATCGTCGAACAACTACTCCAAAATTATAAAAAAATTAGAGCAAATATGTCGCTTAAGATACATTTTCTACACTCGCACTTGGACTTCTTTCCGGACAACCTGGGCGATGTGAGTGACGAGCATGGTGAGCGGTATTGGTATTGGTATTGCATTCAAATCCTCGCGAACGTTTGCTCATTTTAACTATCGCGTTCGTCGACACTTGTTGAATGAGTAAAATCGATCAATGAAGACCTATTTATACTGTGTATTGTTTAGTATTTTACTGACAGGTACTTATAAATGGGTGTATATTTTTTTACGGTGGCTACATACCTGTTTCACCATGTGTGAGTCTTAAATTTTCCGAATAATGACCACCCTTAAATGTGGGTTGCATTTCTGTAAAAAAATCATACAGGTAGCCAACGGAAAACCCAAATAATTAAAAAAGTCCCCTTTCCTTTTTTCCTTTTAATTGTTCACGCACATTTATTAGCGTTTATTACTTTGCTTACGCAATCATAAAAATTAAATAACCCTTTGTTTATTCCGTTTTGTTAATTCTGAGAATAATAAAAAAAGAAAAAACCTTACCATAGACAAAGTTGTGCATATGTCGAGCAAATTTTTGAAATTCATACCTTTACTCAATTGCGAATAAAAGCGAAACGCGTGCATCGATTTTCATGATCTTGGTCTCATTTTGCTCATAGGTTATGTGGCTTTACGTAAAAGTAATAAGATTTGACATTTTTTTTTCATTTTGGATTTTTTATGGATTTTAAAAAAAAAAATTTAAATCTTTAGGCAAAAAATAAGTTTTTTCCTTTATATATTCATTTTTAACTTGGAAACTGTTGCTTGTATAGGAAAACAATATATGAACAGATTAAGGGAATTGTAATTTTAAATTTTTTAAAATTTAATTCAATTAAATCGGGCTAGTGGTTCCCGAGTTATGCCGGACGAAACATATTAACCAAAAAAAAAATTTTAAAATTTAAAAAAAAAAATAATAAAATAAAAACCAAACGAAAAAAAAAATTTTTATTGCGTTTTTCGAGCTCATGTCAAGGTTATCTACACAGAAAAAATTATCGCATCCGGAGTACATGAAATTTTTTTCATTTTGTTGAGTAGTGTAATTAGTTGTTACAATAAACGAATACTGATATTTCAGTCTTGACACTCGACTGACACATTCACAAAAAGAAAATAAATAAACAATCGTAATGTAAGGAACAAAAGGCTATAAATTATTGACAAAATAAGTGTACATTTGGAAACTGAACAAAAAAGTAAGTTGTTGTTTTCGTTAAGGTACAAGCTGCATAAATTGAAGGCGATCCATCATGGATATAAGTGTTGATGACCGCATTGGAAAATTTCAGCATCATACATCGATTATAATAATGTATGTATATCTGTATTGTAACCTTCAAGTCATGTGGCTACTTATTAATATTCCTTTTAAGTTTGTATTTAGTGGTCAAGAAAAATTTTAAAAATATAAAGATGTACATAGTTTCTCTAGCATATCAGTGGAAATGTATCGAAATTAGCTCTTATTTGATGTACATTTAATACATTTAAAAGTCCTTGTTCGCTATATCGCTTATTTCGTGCAAGGATGTCATATATTTTATTTGGTAACTTTACAAGAAAACGATTTAAATATTATAAACCAAAAGATCACAAACCTGACATGATTTATACACTAATTATACCCTCCACCTCCAGGATGGGGGTACACTAACTTTGTCATTCCGTTTGTAACACCTTGAAATATCGACCTGAGATCCTATAAAGTATATATATTATTGATTGTTATAAAATTCCAAGACGATCTAGCCATGTCCGTTAGAGCGTACCAGGTTACAAGTAAAAAAAAAAAGTTCGCCGTACACCTTCGAATATGAAGTATTATTGAAAGGTAGTTTCAAAAAAATTTTTTTTATTTTTTTATGCCGAACGTAGGGGTCGCGCTTTTACATTTTTCTATATAACTTCTGCATTTATAAACGGATTTTAAAGTGTGATACATCGATGTTTTTGTCCGATTTTTTTGTCTTTGAAGTCATTGAGCTCAAACATGATTCATGATTTTATGCGAGCTTTAATTTTCGATTATTAGAGTGGTACATTAGGGTAGTAGCAACTGAGAAATGATGGGTAAGTACCAGAAGGGGGTGCTTGAGCTCAATGACTTCAAAGACAAAAAAATCGGCCTCGTCGAGACAAAAACATCGATGTATCACACTTTAAAATCCGTTTATAAATACAAGTTATATAGAAAAATGTAAAAGCGCGACCCCTACGTTCGGCATAAAAAAATAAAAATTTTTTTTTTGAAACTACCTTTCAATAATACTTCATATTCGAAGGTGTACGGCGAACTTTTTTTTTGAGGTACGCCCTAATGTCCGTCCGTCCGTCTGTCCGTCTGTTGAAAGCACGCTAGCATCTAAACGCAAGGAGCTAGAACGTTAAAATTTTCCATAAATGCGTCTTATAGTCGTAGATCGGTTGGGATTGAAATGGGGCGAAATCGGCCCAAAGGGAAAAAATTTTCCCTCACAAGGACTAAAAATACCCTTAATAATCCCTAATATTTTAGCGTATTTAAGCAGTTTTGTTGAATATGTTTGTTTATATTTGTTTGATATTTGGTATGCGCATTCCGCTTATAGCAAAAACGTGCACCATAAAGTGATTATTATTTGTAGGGGGTGAAATTGGACAAAAAAGGGATAAAAATGGTACATATTTAACGACAACAACTAGAAACACGAAATTCGGTGTGTACATTTCTCTAATTGAGTAGATACATAATATAAAAGTATTTTTTCCAAATTCGTACTTTTAAGGGGTAAAATCGGAATAGAGGGATAAAAATGGTACCAACCAAACGGCTGTACCTAGAATAATGAAATTCGGTGTATACATTCCTCTGATTGCATAGATAAGTAAAATACACCGATTTTTCAAAATTCGTACTTTTTGGGGTTAAAATGAAAAAAGGGGATACAAATAGCACCAATCCAATGACCGCAGCTAGAGTCATGAAATTCGGAGTATACATTCCTCTGAGTGTGTAGACACGCAAAATAAACTGATTTTTCGAAATTCGTACTTTTTGGGGTTAAAATGAAAAAAGGTGATAAAAAAGTACCAATCAAATGACCGCAGCTAGAGTCATGAAATTCGGAGTATACATTCCTCTGACTGCGTAGACACGGAAAATAGACGAATTTTTCGAAATTAGTACTTTCAAGGTATACAATGGTATAGAGGGATAAAAATAGTACCAACTAAACGACCACAGCTAGAATGATAAAATTCTAATTGCGTAGAAACGTCAAGGGGGTAAAAATAGTACCAACCAAATGGGCGCAGCTGGAATTCGGTGTATACATTCCTCTGACTGCATAGACACGCAAAATAAAAAGTTTTTTTCCAAATTCGTACTTTTTCTTTTACGCAAAAATTGGTTGAATCATGAAGTTACGTTATTTTGCACTATGTACGTCTTATAATGGGTTTTCAAAATTTGTACTTTTGGAATTCAAATAGAATGGAAATACAACCAACTGTAGCACCCACTATCTACCAATATTTATGGCTTTGAAAATATTTTTGAAAATATAAATATAAGAATATTTATTTTTTGAATTGACGTATTGGTAGCATTACCTTATAAGCGTGGTTTGAAATAATTAAAATATTATATTTATTTATAAAATTAACTTTCCAATATTTGTATTTGTTTGGCTATATTAAAAAAATTATATTTTCCTGTACTATTACTGCTCTTCTACGAAAACCGACAACCTCTGTGGAATGCAATCCATGGTGGAGGGTATATAAAGTTCGGCCCGGCCGAACTTAACGCCGTTTTTACTTGTTATAATATAAATATATAATCTTTTATTACGAGTTGTGACCATGTTAAATGTGATGGTTTATAATCTTTAAATTGCACTCCGGAAAAAATACCAAATAAAACTTGTGTCTTTCTTGCACGAAATTAGCGATATAAACATGAACTACACAATAATTCTGTGTATACTCCTTTAGCAAACAGTACTACAGGAAAATTGTCTTAATTTTTAGAATATCTCGTCAAGATTATTTGTTTTTGGCCGAATTATCTCAAGAACCACAAGACGTAAGCAAAAATATTGTGGGTGCTGATAGACAAGGTGAGATTCTTTACAACTAATTAAAAATACTAAAATATCAATTCATAATTTTTAGATGAATCAGACGGCTTTATTTATATAAAAGTAACGCCTACATAATGAAGAATATATGACTAGGTGAGAAAAATGCTTGTCAGAAAGTTTATTTAAAGCAGTTTCAATTTCAAATTCCAAAGTCGTTTCAATCTTCAGACTCCTGAAATCGTTTGGGAGTGGCATGTGGGACGTTTATATCAAAAAGTTATCCAAAGGTAGCTTTTTTGATATTACTAATTTAATTGTTTCCGCTATTTTATTTACTTCATACTCTAGAGCAACATTACCATTCTTATTACTGCCATATATAAAAGTTGTGATAAGAAATACTTTCTAATGTGGTATGATCCATTCAACTCAGTCATTAAAACAGTATTCTACAAGCTAAATGATTACAAAAGTTAAATAACAAAAACTGAGTTATAAGCAGAATGAACATTTTAAAATCTTTTAATATCAAACATCAAGTGAAAAACTCCAAAAGTACTTTTGGGCAACGCCTTTACAATGTAAAAAAATCAGTCCTTTAGCTTAAGAAATATCCTTCGTCACATTTGGTAATATACTTTTGAAAAGAAATGTAGAGTTTTGTTTGGTGTATCTGAGAAACAACGGGAAGAACAAAACAATATAAAAATAATCTAAAAATAAATTAGACGAATTTAAACGAATGTTTTTGTCAAAATATTTTAATGATTATTTTACAAATATTTTACTCTGACTAATCGTCAGAATTAAAGGCATCATAAAATTGGGCATTTAAATCGCTGACACAAGTTACTTACACCTACACCAGAATCAAAATTAAATATATTATATATATACGTACATTTAAATATATATACAAATAAATGTAAAAGCAATATAACAAATTTAATATTAACCAGAGCGAAAAAAGTAAAATCGGGAGCGAAATTTGTATGGGAGCTATATATAAATCTGAACCGATCTGACCCATTATTACCACAGGTGTTTCTAGTTGAAATATAAGATGTTTTGCCAAATCTGACACAATATGTGGTTTCTAGAGCGGAAAAAGTCAAATCGGGAGCGAAATTTGTATGGGAGCCATATATAAATCTGAACCGATCTGCCCCATTTTTACCACAGGTGTTTCTAGATGAAATATAAGATGTTTTGCCAAATCTGAAGACAATCTGATACAATATGTGGTTTCTAGAGCGGAAAAAGTCAAATCGGAAGCGAAATTTGTATGGGAGCTATATATAAATCTGAACTGATCTGACCCATTTTTACCACAGGTGTTTCTAGTTGGATTATAAAATGTTTTGCCAATTTTGCAGAAAATCTGTTGTAATATGTGGTATCTAGAGTGAAAAGTATCAAATCGGGAGTGAAAGTCGTATGGGGGCTATATCTAAATCTGAACCGATTTTCTTCAAATTAAATAGCGTTCGTACTTATCCCGAAAAACTTCGTTGTGCAAAGTTTCATTTGGTTCTGGCTACAATTGCGACCTGTATCGTGATTACAAGAATAGATGGACGGACAGACAAACAGACAGACAGACAGACAGACAGACGGACATTGCTAAATCGATTTAAAAAGTGATTCTAAGTCGATCGGTATAATTAATAATTATAATATAATTAATGGGTCTATCTGTCTTCCTTTTGGGTGTTACAAACAAATGCACAAAGACATAATACTCTCGTGGATTGTATAAAAAGTAAAGAAATTCATAAAAACATTGAAGTAGCCCAGGGTTATTTAAAAATACCGTAGGACACATTTCTATTCACATTTGAATTCTCTTGAAAGTGAATTATATCTCAATTTTTAACAATTTCTTACTGGTTTCATACTATGAGCACAGGGTTTAAGAATTGACATTATGTCAGCCATAGTGTTGTCGGTATGATATTTTTGTTACACAATAAAGACCATGCAAATATACTCACAAAAAGTTTTTATTCCCCTAGCTGGGTTTCGCAAAAAATGGCTACTTAGGGAATTTTAAAAGTTCTGTGAACAAAACCCCATTATTATTGTCAGTCAAGGCCGTGCGCAAGGGGGGGGGGGGGTTTTGGGGGTTCAAACCCCCCCCCCAGACAGGTTTCGAACATTTACTTTTTAAAACCTTCTAGACTTTCTGAAGCAATAAAATATAGAATTTTTAAGGTTTTTTTAAAATAACTCGTCTGAAATGGTAATTTACTACAAAATATCATGAAAACACGAAAATTGCATAAAAAATCGTGAAAACTTTCTTGAATTTCGGACAAAGGTTATGAAAAATACAAACAAACTAAACGAATTGTGCCAATTTCAAGATTGTGTAATGCTAATTTCGCTAATGGACACGAAATTGTGCGGAAAAGTTTCATTTTAATTAACCGATACCACTTCTTGACATTCGACTAGAGCAATATCTTATGAACTTTTAATTGTGTACTATAATAAAAGTTTGGAAATTTAATAACAAAATCGTTTAGTAATTTTAAAAAAGTGTAGATAAGAATCACTATGATATCATAATGAAATCTAAAATATTCTTAATTAAAGCAAATAATTTGCTTGATGCTTGTAGTGCGCTAAGATGTAACATTTGCGATTGCACATTTTTATGGAGCTATATCTAAATGAACCGATGTGTCTTTTTTTAATCACAGATACAACAATAACGGTTTCTGTTACTTCCAATGTTTTGGGAGTTTGCAATTGTAATACAAATCTATTTTGACAAACGAAGAAAACTTATTTCTCTATGTTCATTTACAACAACTGATGACATGTTTACCGCAAACAAACTAATTTTTCCCACAAAAGAAACTCAAAAACGATGTTCACGTGTTTAAAATTTCGTTTCTACGAAATGCATTTTTTTCTCTGCGTGTAGGTCTCTATTTTAAAATCGACTTTAAAGTTGCGAAACAATTAGAAATGAGTTTTAACTTAGTAAAATTTTTGTTATATTTATCACTTATGTCAAATATTATTCAGAGTTAGTATTTTTTGTACATATGTAACAAGTATTATTCAAAAGAGAAACAACAAATTCAGTAACATGGATCTACGTAGGAAAACGAAACTCTAAAATATCAATTATTTGTTTTTTTTTTTTTTGGAATTAAAATTTCTAGTTGTTTCTTCTTGCATTTCATCGAATACAAAAAACTGTATTTGTTATTCGAATTTATACATATTTAAGATTATAAAAATGAAGAAACATTTCCAAGTATTTTTTATTTAATCGGAATATACGTATAAAGATTTTGAGTGCACATCCTGTTACTCATGTCCTATATAAATTAAAAACTCCAAAACAATTTAGACATCCTATTTAGACCCATACTTCGTCAAGAAGCATATCCAATTTTCTGCATTTATCAAAGAAAAAATGCGGGACTGAAGGGTTTATCGTTTTTTGTTGATCGTTTGATCGTTTTTTGTGTAATATTTCTTCAAAATATATATCGAGGGCTTACATCCAAAAGTGACTATGAACCCTTTTCTCGAAAATGAATTTTTGATGCCAAACTATTCTCAGATTTGGATGTCATCTGTCATATAAATGTGGAAAAGATATTTTCTAAAGCCATTTTTTTAATTTGGCTATCCCCTCGCACGTTAGTTTGTGGCTGCATAAGCGGCTATGAACATAAAAATAATAGAAATAAAATAGTTCAGCAATGGAGCAGCATAAAACCGAAGGTTATAATTCGCTACAACGATTTTGTTTAAAACATTTTTCTAGATTTAGGGCATATCGTACTATCAAATTCAATCATTTCGCGTTAATAGCATTTTGATTCTCCAGTTATGAAGCTAAAATAGGAAAAATGGTGGCTGTAAAGTCAAAAATTGTGAAAAGTATATTTAGAAAAACCGGTGTAACTTTTTATTATATTGAGAATACCAAAATAATTCTATGGCATGTGATTGCTGACATCATGGAGAATACCAAAATAATTCTATGGCATGTGATTGCTGACATCATGGGGAATATTTGTGTATGAAAAGTTTCTGAATTATGAATGAAGAAAGTTAAAACGGCGAATTTTGGATTTTTCATCAATTGCAGCGATTTTCGTGACTGGCTACATATATGTTACAAGCGACCAATCTGATGGATGAAGCTGGAATCTTTTAATTCGCTGTGTACATCACAGAAAATGCGTTTTCTATATAACATTTTTTCGCTCTCCTGAAAAGTTATGTTTTTGTTCATAGCCACTTATGAATATAAGCCCTCGATATGTATGTATGTAATTACAAGCAACTAATTAAAAAAAGTTCTACACTTAGAGAACAAGTCTGTTAATAAAAGCAGCGATTGCCTGCTGCCTATCAGCAGACACTTTTCTGCTATTACATCTGCTAAATATTAACTTGATTTGAGTAAACATTTACTTAGTTTTAGGAAATTTTCAGCAAAATTTTTCTAAGATTTAGTAAAAATTTACTTAGTTTTAGGAAAATTTCAGCAAAATGTTACTTACATTTAGTAAAAATGCACTTGCTTTCCTAAATTTTAGTTAATTTTGTCTCATTTAGGGTTAATTTTTTTATGAGTGTAGATGAAAACCCCCCCCAGGAGAAAATCCTGCGCACGGGCCTGTTGTCAGTAATGTAAATATATGAATTTGAAATATATCCAATTTATATAGTAAATCTAAATTCTCAAAAAATATATTTTTTATAATTTTCGCTAACATCAATATCAATGTGTGTATGACAACAAATTTTGAAAAAATAATTTTATATGAGTTTTGAATGTAATACATTCTTTCGAAGGAAATCTTTGTTTTTGGCAATGGAAATAATTTTATTAACTTCAATTTTGTACGGGCTAATTTGGTCAACTTTTTATTGAAATGAAACTAATTTATTTCATTTTTTACCCAACGTTTCTCTGGCTTGTTTCCAGCTTCTTCATTAAATGAATATATATTCATATAAGAAATAATAAGAAAACAACATTGGTCATAACAAAATAACAATAGAAATAATTTTATGTTGAAAATTTCGGACTTAGCCTGGATAATTGTCCAGTGCAAGTCAGATTTATTGTTTTCGAGGCTAAGTACAAAATATTATTTTTGAAAATATGTTTGGATACAAATATTTATATTGCAGTTGGCGACAATGTAAAAAATATTTTTTTATTATGAACAAAAAATTGTATTTTTATTAACGTTATTGCTGTCGCAGCTTGTGTACACTCTAGATACCACATATTACAACAGATTTTCTTTAAAATTGGCAAAACATCTTATATTTCAACTAGAAATACCCGTGGTAAAAATGTGTTAGATCGGTTCAGATTTAAATATAGCCCCCATACAAATGTCGCTCCCGATTAGACATTTTCCGCTCTAGAAACCACATATTGTACCCGATTTTCTTTAAAAATGGGACAACATCTTATAATCCAACTAAAAAAAACTATGGTGAAAGTGGGTAAGATCGGTTCAGGTTTAGATATAGATCAAATACAAATGTTGCTCCCAAATGTTTAACCGATTTTGGCCAAACTATACATATTATATTTCACCTATTTCATTACAGGTTTTAATATACCCTCATACAGATGTCCTTCCCGTTTTCACTTTTTCACAAATTGACAAAGCACACAAAAAGACTAACGTTATAGACAATAACAAAAAAGTGCACAGTGAAATCACAAATAGTTGTTGCTGTTTGGTCAAAAAATATTTCTTAGTAAAAACACGATTTCAACCAGTTTATTTCGCTACAGCAAAGGCTGCCCAACGTGCTCAAAAGCGTGCACCAGCGACAACATTGTCCAGTTTCTTCTCGAAAAGTTCAATGTCGATGTAGTTCCTGGTCATTCGGATTTGCGTTCTACTGAAGTTCTTGGCCGTATTTATACAGTTCATCCAAAGAATGATGAATGCTTTTAGTCACTTCGAAATCTATATGGTGTAGGAGCTCAATTTGCTTGAAAACTATACGCATTGGGATATGACAATCACTGAAGCAACTGTGTCTGCATTCCCAAGTAAAATACGCGATCATTATTGCCACATGTTTTCCATCAAATCCACGTGAATTGTGGGACTAGTACAAGGATGATATGTCAGAAGACATTGCATCGAGTTCGTGTCCATACAGAGAATCCCCATATTGAGATGAATGATTTGTTTTAATAGAAGGCATGTGTTACCTCATGTGCAGCAGTTTGTTAGTCAGGTTAGGAATGTCATTGCCAGATCGTCGACCATACGACCCTTTCGAACTAGAATTGCAGCGTGAACGTGAATGCTACACAGACGCATTAAGCCAATTGGTTCGAACAATTGGCAAAGAACAAGGATGTGGATCACTTAAACTGAACTGAAAATCAAATCGTTGGTTCACTGTATTCCTTCAAATCTATCGACTGTGTAACAAACGAAGTCGAAACAAGCAACTATCCAAATATCATTGGATGTGCCTGGATTGCCACCGCACAATTTACAATTTAAGGTTGTTTCAGTTGTCATCATGCTTTGCAATATCAATCAACCAAAATTATGCAACGGAACGCGTTTAGCGTTCACAAAACTCATGAATGTGATTCACGCAAGAATACTAAAAGAAAAGATCAAAGGTGAGGAAATTCTTATTCCGAGTTATGCAAATCCAATTCGTCTCGCATTCGCCATGGCAATCAATAAAACAAGCCATCGGAAAACCATCCGCTTTAATCGTTTTCGCACCTGACAACAACAAAAACTTGTTTATTACGGAGTGATTCAATGAGGGAAAATAAAATTCAAAATTGACACGACCGTAACCCATCCAGAAAATATTAAAATAAGTAATCATTTCCAATGGACAATTGACCACAGATTTTCTGCAATTTGAAATTACGTAGGACCACGTCTGTGAGACGAAGTTCTACGGGTCCACTATAATGAATAACACTTTTTATCATTTAATAGTTCAAATACTATTCACATTTTTATTTTTTTAATAAATGTTAATTACCTGCACTGATAAGCAAAAACTGCGGGAAATTGTGATTTTAGGGTAATTTTTGAATCGTATACAGTTTTCAAATCCTCATTATTCCGTGGGGTGACTGGAAATTATTCTTTTATTTGTATGGACCGTGACCCAGCCTAATGCACATACATATATGATCAGATGTTCTAGCAATAGGTTCGTATCTTCTGCTGGGGTTTTCCAACATTTATATTATTTTGGCGATTTTAAGAAGAATTAAGAATTATTAATTATCTGTATTTATTTAGAAGGAAGGAAGAAACACATGTTACACCGGCAATAGTGTTGCTGTTTAGGTATGTTACCTGGGCGAATTGCAAATACCAGCATGTCTCCACTTGTCGACTGAATTTCATAATTCCCTTCTTATATGATTTGAAGGAATTTCCAAATAATCATAGACACGAGCAAATTTACGCAAATTATTTATACATCAGTGTGCAGACAACCAGAGTGTTTATTAAATTTATTCGAAATTTTAGCTCTGAATTTATTTTGGGAAGGATTATGTTCGTAGCTTTTACGCCATCAACATTCACATCCGTTAAACATATTTTCCATTTTATTCAATTAAGTTTCTGTGTTCCATACATTTCATTTGAATTAATTAACAAAAGCGTATGCATGGACGTGAGCTTTTATATTCCTGTTCATATGTACATTAGGGTGACCCGCAGAAAAGCAGGAAATAAAGCACGTTTTATATGTTTTTAAAAAGAGCATGGGCGATTTTGTGGAAGTTCCATTTTCGAATAACAGTCAGATTGGGTTGCCACATCATACCCAGATTGGGTTGCCACATCATCTTGACAAAGTCATTTCGAAAATCATGGTACAGTTCGGCAATCACAATATTGCATTATTGACACCCATTTCTAGCTTAATGGATAAGTCAGTAGGCAAAATTAAAGTGAAGAGAATCCACGAAAGACTCACGAGGAACCACTACCACCATAAAAGCTCGCTGTTTCGTATTTCTTTAAAAAATGAGAAGTGAGAGATCTATCTAGAGATCCACGATTGCCGATTCTTTAGTGCCCCAATAATATGAAATGTTGAATGAAGACATGATTTTCCAACAGGAGAGCGCCGCATTCCATAAAATGCATGAAACAATTGACTTATTGAAGGAATATTTGGTGAAGACGTTATTCCTGAAACGGGGCAATGAATTAGTCACCGAGATCGTGCGATTTAACGCCATTCTGCTAATGTCGAAAATAATGAAATTGATGTAACAATTGTAACAATTGTATGATGCCGTGAAAAAACGAAATGCTCAGATCGATATTCATATTATCTTCTTATTCCACTGCGTGAGTCAGTTAATTTGCATTGTTCCTTCAATTTATTTTGGCATTACTGTGCTTTGGTTTTATGCCAATGAAATTGTGTTTGCTACTTCGTATCATCGGCAACTTTGTTTCGGTACACCCTAGTGTACATATGTATGTGTGTTGCTAAGAATGAATGCCATAAGTTACAAAAGTTTCAAGTTCTTCTCTATTTGTTTTTACTTTTTTGTATTTTCCCACTATAAACGAGGGCAGATGAGAAAGTAACAAATGGACGGAATTTAAGTGAGTTTGCCGTGACCATCTACCATGTGGGTCCTGAACCTGGAGTCGTAATTATGTGACATGTACCTCTAGATGTGGGGTGTCTAAAGGTGTTAACTATTTATAAAAAGGGTTTCCTGAGTTTGTAAACAATAACTTTCCAGTTTTTTTGTAGCTTCAACGAGAGAGTACAGTCAAAAAGTAACTTAAGACCCTGGGTATGTTAGGTCGAAATACATTTAGTTCCAATCAGCTACGGGGCGTTTGGAAGAGGACTACAATTTTTTTTTGTCGAATGTGGTTATACATATTCACCCTTAATATCCTGCTGGTTTCGAATGGAACCAACAAAAAATCTATGAAAAAAGTCATAGAATACAAATTTTTTTCAAAATGTCGACCTTCACATTACAATTTTTTCATCTCAATATATATATAGGGTCCGCCAAATAACTTTTTTTTGAAAATGCTATAAAAAAACTACTGAATATTTTCTCAAATTTCTTTTTTTATTTGAAAGTACAATCCTTCCGGTTAATAATGGAAAATAATTTCATTCAAATGGCTGTCTCGGGCACCCCGCAAATAATAGTCCAACGGTTGAATAGTTGAAAAAAAAAACGTTAGATGGTGGACCCTGTATATATATATTTTGGGAGGTTAATATAAAAAAGTCGTATATCAATTTGTTCAGAAGGTTCATTTTTACGACATATCCGAGCTAAAAAAGATCAGGACATTAAGGGTTAACAAACAAAATTGTTGTAACTGAGGCGACGCTGAGATTACAACATAACATACAGCGGTGGCCAAAACATATGCAACTAAGATTGACTTACATTAATAGGCTCTGTAAGTTTATAACTTTGTAAATAATAATCCTGTGTAAGGAAATTTTTAAGAATGTTCAATTTTATTTTGTTATTTTTTCTATTGCAGTTAAAATAGAATTTGTATGAAATGGCATGCGCTAAATTCGGATCTTAGCTCATACAACGTCATTGTGAATGCTAATTTTTGTGGAATATAACACACAGATATTGTCTAGAAATTCAATATTCAAAAAAGTTCAATATTTCCAATTATTTGTAATTTAAAAACAAGTAAGGAACGGCTATTCAATTCAGTAAAAAATTGAAAACGGGAAAAATTCAATTCAGTAAAAAATTGAAAACGGGAAAAATGTTTGTATGTTTCCTAATCACAAATGCTACATTTTAAGAAATTCTCTGAAAATACGCGGTTTCTGGGGGAACGAAATTTGTATGAGAGCTATATGTAATTCTGAACCGATGTGACCCCTTTTCACAATAGGTGTTCCTAGTTTAAATATAAAATTTTGAAGAAAATATATTAAAATATATGGATTCTGGAGCGGAAAAATTCAAATTGGGAGCGAAATTTGTATGGAAACTATATATAAATCTGAACTGATTGTACACATTTTACACCAAGTGTATCCAGTTGAAATATAAGATGTTTTGCGAATTCAGAGGAAAATCTGTTAATATGTGTGGATTATAAAACGGAAATATTCAAATTTGGAACGAAATTTGTATAGGAGCTATATATAAATCTGAATCGATCTAACACATTTTTAACACAAGTGTTTCTAGTTGAATTATAAGATGTTTTGGAATTTTAAAGAAAATCTGTTGAAATATGTGGTATCTAGAGTGAAAAGAGTCAAATCGGGAGTGAAATTCGTATGGGGGCTATATCTAAATCTGAACCGATTTTCTTCGTTCGTCCTTGTCCCGAAAAACTTCGTTGTGCGATGTTTCGTTTGGTTCTGGCTACAATTACGACCTGTACTTTGATTACAAGAATAGATGGATGGACGGACAGACAGACATGCTAAATCGACTCAGAAAGTGATTCTAAGCCGATCGGTTCGATAATTAACAATGGGTCTATCTCCCTTCCCTTTGGGTGTTACAAACAAATGCACAAAGATATAATACTCTCGTGGAGTGTATAAAAAGTTAAAATTTTTTGTTGTACACCGAGGTTGTTCATCGCGTACGATAAGTGGTCGGACGGACAATTTTATGAACAGACTTGTGAAAAACGACGCATTTTTCTCTTCCTAAAGAGTGATTTTTTTGAGGTTAGGATTTTCATGCATTAGTATTTGACAGATCACGTGGGATTTCAGACATGGTGTCAAAGAGAAAGATGCTCAGTATGCTTTGACATTTCATCATGAATCGTCTTACAAACGAACAACGCTTGCAAATTATTGAATTTTATTATCAAAATGCGTGCTCTGTTAAGAAAGTTCATTGCGCGCTTCCATTTTATGGTCAGTTTAATCGACCCACTGAAGCGGCTATTCGGGCTATTGTGACTAAATTTCGCACCAAATTTACATTGTTGGACATTAAACCACCAACACGCTTACGTAGAGTGCGAACTGAAGAAAATATCGCAGCTGTATCGGCCAGTGTTAATGATGACCACCAATTTTCGATTCGTCGCCGTTCGCACCAATTGGGTCTCTGTTACTCAAAAACGTGGAAATGCCAAAATTGGACTAAGCGGATGGACCACCTAAGACGCAGCCGCGGTCAACATTTAAATGAAATTATCTTCAAAAAGTAAATGTCATGGACCAATCTAACGTTTCAAATAAAGAACCGATGAAATTTTATGCCTTTTTTTTAAAAAAAAAAGTTATCAAGCTCTTAAAAAATCACCCTTTATAAACGAACTGAACAATTTCAAGTACTAGTTTCTGCTCGAAAAATTCGAAGACCTCCTGTACATGCCTCTCTACTCCTCTCGTGATTGACCGTCTTTATGCAGTAACGTGTTTCGATCTGTTTCCAACTGTGGGTCTTAATTAACACATTCCATCACTGCACACAGAAAACAGATTCATTACCACAACCGAATTTTTTGCCAACCGCAATTTTGTAGTTCTACGTACAATCGCAATATTGCATGGGTGATTCCATCAGTATAACCGACATTTTATTGCAACAATAGCATTTTCAGTACTGTGAACTGAAATTATTGTACATGTTTTGGTACATCGAACTATCAAAACGGTATCTGCAACTAAATTGTTGTTGTTATTATCACTTGTTGGTAATATGTTGTTTTCAAATTTTGTAGTCCAGATTACGATTTTCGGTTGTTGCGACCATTTGTTGATTGGATACAATTTTTTGTATTCGATTATCCTGACCGAAATTAAATTTTTTACTATTTTAAATGTTTTATTTATTACATTTTAAAATACAGTATAATATAATAACTAATATTTGCATATAACAAATACCAAATATGTGATGCGAATTTTACATTTAGGATCTTAAATTAAACATAATTAACTCTGTAGGGGAAAAATGTCTATCGAAGTACCTTGTTTGTATAATTTTAACACTCTAGAATTTTCACATTTCAGAATAATATGCTCAATTAATCCAAAATCAGGAGCACAATTTGTAGATACATCCAAACAAAACACTACATTAATTTTCAAAAGTGAATTACCAAACATGACACAAGTTATTTCTTTAGCTAAAGGGCAGATTTAGAAATTAGTAGTTTTCACTTCAATATGCAAAAAATCGATTGCTTTTAACGGGACATCAACAAAGTATTTCTTATCACATCAACTATCTTGAATTTCGATTTTCGAAACTTTCGTCTATTTTCTTTGTGGGTTTCGTACGACCGTCGAAGGAAACATATATGACAGTAATACGAAGCTATTGCTATTCTAGAATATAAAGTAAAAATATATTCGAACAAAATTACATTAGTGACGGCAAAAAAGCTACCTTCGTTTA
Source organism: Polietes domitor (assembly GCA_947397865.1). Classification (NCBI taxonomy): domain Eukaryota; kingdom Metazoa; phylum Arthropoda; class Insecta; order Diptera; family Muscidae; genus Polietes; species Polietes domitor. The sequence goes on from OX377622.1 coordinate 104,294,666, forward strand.
ATCTTTCAGAACTTCTTTTAATTTTTTAGGACACTGCCCTCGTTGATTTTGGAAAACTGTTTGATATAAACGTCCCCAGCAACTGATTCCACCGTAAATTGGGTAAAGAGCATTTATATAAGATTTTGAGGAGTCTGAAACTTGAAACGTCTTTAGAAAATTGAAACTGCTTAAAATAATCTTTCTGGCAAGCCATCTCATACTCTTCATTTATGTAGGCGCTACTTTTTATATGAATAAAGTAATCTGATTCATCTGAAAATTATGAATTAATATATCAGTACTTTCTTTTTATTTTGTTGTAATGCGTCTTACCTCGTGTATCAGCACCCACAATTTTTTGCTTACGTAGTCTATTGGATCTTGAGATAAAGTTATTGATTCAGCGAAAAAGAAATAATCTTGACGAGTTACTCCAAAAAATTAAGACAATACTCCTGAGTACTATTTATAAAACCAAAAGTAAAGTGCAGTATTGAATTATAGGGTAGTTTTTGTTTATATCGCTAGCTTCTTGCAAGAATTTCACATATTTTATTTGACATTTTTTCAATATGTTGTTGAAAAATGTTCAAATTTCAACTGAGGTCAACAAAACTTATATCCATGGTGGATCGCCTTTGATGTATACAGCTTGTACATTAATGAAGAAAACAGTTTCATATATGCAATTCCAACTTACTTCTTTTCTTTAGTTTCCAAATTTCCACACTTATTTTGTTAACAATTTATAGCCTTTTCTTTTTCATTGCGATTGTTTTCTTTTTGGGCTTGTGTTTGACAGCCGAGTGAAATTTTTGTATTCGTTTATTGGTACAACTAATTATTGTTTGTGAATTCAAATTTTTGGTTAGGTTATCCACATTCATTTAATATTTTATATATTTATGAAAATGATAACTACGACCAAAAATATTATTATACTTCAATAACATACGATGTTGGGATAATTATCAGAAAGTGATGACAAAAATCCAAGCTTTTTTGGTGTATATTTCATTGATAGAAATAAATTATTTGTTGGTATCACTAATTATTGATACTAAAGTATTCTTTTCTGTATAAAAAGTAGTTGTCACAATTGTAAGAGCTAAACACAAAATATTTTTATTGTCTTCGATTGATATATCCAATGTTTTTGCTGTCTTTACTTTCTTTTGTTTATGACCATGCTATTATAGTACATTATACTAGATATCTATGAAGACTATGGAAATATGGTGTTTTCAATAAAAATAGTTGTGGTTATATCATTATTTATTTGTTATGATGGATTTCCAACATTCTCTTTCTCTGTGTGTGTCAATAATATTAAATTTTGATTTTTTACTAACAAGCAAAATTTTCGCATCTGGGTCTAGTAAAAAAACTAAGAGTTATTGTTGAGAAGCCTCTCCATTCTCATCGTGTGACTGTTTGGTGCGGTTTATGGACTGGCGAGGTCATTGGACCTTACTTTTTCCAAAAAAGAGATGATTAATGATTTTTATGATCGGAGTTGGATGGTATTGATCTGGACAACGTTTACTTTCAACAAGACAGCGCTACGTGCCACACAAGCAACGAAATCATTGCTCTTTTACGGGAAAAGTTTCCGGACGGTGTTATCTCTCGAAGAGGTGATCACAAGTGGCCACCGAGATCTTGTGATTTAACACCTTGCAACTTCTTCCTTTGGGGCCACGTGAAAGATAAGGTCTACGCCAACAGCCCAGCTTCAATTCAAGACCTCAAATAGGACATAGGGCAGCTACTTTGCGATTTGGTTATGAAAAATTTGATGAAAAGGGTATTGTCCTGTAAGCGTGGTCGTGGTGGCCATTTGGCTGATGTTGTTTTTCATTATTAACGGCATACCTTCCTCTTTATTATGAAATAGACATCCAATCATTTATCTTTGAATACCAAAATAACACCTCTTGTTGGACAACAATATTTTTACTTGATATTTTATATTTATATATTTATTTTTAATATTATATATTTTTGTTTGTTTTGGTTTGGCTATATTAAACAAGTAAGGAAAGTCTAAAGTCGGGCGGGGCCGACTCTATAATACCCTACACCACTCCCTGCGTATATACCTCGCTTTGATTACAAACAATTTTACATGGGAACAATTTTATGCAGTTCATATAAATTATACAGTTACTATAAATTCATCTTTAGTCAAATTTAATTTAATTTCCAGCTGATATTCCGAGTAAAGTGAATAAATATAACATGATATGGAAAAAATGATCAAGATCCAATAATAAATACAGATTATACAGCGGTAATAGGATGAATCGGACGGACATTTGAAGGGGGCCTATAACAACACTTGAGGCCTGTGCCAAAACATGCGCCTATATAATTTCTCATTCACGGTAGGTATTCCTAGTTGAAACATATAATGATCTGCAAAATTTGATGAAGATGCGATGTAAGATGTAGTTTCTACAGCTGTAATAGAGCAGAATGGGGCCCCATTTGGGTTATACCAAAGTATGGACATATGGGCATCTCCCAAACAAGTATGGAAAGGCTAAAGACGGACGGACTATATGATACACCACACTTTTTATCTTACTACAATTCAATTCGGTAAAAAAGTGAAATCGGGAAGGATTTTTGAATCCTGTAAATGTATGTGTTTGACAAAAAATGTTAAATCGGAAAGGACATTTGTATGGGGGTATATTGAAACCTGGAACGATGTGACCCGCTTTCACCATGTATGTTTATTGGTGAAATATAATATGTAAAAAATCAGATAAAGATTCGGGAGCAACATTCGTTTTGGGGCTATATATAAATCTGAACCGATCTTACCCACTTTCACCATAGGTGTTTTTAGTTGGATTATAAGATTTTAAAGAAAATCGGGTACAATATGTGGTTTCTAGAGCGGAAAACAGTCAAATCGGGAGCAACATTCGTTTTGGGGCTATATATAAATCTGAACCGATCTTACCCACTTTCACCATAGATGTTTTTAGTTGGATTAGTTTAGTGGTTTTAGTTGCCAATTTTAAAGAAAATCGGGTACAATATGTGGTTTATAGAGCGGAAAAAGTCAAATCGGGAGCGACATTTGTATGTGGGCTATATCTAAATCTGAACCGATCTTACTGACTTTCAGCATAGGTGTTTCTAGTTCAATTATAAAATGTTGTGCCAATTTTAAAAAAATCGGAAACAATATGCTGTTTCTAGGGCGGAAAAAGTGAAATCGGGAGCGACATTTGTATGGGGACTATATTTAAATCTGACCCGATCTTACCCACTTTCAGTATAGGTGTTTCTAGTTCGACTATAAAATGTTGTGCCAATTTTAAAGAAAATCGGGTACAATATGTGGTTTCTAGAGCGGAAAACAGTCAAATCTGGAGCGACATTTGTATGGGGGATATATCTAAATCTGAACCGATTGCCTCCAAATTATGCAATTATGCAGATAGTACTGTGGAATGCAATCCATGGTGGAGGGTATATAAAGTAGCGCCCTTTTTACTTGTTCTTGTTTCAATTCGGAGGTATTCTGTGTTATTAAAAATTTATTTTTATGGGTTTTTTATTTATAATCCCTTCTATTTTATGGAATTTTTCGACGATTTAGGGGAAATTCTTAGAAAAGCCTGCCAAAAATTTTCAGAACAAATATATGTATTTTATTGGGCTTACCCTTCTACTATAGAGTAATATCATAAAAAACGACCCCAAAAACTATGGTTTTAAAAATGCATCCGATTTTGATGACATTTGCCACAAAAATTCAATTCGTTCTTGGGGCTTACCTTACGTCAACGTAGTACGTGGTTTGAGTTTTAGAGTGGTCCAAAATGTATGCTATCGGGCATTTTTATAAATACATAGCTTCGATAATGATGTTTTAACTGTTGAACGCATTTTCAGATTTCAAGAATATATGCATGCCACTTTAGATCAAAGTCTCTTTAATCCGTGAATATCCTGAAGACATATCTTTAATTTTCTTAGTTATTGTTTTTCATCTACAAGATATTCAAGTTTGAAAGTGTGGTGACAATACCTTCAGAAATTATAATGGTTTTTCAAACTTTTTTTAAGCAAGGCAAAGTTGTAGTTTTTACGGTTTCACACCTTCGTTTTGGGAAAAATAAAGCAAAGCAATATTCAATTTCGAAAGACTTCAGTGCGTTTACATCAAAATTGTCCCAGCAATTCGAGTTTTTAAGGTATAACAATAACAGGAATATTAAAAAATCTAAATTATTGGTCGTATTGGTGGTTAAAAGTTATAAAAAATAGATTTAACTTTATACACATTGCCAGTTTTTTCAAAAATTTTACATTGTCTATTCGACTTTGCTAGGCCTACTCAATTTCTTTGCGGACCGCACAGTTTAATATTTTGCAAATCTCTCCTTTATCCTTTATCAAAACTTTCATATTTCTCATATGACTTGATAAATGATGTATAAAGTAATGTTCAACAATTTCTGCACTCACTTTAGAATCTGCCCTCGTATGCACATGAAACACTTTAGTTTCTCTCGATATCACACTGGGTGCATACGATTAATTCCAGTTTCTTTGGCATTGAGTTTTTGTTCGTCATTTATTCACGACTTTTGTTCTACTTATGACATTTAATGAAATGCTGTCAAGAATGGAAATGGAAAAAAGTTTCCGAAGAAACGATTTCTACTTTTTTTGTGCTCCACCGACTCTCTCACTTTCTTTATGATGACATATGTGAATGGAAGCCAGTGGGATTGTTATTAAATATATGAAACAATGAGTTTTAGTTCGTACAACCATTATGAGGGTATCTTGAGTTTGGTATAACGTTGGAAAGAAAAGCAAAACATGACGGTGGTTCCCACTGCTCATATGTTATATTCTGCTCTGAAAGTTTATATAGCCCAAATGTCCCTCCTGGTTTGATTTCTTGCAACTCTAAAAGGCTCAAATTTCAAATATTTTTTTATAAATTTTGAAACATATCATTAGATTTGAACAATGCTGAATCTTCAGTATTTGGATCAATATATACTGACAGATTTCCCGCAAAATCGAGCAACCAATATTTATGCTGACATTTGATATTTCCAAGCAGATTTTGTATGTAAAACCTTGTAATTTGGTAGATTGTTTTGCAGGGCGTCATATAGTCGACCCAGCCCGACTTCAGCCTTTTCTTGGTTCTTTCGTTTCTTCTTAATGGAGTTGGTACTTTGGGGGAAAAGTCATAAATAAGTTGCGATATTATTTTTGTCACTCTAATATTTATATATGAAATGTGTCAAAGTCACACGTACCGTATAATTTATACAATAATTTAGTTCCTGCTGCGGGTGAGGTGGTATTCGGTTGTCAGCTAAAGTTTTTTTTCTCCAGGCTAAATAAAGAAATGAGTGCACGATTCAATGAAACGCCTTTTAGAGATCATGAGGCTAATCACGGCAATAGAAATCGGGAAAGTTATCATCGAAATTTCTACATATTTCTATTTGTTGGGAAAAGGGCATACATTTCAACGAAAATTATCCAAAATCAATTAGTACCATTCTACGTTACATCAACATCCTATTTGTTTCTTTCACAAAAAATAAAATTTAACTTTTTCTATATTGAATCCCGTGTTTAGCCCCCAGGGTTCATCTGCTGCTCAATCAACATATACCTCAAGATGTATACTCTATTCTGCAGGCGTAAAGTTTGTGGTATCTTCTTGCTTTCTACCGAATTAATGGTGTTTTATTTTCTTGGCCTATTTTTTTTAAATTTTAAATGTATGATGAACATCTAAATTTTTTCAAAAACCATTGAGTTCTTGTTGGTACATGGATCGTAGAGTACCATACATTGCTAACAATTCTTAAATTGTAAATGTGACACATGCAATTCTTCGTGAGATTAGGTATTATACAGTGATAACTAGTTATTTTATAAACAGACAAGTTTAACAACTCTGCTGGTTCGCTGCAGCTGTTTCGAATTACTTCAAAAGGAAAATTCCACATAAAGTTGATTATGAATTGAGCAAATTAATATATGATAGGGATCATAGATATCTAAAATGGGATCAACATATCATGGTAAAATTTAAATATAAATATAAAATATTTATTCATTCTTGCTGTCTAGAAAATGTATCTGAAGCGCAAAATAAATTTTATAGAATGGACATATTTTACACCATGATGACACTAACTAATAAGAAATATTTTGTTTTCGAAAATTACAAATTTAGTTTGTGTGTGCATTGAGGCATACTGATGCATAAATCAACACAAAATATTTTTTAAACTATTTTTAAATTTTACTAAAATTCCACTTCGCGTCAAGGGAATCCATATTTGTATTTTCATTTTGAAAATATAAGTCCTGTTACATCAACTAATGTAATTATGATGACTATAACATAGAAGCAATGTTTTGGGAAGAGTTTCTGAAGAAATTCTATTTTTGCGACATAAAATATCATAAAAAAGAGAAAAAATGGAAAAAATATTTTGTTTCATATTTTTAATAGCATGTGCCAAAAATGGTTGTGGTTGGGCGGGTAAAAGTGGGGAAAACACTACATGCCACAAAACTGCCCCGGTGTCGCCTTTAGAGGGTTTAAATGTGAGACCGAACCCCTTTTTAATAGTTCCTTCCCAACATTTCTCCCGAACATACCATAAAAGGGATCCAATACCAAAACTTCACTATTTTTATGCATCATGTTTTTTTCGGATCCTCACAAAATCAAGGGTTCTAGTGAAATCTATCGAAATCGAAAAATTGTGCACTATCCCAACCCTAATTTACACCCACTATTAACCCTCTCATGCCCAATGTTGCCTATAGGCGTGTTAGTCCCATAAAATCTTTACAATCACATATTTTGCAGAATTAATAATTTTTATTTTTGTTTGCATATGTAACAAAGATTATTTAAAAGGGAACCAACAAATTCGGTAACTTGGGTTTGCTTAGGAAGGTGATAACAAAAATGAAGTCTCAAATTTCAATTGTTTGAGTTTCTTGTAATTTGAAATTGTTTAGAAATTCTTTTTATTTTTATTGGATTTCTTGGAGTACAAGAAAAACTGTCTTTGTTACTCGAAGAGATATATATCAGAGATTTTTAAAATGAAGAAACCATTTAAAAATATTTTTTGTTTAACCGATATCTGCAGTATAATGATTTTAAGAAACATCCTGTTACTCATGTCCTGTATGGTGTAGAACCCCATGATTCTATAAGAAGAAAATTCGGGCATGAGAGGGTTAAAACATCGCTCGCTAATTTTAAATGAAGTGTGTAGCGAATAAAAATTAAATCAATTTATTAGACTAAATGTTTTAAGTAAAAAATGCAGTCCATTTTTTTAATATATTCCCATAACTTAAAACAAATAAGGAAACGCTAAAGTCGGGCAGGACCGCTAGTGTGGTACCCTACACCACTCCCTGCATCTGTGGTTTTGATTACTAAACCCAAGTGTTTTAGTATTGATTTTATGTAGTACTTATGAATTATACAAATTGCATTTTAAGTCAAATTTAACGAATTTGGAAATATTGATGGAAATCTGGGGATCTCATTTTTTTGGGGGCTGGCTGGTGTGTACATGAGGCAATGGATTTTCAAATTTTGGAATTAAGATATGATAGAAATAAAACCAACCAAACAGCTGTAGCTGAAAGAGTACACCCTCTACCGCAATATTTAGAGTTTTTGAAGATGCCTTATATTTACTTTTGGAATTGACTTGAAGTATTATTTCGATATATATATAAATATATAGTTTAACATTTTAGTAGCCTTGCCTTATAAGCGTGATTTAAAATAACTAAAATATTATATTTATTTATAAAAAATATATTTTTTATTTGTTTTGGTTTAGCTTTTTTTAAAAAGTAATATTTTCCAGTAATGTTACTGCATTTCCGTAAAATCGACAGCCTCTGTGGAATGCGAACTTAACCCGAATTGTACCAGCGTGACCATATGGTAACACACGTTCACCAAAGCTTCTGGTGTGGACCACACATAACATGAAAGATTTATCTCAAAATTCTAAAAAATAATTACAGCACTATTCGGGTTAACGCCCTTTTTACTTGTAAAATTTGATTTTTCTAATTATATGGCTGTTTTTCTTTAAGACTGGATAACAAAAACCTAAATACAAAAATTAAATTTCAATCAATACAAAATTTCTTTTTTAAACTTGTCGCCAACAGCAATATCAAAGTGTGTGTGAAAACAAATTTTGAAAAAAAAATTGCGTTAAAAATTTTGAACTTAGCCTGAATCCAGTGTAAGTCAAAATTATGGTTATCGAGGCTAAGTCGAAAAAAATCAACACAAAATTTATATTTTAAAATTTGTTTTAATACAATTATTTATATTGTATTGGCGACAAAGTGAAAAAATATTTTTTTATTTGGAGCAAACAATGCAATTTTTATTAACGTTTCGCAACTTGTTATCCCGACTTAAAGAAAAACAGCCCTTTTATTTACATTCAGACCGTTCACTTTTTCTCATTCAGACCCTAACTCTATATAGTTGAGAAAATTGCTATTTTTGCGCGTCTACGTGAACAGAGTAATGCAAATTAAATTATCCCAACTGCACTTGATGTCATTTTTAACCCATTCCCCTAATAACTAAAACTGAAAAACCCTTCATATTGGAGTCCACACAGTCACTGACAAGCATATCATGAGTATCTGCACAATTCGTGAGATGGACAAACCGAATTTCATTCTTCTTGATATTGTGGGCATTTTCGAGCCTGGTAAGGGAAACTTTTTTCCTTTGGATCGATTTCGTCCCAATCGATTACAATATTTGAACCCCGTAGTTTATTTAGTTTGCATGCCAGTTTGCTTTACACAAACCAATAGACGGCCGTGGGAATGAATGAATTTTTCAAGATGTTGCAAACAGAATGTTAATGTGGAGGAATATAAAAAATTGAGGTATATATTAAATTGAATGAAGGTGGAGACGTATAAAAATAAACTTAAATTAAATAAAGTAGTAGTAGTAGTGAAGTACAAAACAAATACCAATTTCCTTAATTTTATTCGGTTTTTACTTTTTGTGGGTGTGTATGTATGTTGGATAGTGTATAAATAAACACTAAGTCAAATTATAGCTTTTAAAGGACAAAAAAACTAATAATAAAAGTTCTTATTGCCAGAACAACAAACACTTTGGGCATCGTCGTACTAATACATGCCACTGGTTAATAGAAACAATTCAAATGCCTGTGGATGTGGCTGCAACTGTAACTACAACTTAATTAGAGTTTTTGGGTACATTGTAAAGGCACACTTTTTCTATGACACTTACACAAATGTAGATGAGAGCTTACACGAACACAGTTCATATGGGGCATTACGCACGCGATGTGGCAGCTCCATTTTTTGAGTTGGATAACTATGTCCAATAGCTGAATTGTACACTATTTTCGAATTAATTGCGATTTGACTTGTTCTGAAACTTTTCTTTTTTTTCTCCGTCCTCCCTTCTATTAAAAATTAAACTATTTTGGAGGTCCAAATACAACAACACAACAGCAAATAGTTGTACACTGCAAGAATTTTCCTTCATAATATTTATGAAGCGATTTCATAACAGGGTTTTCATAAACTTAATGATTTTTTTCTTAATATTTTTGAAAAAATCATAAATAAACTGAAATGTTTCATACAATTTTTTCATAAACATTTCATATTTCATAAATCAAAATTGTTAAATTAGTGAAACATATTATTTAACATGTATTAAAGAAACAATTCTTAAAGATTATGAAATATGTCATAACCAATCAAATATTTGTGTTATGAAATGTCTTCAAAAATATAATGAAGGATTTCATACCCAGCAAAAAAATTGGAAGTACTTCCGTAGGCATCACATTTTAATCGCATCTCAAACCCCAAAACCCGCTTTTGAGGAAGTTCTTTTAAACAACTTCCTAACATTTTATGAATAGCATTTTCACAACTGAATGGGAACGACTTGTTAGTATGGGGTCACAAAGGTAAGGTGTCCGGTTTACACCCAGAAGGTCTCGGTGGCTCGCGAAAAAACTCTTTTTATATATGTATATTCTATTACTTTTTTAAATAAACAATGATTAATTTTGTATAACTTTAAACAATTTAAAATTTTTTGTTAAAAAAAATATTGCTTTTTTTATATTTTTATTAATTATTTATACTACATAATATCAGTAAAATAAGTCACTGTCAATTTATTTAATACTAAATTTAATTATTATTTGTTATATTTATTTGCGTTATATATTAGTTCATATTAAATAAATATTTTGATAAGTTTCCTATTGTCTGTTCTACCGAACTAAATTATTTGTTTTAATAATTCATCACTCACAACAGAGGATAGCTGAGATTGCCGTAGTAGCAACCAGAAGGTCCGCTGTTCTACCCCCGGTAGCGGCGGAGTTTTTAAAACAGAAATGGAAACTAGTGAAAAAGCGGTTCCTTTGCAACACTTTAAAATAACTTTTAAGTCTTTCAATATAAAGGACATCCCTCCAATGACAACTCCATGTTAAATTCATTGGTGAAGATCCCAATTTTCACTACTTCCGAATCACAAGATGAACATCTTTTCACTTCTTTGAATGCTCTCTTTTTGCTGGGTAGTTTTTATGAAATGTTTCATAACTAACAACTACATTTTTAGCGTGTCGACATTATTCGGTTGAATGCTAGTAATTCTCATTTGTCCGCTGTTAACTCTGACATAAGTATTTACCCTGATTTTGGTCAAAGACATACTCATTGGAAAGACTCTCGCAATGGTGGTGTGTGTAGATTGGTTAGTCAATAAGTCAGACCTTTTTTGCTTTTTTGTTTATATTGGAAACTTCAGTATAAGTTATTAATATTTATGAAACTTTTTCATAAAATTAATGAAGTTTCTTTATAAAATCTATGACAATTTTCATAAATCATATTACGAAAAATAATGAACTTGTATGACAAAAGTTCATCGAATAAAGTACTGCATTTCATAGTTTCTAAGAAATGTTTCATAAATCCTATGATACTTTTTATTGATTTGGGCTTTATGAAAAATTGTTCATACATTTTATGAAATGTTACTTTGACGAAATGAAATGGATGAAAATTGTTGTTTGTATGTATTGTTGGTCTGTTATGTTGTATGTGTTGTCATTTATTTTGATTTAAGACCAAAGGTTGTGCTGAAGTCTTCAGCAGAACCCAAAATTAGCAAAAAGGTAAAGTGAGACCTTTATTGTTGCAGCTAAAAGTTGACTGCGCAGTTTCGATGGGCGCTACCCCATCTCATCAGAACTTTCGCAACGAATGTATGTCTTTGACTTAAATCAGGGTTCATATTAGTACCAGCGGTCACATATTTCAAATGAGAAACGTTGATAAACAAAATATTCCACCGAACTAAGTCGACACACTAAAAATCTCACTTTGCCAATTCAATGTTGTGTATGTGCTCGCATCGCTCGCAACAATGCAAAGGTTGTTGTTGTACGGTATGTCCCGTCTTCACTGTACCTCGTGTGTATTGTTGTTGTTTGTATGTATAGTTGGTCTGTTATGTTGTATGTCTTGTCATTTATTTTGGTTTAAGACCAAAGGTTGTGCCGAAGTCTTCAGCAGAACCCAAAATTAGCAAAAAACTTTTAGCTGCAACAATAAAGGTCATACTTTGCCTTTTTTTGCTAATTTTGGGTTCTGCTGAAGACTTCGGCACAACCTTTGGTCTTAAACCAAAATAAATGACAAGACATGAATGAAAATTTTCACTGAGGATAAGGCAAAATCATAGATATTATGAAGATAATTCTTTCAGTGTAGATCGGTTGGGATTAAAAAATCGGCCCATAGAGAAAAATTTTTCCCTTATAGGGACAAAATATACCGTCAATAAACCCTAATTTTTAAAGTATTTTTTGAAGACTTCTGTCTTGTATTTACTTGATGTTCCGACATTTCAATCCTTTGATAGCGAGAACGCAAACTATATTTTTTGGGTAAGATGGGACAAAGAGGAATAAAATGGTACCAACCAAAGGCCAACATCTATAAACGTGAAATTAGGTGTTTTCACCCTTCTAATTGCGTAGATACTAAAAATAAAGGGATCTTTTGAAAATTCTTCTTTTAAAGGGAAAAATTGGGAAAGGGTAAAACATGATACAGACCAAATGGGTTCACCCAGAATTATAACATTCGATGAGTATATTACTCTGACAGCGTGCTTTTTCCAAATTTGAAACCAGACTAAAGGCGATAAAAATGGTACAAATCAAACATTTCTCTGATTGCATGCAAAATCTCAATATCCCATTTTTTATGTTGTGGGCTATAGAGTCCTCTTTCAGTATGTGAACGAAGTGTATAAATAATAACGAATGTCCCATATTCATCCATACATACATGTATATACATATATGTATGTGTGTGCATGCTTATGTTCGACAAATATTTTTTGGCAACAATTTTAATGTTGGCTGTTAATGTAATTCGACATTGACATGTCATAAAGTTTATACAAAAACAGTTATTGGAATGTGGCTGTTGTTTGGTACTTTTCTCCATTATGGCTTTCAATGTTGTTGCTGTTGTGATGTTATTAGTACTGATGTTCTTGTTGTCGTTGCTTCTAGTTTTGTTGGTATTGTTATGGTTTGTTTCATTTAAGGTTTTTCGGTTTGCCTTACCCGTTCCCAGCTTTTGTCTGTTGCGGCCAGAATTTTGGGGGGTATTTTGTCGGTAGTTTAATTGAGTTTTATGGCACTTTCATTTACTAACAAGATAGATACGTTGTTTTGTGATATACAACACCGACTCACACAGATACAAACACAAGCACACACACATGTACACTTATAGTACTTCCTACATCAACAGAGTCGTCCATCAGTGTTGTGTATGTGAGTTTGTGTAGATTTTTGACATAATACTTTAACCAAAAGCTAACCGCATAGATACACAGTCAGTTATACAAAAAGTGGGGCTGTGCAACTTGTGGCACAATGGAGCCATATCAACCACCGTACTATGGGCGGAAATTGGAAATTTTTATGTTTACAGTGCTTTCAAGGGTCTATCAATTCAGAAAATATAAAAAATTACCCACATGCGGCTTGTGCCACCGACGAAATATTTTGCAAATCACCATAAAACAAGGACGGAAATTATTTATAATTTAATTATTTAAAGTGTTTTCAAGGGAATATCAATTCAGAAAATATAAAAAAACTAGCTCATATGCGGCTTGTCTCAGTGACGAAATATTTTTCAAATCATCATAAAACAATCCAGTCTTCATTTCCTTCTTCTTCAGTAGAACAGTAAGACATATAGAATATACTTTTCTCGAAAATTTCTTCGTATGTCTCGAAAGATATTAAAGAATTAAGATTTCCAAGAATATTTTTCTACTTTATTCTTTTACATCTCAAAACCACAACAATTATTAAGATTGCCCAAGGTGCCATTTGGTATCGAGCAGAATAATTACAACAAATTTAGAAATTATATCCTTCAAAAAGTCTTTTTAACCGCGAACGAGAACACGAACACGTCAAGAAAATGAACAAGTAAGGAAAGGCTAAAGTCGGGCGGGGCCGACTCTATGATACACTCCACTTTCTATCCGAATACAATTTAATTCGGTGAAAATGTGTAAATGTAAATGTGTGTGTTTGACAAAAAATGTTAAATCGTAAAGGACATTTGTATGGGGGTATATTGAAATCTGAAAAAAATAGGTGAAATATAATATGTATAGTTTGACCAAAATTGGTTAAACATTTGAGAACAACATTTGTATTTGCGCTATATCTAAATCTGAACCGATCTTAGCCACTTTCACCATAGGTTTTTACTTGGATTATAAGCTGTCGTGCCAAATTTAAAGAAAATCGAGTACAATATGTGGTTTCTAAAGCGGCAAAAGTCAAATCGGGAGCTACATATGTTTGGGGGCTATATCTAAATCTGAACCGATCTTACCCAATTTTTGCATAGGTGTTTCTAGTTGGATTATAAGATGTTGTGCCAAATTTAAAGAAAATAGAGTACAATATGTGGTTTCTAAAGCGGCAAAAGTCAAATCGGGAGCTACATATGTTTGGGGGCTATATCTAAATCTGAACCGATCTTACCCAATTTTTGCATAGGTGTTTCTAGTTGGATTATAAGATGTTGTGCCAAATTTAAAGAAAATAGAGTACAATATGTGGTTTCTAAAGCGGAAAATGTCAAATCGGGAGCGACATTTGTATGGGAGCTGTATCTAAATCTGAACCGATCTTACCCAATTTTTGCATAGGTGTTTCTAGTTGGATTATAAGATGTTCTGCCAAATTTAAAGAAAATCGGGTACAATATGTGGTTTCTAGAGCGGAAAATGCCAAATCGGGAGCGACATTTGTATGGGGGCTATATCTAAATCTAAACCGATCTTACCCAATTTTTGCATAGGTGTTTATAGTTGGATTATAAGATGTTGTGCCAAATTTAAAGAAAATCGAGTATAATATGTGGTTTCTAGAGCGGAAAATGTCAAATCGGGAGCGACATTTGTATGACGACTATATCTAAATCTGAACCGATTTGTCTCAAATTAAATAGCGTTCGTCCTTGATCCACAAAACTTACTTGTACCAATTTTTGTTAAGATCGGACTATAATTGCGACCTGTAGTTTGATTACAACAATAGATGGACAGACAGACAGACGGACAGACAGACAGACAGACAGACAGACAGACAGACGGACAGACGGACATTGCTAAATCGACTCAGAAAGTGATTCTAAGTCGATCGGTATACTTAACAATGGGTCTATCCCGCTTCCTTTTGGGTGTTACAAACAAATGCACAAAGCCATAATACTCTCGTGGAGTGTATAAAAACTTATTGCTATGTTCGGTCTTGTCTTTCGGTATTTTATAGACATTTTCATGACCCAATATTGGTATCACATGGTTTTATCTTCAAACTTCAACGTCTTTTTCTGCTTTTGATGACAAATCCTTGACTTTTTCTCATTAGCGGATCAGATGACTCAAAAAGACGATGTATTATATCCTTCTTGATAGCCTCGTGTGAAAATTTTCAGCTTGAAAACTCTTGAAGACTTTAATACTGGTTACATCGGCCAACATGCAATAGCTTTAATTATTAGGATTTAATTTTAGGATTATTTTGAGATAATTATTAACATTAAAAATCGGGAAATCGTATATATTTTAGGAAACGGCCCAAAGTTGACTATTTTTTGATTTTAAAGAAATTATATATTGTCTTGTCATTTATTTTGGTTCAAGACCATAGGTTGTGCCGAAGTCTTCAGCTATTTTTGGGTTCTGCTGAAGACTTCGGCACAACCTATGGTCTTGAACCAAAATAAATGACAAGACATACAACATAACAGACCAACTATACATACAAACAACAACAATACACACGAGGTACAGTGAAGACGGGACATACCGTACAACAACAACCTTTGCATTGTTGCGAGCGATGCGAGCACATGCACAACATTGAATTGGCAAAGTGAGATTTTTAGTGTATCGACTTAGTTCGGTGGAATATTTTGTTTATCAGCGTTTCTCATTAGAAATATGTGACCGCTGGTACTAATATGAACCCTGATTTAAGTCAAAGACATGCGAAAGTTCTGATGAGATGGTGTAGCGCCCATCGAAACTGCGCAGTCAACTTTCAGCTGCAACAATAAAGGTCTCACTTTGCCTTCTTTGCTATTTTTGGGTTCTGCTGAAGACTTCGGCACAACCTATGGTCTTGAACCAAAATAAATGACAAGACATACAACATAACAGACCAACTATACATACAAACAACAGAAATTATATATTTTTAATTTTTTGTTTTTATATTTTTTAACATATTTGTATGTATTTGTTCATAATGCAAAGACAAATTTTATTTTTTTGTATTGCAGATTTTCACGTTTTTCAGAATTTGAAAATTGAAAACACGTAATTTCTTTTTTGATTATGTCGAACAGTTTTTAATTACTTTTTTTATTTTACAATTGTTTTTATTTTACAATTGTTGTTTCTTAGCTTTATTATGACACCAAATCAAAGTTTGTGCAAAATATAGTTTGGTTTGGTTGGTTTATTGTAAAAAATATCCTTTTTGAACAAATGACTGACTTTGACCAACACAACTTTTTTCCTTCAAAAGCCTTTAACGAAATATATACATATTTGGAAAGGGTTCCCCGTTTTTTAGGGAACTAGAACAAAAGTTATTGAATTTTGGCCGAGGATTTTGATTCTGAACCACTATGCGTTGGTCATAATCTTATGCACGGTGAGACACACAGTGTAACAAGAACAATGTTCCATCGGTATGGCGAAGGAATCTTTATTGTATTCCTCAAGTCTTCTACTTATTCCAATATTTGCTTTCAATGAGACATTTTTGTTATTTTTTTCAAACTTATAAAGGGTGAAAGTTATAGGAAAGTTTTTCAAAAGAAAAAAACACATAAAATTCAGAAAAATTCATGAAATCTTTATTTGAATCGATAGTACGGTCCATATAATTTAATGTTTGAAGATTATTTCATGCAAATGTTGACCTTGACTGCGCCTCAGATGGTCCATCCGCTTAGTCCAATTTTGGCATTTCCACGTTTTTGAGTAACAGAGGCCCAATTGCTGCGAACGGCGACGAATCGATAATTGATGGTCATCATTAACACTGGCCGATACAGCTGCGATATTTTCTTCAGTTCGCAATCTAAGTAAGCGTGTTGGTGGTTTAATGTCCAACAATGTAAATTTGTTGCGAAGTGGGACGATTAAACTGACCATAAAATGGAAGCGCGCGATGAACTTTCTTAACAGAGCACGCATTTTGATAATAACATTCAATAATTTGCAAGCGTTGTTCGTTTGTAAGACGATTTATGGTTAAATTATAGACCAAACTGAAGATGTTTGGCAGTGAAACAAAACACGAAACGTGCGTCAGCTGTTTAAACCAGTGTTGCCAAAAAGATAATAGCTAAAAAATCACCCTTTATTAAAGCCTTAATTGTAGACAACGAATTCCATAAACGACGTCCAGCAGTGCAGAGTAGAATATTTAAGTTATCCATTACTTTGGACAGGTATTGACATAACCATGTTTTTAATATTTTAAATTTGGTCGCATAGTGTACCGTAGGTTTATTAGAGACTAGCAGTCACATATGAAGTGCGCGACTGTCTCTTTTTCATCTTTGTTGTGGTCACCATAGATTTGATTGTTAAAATGTATCTCCATTCGTCACACATAGTTCCCAATCATTATCCGTGGAAAAAATTGATCGGGTAATATTTATTCACTTAAAATTAGTTCGTAGGCACCCTCCCTAACGATGGCGCATATATCCAGTTATAGCCAATTTTTCTGCTCGTACGTTCCCATACATATAATCTATCTCTCCTCCTTCTTTTGTTATTAAATTCAAATGCACAAATACGTAACACAATGGTGAAGGTTATAAGACAATCGGATTTCCCAATATTTGTAATCGGTTTCTCACAAATGTTGCCGAATACATAAAGCAGGCTATTTTAAGGAACTCTTGCTTTCAGCCCAATGGAAAAAATTGAGGTAGTGCAAATCGGCGGCGCATCGTCACACTATTCTATTTCTTCTAAACCACGCCGCCGCTGATATCGGCTTCATCCTAGCATCAAGTTAGCATACGAGGAAAGTTCAATCACTTTTGTTGCTTTTCATTAAATGTGTCGTTTTTGATATATTTTGCTTATCATTTATTGTAAGAGTTTTTTTGTTTATCATTTATGTAAGAGTTTAGAATATAGGGAAATTTCTCATTCAGCGACATCTAAAGAATTTCTCTCGAACTGCACGATTCTCTGAGAGTTATGTGAAATCTGTGTTACTCCATTATTATAATATTATTATCCATTATTATAATATTATAATCCATTATTATAATATTAATGCAAATAATACTGCCAGCTCGTCAAATGTCTTATTCGACAAGTAAAGCGAGCAACAATTTATAGTTAATAGGCTTGTTCGATTGGGCTTACAAGCATAATATAGGGTGGGTCATTTAAAATTTAAAATTTGAACTACCGATTACTTTGAAAGGTAGAATTTAATATTTCAGTCTTTAACGCAAACTGTAAGAAATTTACGTGGAAAAAATTCGCGAAGAGATCGGCCTTCAGTTCATAAACTAATTTCACAAACTAATTTCATAAAACTAATTTTCATAAGCAAAATTGTCGCAAATGGGGTTCAGATAATCCTCACGTGACTATTGAGGTGCTAATGCATCCACAACAAGTCACTGCTTGGTGTGGATTTTAGGCTGTACTGAAAAATTGGGTTGATCGAATGAGGTACTGCCCAACCAGTTGTGGTTGTCATATGAATATATTGTGTTCCATTATTAATTGACAAAGTTCAACCTTTAAAAAAAAACAGAAATTTAAAAAATAGTCTTTTTCTAATTTATAGTTTTAAATTGCCCACCCTATATTAGGGCGTATTTTCTGTCTTCGTATGGAATTTTTTTCCCTCTGGGCCGATTTCGGCCACTTTCAATCCCAACCGATCAGCAATCATAAGACACATTTACGGAAATTTTTAACCTCTTAGCTCATTTCATTCGACAGTTAGAGTGCTTTCAACAGACAGATGGACATGGCAAGATCGTCTTAGAATTGTTCACGACCCAGAATATATATGTATTTACTTTTTGGGGTCTCCGATGAATATTTCAATATTTCAATAAAAAGGGCTAAATACTATAAATTTTAATGGGTATTTTGGATATTTCAAACAAATGAACAAAACTCATAATACCCTGGTGAATGGTATAAAAACCAGATCTTGCTCCCGACTCTAGAAAATGTGACTGTCTATATTAATCGACTCTTACTTTGAGTCGCTTTAATAGATAATTTTTTCGACACAGGACAAAACGTCATACCACCACTGTAATAACGTAACACACATTGGCCAGCCCTGCAGTAATCGACATTTACAGATGTATGCGTACAACGACATCATCACAAGTACTACACATCCACACAACAGTGCTCACGCACGCACACACACACAGTTACACCCTTAGGAGAAAATATGATTATATTATGAGCATAATAATAGCACCAAACATTCCAACTAACTCCAGTAACAACAACAAGAACAGTAACCACGATAACTCTTGCAAATGTTGTTGAGAGGGGTTCTGCCTTGTTTCCGGATAGGTGTAAGTGTGTTTGTGTGCGAGAGTGTTTAGTTGAGAGAGAGAGTTTGTTTGTGTGTTTGCGGAACTTAATTACATTGTTGCAATAAAATGTTTTACCACAAATTTTCCATGTTTATGTGTGAGCCATTGTTGTTGCTACTCTCGTACTTACTATGGTTGGCGCTGGTGTTGCTGTTGGACTTGTAGCTGTAGTGCTGTTAGTGTTTCGAGTAGTTTGGGGTTTGTTTGGTCGCTTGATTTGAATGACAATGTCCTTTTGTAGCACTCGTTGGGTTATCTACAAACATGTGTCGCTTGAATTAAGATAACAAACGTTTAATTTTGTTTTTCGTTTTTTTTTTGTTCCATTTTTTCTTTCTTTCGTTTTGCAATTTGTGTGGTCGGTTGTTTCGTTGGTCTTTCGTTGCCGGTGCTGCATTATAATTTTTTGTAATTCCAAACTGGTGACATGTAACTAATGAACAATTACTTGGGGGGATTAAACACACAAATGGTTTATGTTTTTCTTGGGCATTGGACTGCAAAACTTAAATTGGAGTTGTTGTAATGACTTTTGTTGTACGACAACCAATTTGTTTATAATAACCGGCTGTGGAAGTGTTGAATCCAGGGATTGTGAACTAGCCTTTCGCCTCATCTTCAGGAACGTCGACCATGAAATGGATAAATTTAATACAGTACGAACCAGGGGGCTAGTCACGGGAGTCGATATCGAGAAGTTACGATCAAAATCAATTTTTATCTTCTGTGAAAGAAGGATACATTTTCAACAAAACAAATAAGATATCGAGATAATGTATATTGGAACAATTTCCGTTTTAATTTGAATAATTTTTGTCGAAATTTATGCCCCTTTTGCAAAAAAAATAGTTCTTGTTTAATTTTATGTATAGTTGACCTTTTATTTTCTATTTTTCGGATAGTCTGGCATGAACAAATCAAAAAACTGATGTTTAGTTTTTCTAAATTGTTTTATTTATTTATTATTTTCTTTTCCGATATTTCGATCGTCATCGACGATCATCCTCAGGGATATTCACTTAAAATACAAACAGAAGGTATACGTTGGTACTACAAAGATGAAACTAAAAACTTGACTTTCTGCACACAAATCTGATCAAAAATCGATTGACAAACGATTGGCAAGAAAATAATTATCGCAGAAGATGTACGCTTGAAATGTTACATATTATAAATGTCCCTACTGACCAGAGAATGAACTACAAGACTGACACTGACCACTGTGCACAAATATATCGAAACATTGTTTACAAATACGGACGAAAACAATAGCTTTAGTTGAGAAAGTACTTCAAAACGAAAGAGTTTATTGGTTTTGCTAAAATGTAATTATTGTGATAATTATACACGCCACGAGAGTATTATGTCTTTGTGCATTTGTTTGTAACACCCAAAAGGAAGAGAGATAAACCCATTGTTTATTATACCGATCGACTTAGAATCACTTTTTGAATCGATTTAGCAATGTCCGTCCGTCTGTCTGTCTGTCTGTCGATCTATTATTGTAATCACGATACAGGTCACAATTGTAGACAGAACCAAATGAAACTTTGCATAACGAAGTTTTTCGCTATAAGAACGAACGCTTTTTAATTTGAAGAAAATCGGTTCAGATTTAGATATAGCCCCCATACGAATTTCACTCCCGATTTTACACTTTTCACTCTGGATACCACATATTACAACAGATTTTTTCAAAATTGGCAAAACATCTTATATTCCAACTAGAACACCTGTGGTAAAAATGGGTCAGATCGGTTCAGATTTATATATAGCTCCCATAAAAATTTCGCTCCCGATTTGACTTTTTCCGCTCTAGAAACCACATATTGTATCAGATTGTCTTCAGATTTATATTTCATCTAGAAACACCTGTGGTAAAAATGGGGCAGATCGGTTCAGATTTATATATAGTTCCCATACAAATTTCGCTCCCGATTTGACATTTTCCGCTCTAGAAACGACATATTGTACCAGATTTTCTTTAAATTTTGCAGAACATCTTATAATCCAACTAGAAACACGTATGCAAAAATTGGGTAAGATCGGTTCAGATTTAGATATAGCCTCCACACAAATGTCGCTCCCGATTTGACATTTTCCGCTCTAGAAACGACATATTGTACCAGATTTTCTTTAAATTTTGCAGAACATCTTATAATCCAACTAGAAACACGTATGCAAAAATTGGGTAAGATCGGTTCAGATTTAGATATAGTCCCCATACAAATGTCACTCCCGATTTCACTTTTTCCGCTCTAAAATCCACATATTGTACCCGTTTTTCTTTAAAATTGGCAGAACATCTTATAATCGAACTAGAAACACCTATGCTGGAACTGGGTAAGATCGGTTCAGATTTAGATAAAGCCCCCATACAAATGTCGCTTCCGATTTGACTTTTTCCGCTCTAAAATCCACATATTGTACCCGTTTTTCTTTAAAATTGGCACAACATCTTATAATCCAACTAAAAAACCTATGGTGAAAGTGGGTAAGATCGGTTCAGATTTAGATATAGCCCTCATACAAATGTTGCTCCCGAATGTTTAACCGATTTTGGTCAAATTTTACATATTATATTTCACCAATAAACAGACATGGTGAGAGCGGGTCACATCGTTCAAAGTTTCAATATACCACCATACAAATGTCCTTTCCGATTTAACATTTTTTGTCAAACACATACATTTACAGGGTGCAAAAATCCTTCCCGATTTCACATTTTTACCGAAATGAATTGTAATGAGAATTGTTTGGGTGATGCCTATATGTCCATACTTTGGTATAACCCAAATGGGGCCCATTCTGATCTATTACAGCTCTAGAAACTACATCTTACATCGGATCTTCATCAATTTTTGCAGATCATGATATTTTTCAAACAGGAATAACTACCGTGAATGAAAAATATATAGGCCCATATTTTGAACCAGGCCCAGAATGTTGTTATAGGCCCCCTTTTGAAATGTCGGTTCTATTACTACTGTATAATTTGTATTTGTCTGTCGGATAATTAATCAATTACCATATTATTAACCATATTCGTTAAATATGACTAAAGATGAATTCATAGTAACTGTATGTATTTGTATGAACTACATAAAATTGCTCCCATGAAATAAATGGGTTTAGTAATCAAAGCGAGTTACATACGCAGGGAGTGGTGTAGGGTATTATATAGTCGGCCCCGCCCCACTTTAGCCTTTTCTTACTTGTTCTAAATTGTTTTAATTTGAACTTAGATATTGTCCTGGCTCAAGACCATTTTGCTTCTATATTTAATAAGATGCAAATTTATTTACAAATGGCATGGTGACATTTATTACTTGGCTGGAGACTACCACGATCATGAACTTGAAAGCCATTTGAAAAGACTTTTGGCATGGTCGAAATCATGATCGTGATAGTCTGCAGCCAAGTAATAAATGTCACCATGCCATTTGTAAATAAATTTGCATCTTATTAAATATAGTAGCAAAATGGTCTTGAGCCAGGACAATATCCTAGTTCAAATTAAAACAATTTAGAAAAACTAAACATCAGTTTTTTGATTTGTTCATGACCTCAAGCCAGACTATCCGAAAAATAAAATAAGTTCTTTTCGATCCTAAATTTCTCGTTTTCGTATGCCGTGATTAGTCCCCGGTTAACATTAAGACTCTACCGTGAAATTAGAAGCCGTGTGTCTACAATTTCACGCAAAATTTTTGATCAGGATTAAGGTTAAATTTAGGTGTAAATAACTGGAGTCTACTTTTCAATTTTTTAGCGCAAAAAGTCGAATAATCTTTTAATTTATTTCTACTGCAAATATTGTCATATCAACAATGAAAGAAAAATGCTTCATTACATCAATGAAACAGTTTCATTAATTGATGCAAAGAAATGTTTCATTGCCGTAATGAAATATTTCATTACCAATATATTATTGATTTTGTGTCATTAATACAACGAATGGTTTCCATTGACGCAATGAAATCTATTTTTTGTATTTATAAATCGAGCCAAATGTGGATAATATTATAAGAAGAATTTTTGGCTGGATTATAATGTAGAGGATTTACTATTACAATAATTGTTTAGCCGATTATATTAAGTTTTATTTACTTTTTCCGCGACAAACAAAATAATGAAACACTTTCTTAACCCGAATGTAACATTTCATTACCAAAATGAACTGGTTTCATTAATGTGTTATAATTATATATATAACTTTTATATATTATAATTATAATTGTACATAATTATACTTTTTAGTGTGCGCATTTTTGGGTGACATACAGGAAGTAAGATATAATTCTCATTCATATTTTAGTTCACTTAACTTAAGTATTTTGGTTTCTGCGCCAAACTATAAGGTTATTTTTAGTATTAATTATTTTTGATGCAGCAATGAAATATTTGCATTACATCAACGATTCATTGTCATTAAATCAATGAAACTATTTCATTACTACAGATTGATACCTGTATGAAGTAATCCATCATAAGATATATATCGATAGCCATTGACAATAGATTAGACAATAGTGTAATCGTTGCGGTTTAACGAGGAACAGGCCAATGGCTGATCCAAATTAATGGTTTTCGAACGACTGTCAACAATATCAGGATGTCCTATCAAGCATCGCACTATGGTCCCAAATCCATTTAAGCTTTCATAAAATTTTGTTTTTGGTCACCCTGTACCAATACAGGGTGATAATTATGTTGGTTATATATTGAGTTTATATGGGAGGTGGTAGTGGGCGTGGTCCGATCGGCCCAATTTTATTTTTATTTTTTGCGTATGATATGTCTAGCAAATGTGCAAAATTACAAGACTGTATGTTTATTTTTCGACTTTATGCCATAAAAAATTGATTTGGGACCAGTGTGCATCGGTTGAATAAAGCCAGTGTGATTCTGGCGGACTCATTTTGTCGAAAGTCCCCTCCTACGTCCCACAATCATTCTACAGGTGTATAGGAGGATAAACGTTGTGTATTATTTTTATACACTCCACGAGAGTATTATGTCTTTGTGCATATGTTTGTAACACCCAAAAGGAAGAGACATGGATTAATTATACCGATCGTCTTAGAATAACTTTTTTGAATCGAATCGTCTGTCTGTCCATCTATTGTTGTAATCAAATTACAGGTCGCCATTATAGTCGAATCTTAACAAAAATTAGCACAAATAAGATTTGTGTATCAAGGACGAACGCTATTTAATTTGAGGCAAATTCATTCGGTTCAAATTTATATATAGCCCCCATACAAATGTCGCTCCCGATTTGACATTTTCCGCTCTAGAAACCGCATATTGTACTCGATTTTCTTTAAATTTGGCACAACATCTTATAATCCAACTAGAAACACATATTCAGAAATTGGGTAAGATCGGTTCAGATTTAGATATAGCCCCCATACATATTGTACCCGATTTTCTTTAAATTTGACACAACATCTTATAATCCAACTAGAAACATCTATGCAGAAATTAGGTAAGATCGGTTCAGATTTAGATATAGCCCCGATACAAATGTCGCTCCCGATTTGACATTTTCTGTTCTAGAAACGACATATTATACCCGATTTTCTTAAAATTTGGAACAACATCTTATAATCTAACTAGAAACATCTATGCAGAAATTAGGTAAGATCGGTTCAGATTTAGATAAAGCCCCCATACAAATGTCTCTCCCGATTTGACATTTTCTTTTCTAGAAACGACATATTGTACCCGATTTTCTTTAAATTTGGAACAACATCTTATAATTCAACTAGAAACACCTATGCAGAAATTGGGTAAGATCGGCTCAGATTTAGATATAGACCCCATATAAATGTCGCTCTCTATTTGACATTTTCTGTTCTATAAACGACATATTGGATTTAAATTTGGCACTATTTTCTTTAAATTTAGCACAACAGCTTATAATCCAAGTAAAAAAACCTATGGTGAAAGAGGGTAAGATTGGTTCCGACTTAGATATAGCCCAAATACAAATGTTGCTTCCAAATGTTTAACCGATTTTGGCCAAACTATAAATATTATATTTCACCAATTTCGTTCCAGATTTCAATATATCCTCATATAAATGTTCTTTCCAATTTAACATTTTTTTTGTCAAACACATACATTTACAGGATACAAAATTCCTTCCCATTTTCACTTTTTCACCGAATTAAATTGTATTCGGATAGAAAGTGGAGAGTATCATAGGGTCGGCCCCGCCCGACTTTCCTTACTTCTTTACGTTTGTATTTTTTTGGTCTGTAATCAATATTTGATTTGAACTGGGATATTGTCCTGGCTCAAGACCATTTTGCATCTTTATTTAATAGAATGCAAATTTATTTACAAATGGCATGGTGACATTTATTATTATACATTTGGTGCGATTTTTTAAACGCAAATTCGGCAAGTTCAAATCAAATATTGATTTTAGACCAACAAAAAATACAAACGAAAAAAAACTAAAACAAATTTGCGTTGGCACGGCAGATGTATTGCTGGGTAACTATACCTGCATATACATATACTTACATATGCAACTCCATGAGATGCTTGTAAGATGGCATGTGTACTTTATTACTTATTTATTTATTACTAACGACAATACAAAGTAGAGTATTCTTATGTTTTATATTTAACTACCAAATTAATGCTACTTATCACACAAACATTTTTCTCATCACCAGTTTCTATACATATAAGTTGGTACATGTGGTATTTCATGCCACTATTAACCATTTCCAAAATGCCCCAACTTTAGGATACTCCGTTTAAGGCTAAATCTCTTAAAGCAGAACGTCTACAATTTTTGAAGATAATGCTGCACGTCGGTGTAAACCTCCTCCCTACACCACCCGAAGTAATCAAAAAATCAATTTATCGTCCGTGCCTATACGGCCAGAACCATATACACACAGAATTGCAACGATTCAACCGATTGATGTTTACCATTATTATCCCATTTGTCCCATATTTCCCCCAAAGAGTACGAATTTAGAAAAACTCTCTGTGCTTATTTTTTGTTTTTTAATTAAAGTAGGAACGTATTCCTTCAAAATTAATAAAAAAAACAATTTGATTTCAACAATGTTTCTCTCTTCAATTGCACTTATTGGTAATGGATAAAAGTTGGGTAGTTACACGCACCATTATATATTTGTTGGAATTCCGGGCATAAGTCTGAGCCTAATGGGTCCTAGTCCACCTTACAAGTTCGTTTAGAGCTTTCTGAGTAATGTAAAAAACCTTGAACACCGCCATGTCGTTTGTTGGATTTATCTTCATATCTAGTTGAGAGAGCGAGGAAATACGTGACGAATTTATCTTTCGTTGCAGTATTTACCATTGCCGTAAGAAATACGTGTAGAGATAAATTCGAAAAACGACATGCGATATGGTTGTCTTCAGGGTCTAAAGGCATAGTCGGCACATGATGACATTTTCAGAATTCTAGAAACCAAAACACACAAAAAAAAATATTTTATAAAATTCATTGGATTTGCGGAAAAACATGGAATAATTGGCCAAGTCTTCTGCGGCACTTGGCATTCTCAGCTGTTTACGACTTTTCGATATGAACTGCGAGTTCAAGTGT
Organism: Polietes domitor; assembly: GCA_947397865.1. Classification (NCBI taxonomy): domain Eukaryota; kingdom Metazoa; phylum Arthropoda; class Insecta; order Diptera; family Muscidae; genus Polietes; species Polietes domitor. Next base: position 104,321,562 of record OX377622.1, read on the forward strand.
CTATAGAACCCTGCAAAATATACCTTTTGTAATTTACTTCATTAGATATATTTTGAATTCATTTTTAAATAAAATATCCACAATTATAATACAAATCGTAACTCACCTGCTGCGCCACTCAAACTCACCTTGCACCGTCAACTTCTTTCCGAGGACCAACTTGAAAAAAATCATTAAAATTTCCAATCACGTATAAAAAATTCCATTTCATTATCGTTTTCTGTCGTTTTATTACAATCATAAAATAAGCACACAACACAAGTTGGGGAACTGGGAAAAACGCCGGCAAAAAAAGAATCCCCCAAAAACAGTAAAACACTCATTTCGTTTTAACAACTACAACGGAACGAAACGAAACAACCAACATTAGCCACAGACGTGCAAATCTATATTTAATAGTTATTTATGGCTTTCCTGAGGTAAAGTTTATTGTATTTTGCCAATATTTATTGCACTTGTTCCACCAAAGTTATCCAGCTGCCCCTGCTCCTGGCCGTGCCGAGAGTAAAAACCACAAACTTTTTCCGTTTCCTGTTGATGCGAGGATATGAGTGTTTCTGTGTGTGTGTTTGAGAACACATCCTTGTAAGTGTGTGTTCCATTGAGTTTGTCCAAACGTATTGTATAACTCGTGTGTGTTGTACTTTATTAAGTTGAACACATGTTTGCCACAACCGAAAAAGTTTTTTTTTCCGTTTAGTAAAGATTACAAATGGCTCTCGAAATCAAAGGTTAAATGAAAATTCATTAATTTTATGAAAGGTAAACTAATTGGAAATGAGCTGGATAGTGGTACAATGCGGATATCCGCCAACTGGTTGTGGATACTTAAAAATGTAAATTCTGTCGACAGCGTTTGCCATTAATACTCACGTATTGATTTTCCGTTGTAAACCTGAAATCGTTGGTAACAGCCCGCCATTGTGATGGAATAAATTAATCCTTTGCAAAACTCGTAATGAATACATCCAACTATCATGTTAAAAATAAAAACATACTGAATATTGTTGAATAATTATATCCTTCAAAAATGCCAAGTCCTCTTAAATGCAAACTGGGCAAGAGATTGCATAAGTTGAGTATCCAGTTTTGTTGTGTTTGGTGTTTAATATGGACGTTTCCAGCACCCACTGAACATTATTATAACCTCCACCTCAGGATGGGGGTATACTAACTTTGTCATTCCGTTTGTAACACCTTGAAATATCGACCTGAGTAGGAATATTCTTGATCGTCGTAAAATTCTAGGACGATTCAGAGATGCCCGTCTTTTGAAAGTATGCTAGCATCTAAAAGAAAAGAGATAGGAAATTTAAGCACAATTCCTAAGATTGCTGTCTTAAACTGACGTGATTTTTGATACATTCCTCTTGTTGCACGAAAGCTCAGCAGAAAGTGATTCATATTTTAGGGGGTGAAATGTGACAAAAAGGGATATAAATAAAAACAAGTAAGGAAAGGCTAAAGTCGGGCGGGGCCGACTATATAATACCCTACACCACTCCCTGCGTATGTACCTCACTTTGATTACTAAACCCAGTTATTTCATGGGAGCAATTTTATGTAGTTCATATAAATTATACAGTTACTATAAATTCATCATTAGTCATATATAACGAATATGGTAAATAGTATGGTAATTGATCCAATTATCCGAAAGACAAATACAAATTATACAGTAGTATTAGGATAAATCGGACCGACATTTCAAAAGGGGCCTATAACAACATTTTGGGCCTGGTCCAAAACATGGGCCTATATTTTTCTCATTCGCGATAGGTATTCCTAGTTGAAAAATATAATGATCTGCAAAATTTGATGAAGATCTGATGTAAGATGTAGTTGCTAGAGCTGTAATAAATCAGAATGGTGCCCCATTTGGGTTATACCAAAGTATGGACATATGTGCATCTCTCAAACAAGTAAGGAAAGGCTAAAGACGGACAGACTTTCTATCTCATTACAATTCAATTCGGTAAAAAAAGTGAAATCGGGAAGGATTTTTGCATCCTGTAAATGTATGTGTTTGACAAAAAATGTTAAATCGGAAAGGACATTTGTATGGGGGTATATTGATACCTGGAACGATGTGACCCCCTTTCACCATGTATGTTTATTGGTGAAATATTCGCGAGCAACATTTGTATGAGGGCTATATCTAAATCTGCACCGATCTTACCCACTTTCACCATAGGTGTTTCTAGTTCGATTATAAAATGTTGTGCCAATTTTAAAGAAAATCGGTTACAGTATGTGGACTTTAGAGTGGAAAAAGTCAAATCGGGAGCGACATTTGTATGGGGGCTATATCTAAATCTGAACCGATCTAACCCGTTTTCGCCACAGGTATTTCTAGTTTGATTATAAGGTGTTAAGCCAAATTTGAAGATAATCGGGTACTATATGTGCTTTATAGGGCGGAAAAAGTCAAATCGGGAGCGACATTTGTATGGGGGCTATATCTAAATCTGAACCGATTTCCTCCAAATTACCAATACCGATGGTCCTTGTCCAGAATAAATAACTTCTGCCAAGTTTCATGATAATCGGCTAACAATTGCGACCTGTAGAGTGCGAACAAAGTTAGATGGACAGCAGACGGACGGACAGACAGACATCGGCTGGTGATTCTAAGCCGATCCGTATACTTAAAGGTGGGTCTAGCTCGAATATTTCTTGGTGTTACAAACATTTGGGGCGAAACTAACTTATAATACCTTAGCCCACAAAGTGGTGTAGGGTATAAAAATAATTGAATATTGCATGGAGTTGAGGCGAACAGACGCGAATATGTAAAAATATGTACACATGCTTCACAACGAAAACACCAAAATCCACTGTCTTTGTGGTGCAGATAAGTAATATATTTGCCTGGAATATCTTAAATGTCGACAATGGCTGCATAATCGGAATTTTGCATATATGCATATTGCATATCTTTGGCAGGCATAATATTGTGCCAAAATTTTACATTTGTTTTGCTTATTTTAGACATCCACTCAAATATTTTATATTTGAATATTGAAATTTCTTAATTACGTACGTATTTCAAGAATGGAAAAAATTCCGGCATTTTCTTGGCATATCCTTTGACATTTAAAATTTCCCACCCACCTTTTAAATTATCCATAATTATATTTAATTAAAAGTATTTTTTAATATATTCCGTAAATTCGCTCTCCAACGGCATCCATTGCTCTTTATAATTACATTACTTTGGATTATGTTGGTGAATGTTAGGTTTATCTTTTAATTCTACTCTGAACATGTTTTTTGTCTTCATTTTCGGGATACTTTTTGGCAAACTTTTTTCGTAGGTGCAACAGATGTTTTCCTACGGAAAAGTTTTTCTCCAACGCAAAAGAAAATCGCTGCCAGTTTCATATTTTAAAAAAAGTCTAATGCACAGATTGTGCCAAAAAAATAAAATTTAACGATGACGAGGAAAGAAGTTGCCCAGGGAAAATAAAGCGAGGTATGTAATTAAATATTTGTAGTAGTCAAAAATCTAAGTTATTTAATATCTCATTTAGATTCAACGCTGGAGGGGAATGTGCACTCACCATAGTCATCGAAATTGTTGTTTGACGTCTTAAAGTATCATAAATTTTGCGTAGCAATGTGTTCTTCAGAAGCGAAAGTAAGCCTTATCTTACATGGCTTATTTCGAGAATGTTAGTTTTGGGCTAAATGGACATGCCAAAAAAATTCATTTGGAGAAAAAATAATTGCATTTTCACAAAAAATTCACTTTTTTGTCCGATTTATGGGCCTATGGAACCATTGGTCTTTAGATATTTAAAAATGATAACGACGTGAAAGTTTACTTCAAAAGCCAGCGCTATAGAACCATGATCGTGTTTCAAGTGTACATAATGTGAAATGAGCACACGTTTTTCCAGAAACTAATGCATATGAAGAAAATATGGCCGTACTTTGTTATATACCCCATTCCGGTTCGATTTCTTACTGCTCTAGTTATTCTGTTTCGTCACATGCTATTTCACAGCAGTGAAGGTGTATATAGCCCCATCAAAATGCTCCTCCCGATTTCACTTGTATTCTCTAAAAACCATATATACCCAGTATCCACTTTGGTGTAATTTGGGGAAATTTTCTCCCCATTTTTACTGATTTCAGGATTCTAGTTTGGTTTGGTCAGTACTATTTGTATCCCCTTTCGCCAAGTTGGAAAAATGTTTTCCCTTTGGCCCGATTTTGTTAATTTTCAATCCCAACCGATCTATAACTGATTTTAACCGACAGTCAGTCACAGTGGTTCAAAATCGATTTTTTAGAATTCATTCTGTAACATAAGGAAACACGAAAGGATAACACGAAATTCGGTGTGTACATTCCTCTAATTGAGTAGATAAATAATATGAAAGTATTGTTTCCAAATTTGTACTTTTAAGGGGTAAAATGGGAATAGAGGGGTAAAAATCGTACCAACCAAACGGCTGCATCTAGAATAATTAAATTCGGTGTATACATTCCTCTGATTGCGTAGACACGTCGTATTTTTTGGGGTTAAAATGGAAAAGGGTTAAAATGGACCGCAGCTACAGTCATGAAATTCGGAGATACTTTCCGATACTTGAAGTATTATTTCGATATGTAAACGTATTGGTAGCCTTGCCTTAAATATTACATTTGCGTTTTGTCTTTTTGTTCGGCGTGAGGTCAGTTTTTCAAATAGTAAAACAAAAATTAGTATTTCATTATTTTCTTGTTTACACTCCACGAGAGTATTATGTCTTTGTGCATTTGTTTGTAACACCCAAAAGGAAACGAGATAGACCCATTGTTAATTATACCGATCGTCTTAGAATCACTTTCTGAGTCGATTTAGCAATGTCCGTCTGTCTGTCTGTCCGTCCGTCCATCTATTCTTGTAATCACGATACAGGTCGCAATTGTAGACAGAACCAAATGAAACTTTGCACAACGACGTTTTTCGGGATAAGGACGAACGCTATTTAATTTGAAGAAAATCGGTTCAGATTTAGATATAGCCCCCATACGAATTTCACTCCCGATTTGACTCTTTGCACTCTAGATACCACATATTACAACAGATTTTCTTTAAAATTGACAAAACATCTTATATTGTAACTAGAAACACCTGTGGTAAAAATGTGTTAGATCGGTTCAGATTTATATATAGCTCCCATACAAATTTCTCTCCCGATTTGACTTTTCCACTCTAGAGACCACATAATGTATCAGATTGTCTTCAGATTTGGTGAAACATCTTATATTTCCACTAGAAACACCCATGGTGAATATCGGTCAGATCGGTTCAGATTTATATATAGCTCCCATACAAATTTCGCTCCCGATTTGACTTTTTCCGCTCTAGAAACCACATATTGTATCAGATTGTCTTCAGATTTGGCAAAACATCTTATATTTAAACTAAGAACATCTATGGTGAAAATCGGTTCAGATTTAGATATAGCCCCCATACAAATGTCCTTCCCGATTTGACATTTTCCTCTGTAGAAACCACATATTGTACCCGATTTTCTTTAAATTTGGCACAACATCTTATAATCTTACTAGAAACACCTATGCAGAAATTGGGTAAGATTGGTTCAGATTTAGATATAGCCCCCATATAAATGTCGCTCCCGATTTGACTTTTGCCGCTTTAAAAGCCACATATTGTGCTCGATTGTCTTTAAATTTCGCACAACATCTTATAATCTAACTAAACAAAACTATGGTAAAAGTGGGTAAGATCGGTTCAGATTTAAATATAGCTCAAATTCAAATGTTGCTCCCATAAGTTTAACCGATTTTGTCCTAACTATACATTTTATATTTCACCTATTTCATTCCAGGTTTCAATATATCCTCATACAAATGTCCTTTCCGATACAAAATTTTTTGTCAAACACATACATTTACAGGATACAAAAAACCTTCCCGTTTTCACTTTTTCACCGAATTGAAATGTATTCGGATTGAAAGTGGAGTGTATCATAGAGTCGGCCCCGCCCGACTTTAGCCTTTCCTTACTGGTTTTTTATTTCCCAATATTTCGACCAACTCCGTTGGTCATCTTCAGTCGTCTAGTACAAAAAACACAAATTATTCAATTGCAATTTACAAGCATTAATAAATCCTAAAAAGGTGTGTTGGAAAAAAATCATCGCCATTTATTCATTTCGATCATGGATCAGAAGAAAAAATATTATTTTCAACTATGTCAAATAATGTAAATAATTTTCTATTGGTCACATTCTAGTGAACCAGCAGAGTGAATTATTGTACTTATTAATTTCCGAATTAATTTGCTAATATTTCCTTGAAGTCATCTCTCCGAAATAAACTTAAGATATCATATATAGCTAGATAAGGACAACTTTTAAGGAGACCATTAAACCATTAAAGAGAAATCCTATTAAAATACAAAGAAAAAGAATTAAGGAAAGGCTAAAATCTGGAGGCGCCGACTATATGATACACTCTACTTTCAACTCCATTACAGATGAATTCTGTAACAAGTAAGGAAAGGCTAAAGTCGGGCGGGGCCGACTATATGATACCCTCCACTTCTACGCCATTACAATTCAGGGAAAAAAGTGAAAATGGGAACGATTTTTGTATGGATACTATATCATGAACCGATGTGACCTACTTTCATAAAGTCTGTTTCCTGCTGACATATAACATGTTCTGCTAAATTACACAAAATCTGTAATATCTTGAGAGAGAAAAGTTAAATCGGAATGACAATTTAATGAGGCCTACATCGACCCACTTTCACAATTATGGTTCCAGTTGAAATATAAGTTGATATGGTAAATGTGAAAAAAATGGATTAAAATTTGTGGCGTTTATAGCGCAAAAAGTTAAATGGAGGTCAAAATTTGTATGGGAGCTATAAATAACTCTGAACCGATGTGACCCACGTTCTCTAAAGATGTTTCCAGTTCAAATATGATGTTATGTGCCAAACTTGAAGAAAATCTGAACCAATTTGACTTTGTGCCAAATTTGAAGAAAATCGCATATAATATGTGTTTTCTAGAGAGGAAAAATTCAATTCGGGAGCGAAATTTGTATTGGAGCTATATCTAAATCTGAACCGATGTGATACACGTTCTCTAAAGATGCCTCCAGTTCAAATATAAGGTTATGTGGCAAATTTGAAGAAAATCTGAACCACTCGATTTTATCAAAGATGTTTCTAGTTAAAATATAATGTTTTGTGCCAAATTTGAAGAATATTGGTTAAAATATGTGATATCTAGAGCGCAAAAAGTTAAATGTAGAACGAAATTTGTATGGCAGCTATATCTAAATCTGAACCGATCTGGTCCAACTTCACCATAGATATTTCTAGTTTAATTATAAGCTACCGTGCCAAATTAAAAGCAAATCGACAAAAATATGTGGTTTCTACAGCAGAATAAGTCAAATCGGGAGCAACATTTGTATGGGGGCTATATCTAAATCTGAACCGATTTTCTTCAAATTAAATAGGGTTCGTCCTTGGGCCAAAAAACTCAGTTGTGCCAATTTTTTTAAAAGATCAAACAATAATTCCGACCTGAACTTTGATTACAACAATAGATGGACAGACAGGCAGACGGGCATTGCTAAATCGATTCAAAAAGTTATTTTATCTATCGGTATACTTAACAATGGGTCTATCTTGTTTCCTTTTGGATGTTACAAACAAATGCACAAAGACATAATACCCTAGTGGAGGGTATAAAAAAAGGAACCGATTCGACCTACTTTCACAATGTATGTTTTCAGCTAACATATAACGTTTTCCACTAAATTAGAACAAGAACTTTAATATCGGGAAGGTCGTATGTATAATGGTTATATTAAAACCTGAAGTGATAAGACCCACTTTATCTATTGGTTTTTCAAGTTGAAATATTATACTTCAACTATTTTGCTAAATCTGAAAAATATCGTTTAATGTTCCCAGTTGAATACAAGTTGCTATGACAAATTTGAAGAAAATCTGTTAAAATGTGTGGTGTCTAGAGCGTAAAAAGTTAAATAGAGGCCGAAATTTGTATGGGAGATATATCTGAACCGATCTGGCCCCCTGTACGAAAAAGTGTGCGATGTCCGCAAAATTTTCTCGATTTTAATAATGTTGTTGCCATGAATCGAGAATGTGTTCATTACCTAAAACATGTACTTATTATTAATTCTAAAGCCTGGATTTAAATTTCCAAAAAGGTTCTCTCAATTCACAAGAATTGTCTGCAGAGGGAATGTTAAGTATTACTGATCCTCCGGTATACATCCCCAACTCTCAACAACAAAAGCGACAGAAATTAACAAAAGCTGCTGTCGTCATGCATGCGTTGTTTTTAACAGAAAGCAAATACATATCTTCACATTATCCTTTTTTTTTAATTTACTCAGGCATATATCCTTAACGGTTATCTTCCGCTGTAACTCTACTCATTTCGTTTTTCCCATCAACGAGAAAAAGGTAACATTTGCTATCTGCGAATTAAATAATTTTGCTGCTCGTTTGTTTTTTTGGCTCACCTCCGGTATACGCTTCGGTATTATTTCCGCCTTTTTTCCCAGGGAAATTTTCCATTCAGCCAAGCGCAAAATTTTCAGTTCACATCTTGGCCGAACACCAGAAGATTGTTATGAAAATAATAATTTCTGTACAGAATGAGCAAAAATAACTTCAAGAGAGATACACGAGGAAGAGAAAAAAACTAAAACAAAATGAGAATTGAAACAAGTGCGAGGTGTAATTAAAAAAGGATTAGAGATAAAGAGCAGACGGGCCATGCAATTAAAAGCAGGGCAAATATATATTAACCAAACGCAACTGGGAAACCTTAAGAATTGCAATACACAGTTTTAATGACACTAGGCAACTGAATTTCACGAAGTTAAACATTACACTATGCAATAGAAAATTTAACCGACGGACTATGTGTAACATTTGCTTTGGATTTCTGAATTAGAAAAAATACATGAATACATTTTTATACACTCCACGAGAGTAGTATCGGCTTAGAATCACTTCCTGAGTGCAATGTCCGTCTGTCCATCTATTGTTGTAATCAAATTACAGGTGGAAATTACAGTGCGCTCGTAACAAAAATTGGCACATGTAAGTTTTGTGGCTCAAGGACGAACGAAATTTAATTTGAGGCAAATCGGTTCAGATTTAAATATAGTCGCCATAAAAATGTCGCTGCCGATTTGCCTTTTTCCAATTTGGAAACTACATATTGTACCCGATATTCTTCAAATTATGCACAACATCTTATAATCTAACTAGAAACACTTATAATGACAGCGAGTGAGAACGGTTCAGATTTAGATATAGCCCTCATACAAATGTCGCTCCCGATTTGACTTTTCCGCTCTAGAAACCATATATTTTTCCCAAATTTCTTAAAATTTTGCTTAACACCTTATAATCTAAGTAGAATCATCTATGCTGGAAATGGGTAATATCGGTTCAGATTTAGATATAGCCCCCATACAATTGTTGCTCCCGATTTGCCTTTTTCCAATCTGGAAACCACATATTGTACCCTATTTTCTTTAAATTTGCATAACATCTTATAATCTAATTGGAAACACCTGTAATGTCGCCCGACTTTAGCCTTTGCTTACTTGTTTCATCTATTTTTACTAAAATACTTTTTTAATCTTATTTTGGAAATATAAGCCAGCTCACATCTGCTTATAAATATGTTCAATTAAAGATAATTATGATATTTGATTTGAACTGGGATATTGTCCTGGCTTAAGACCATTTTGCATCTAGAATAATAATAATAGAATGCAAATTTATTTACAAATGGCATGGTGACATTTATTACTTGGCTGCAGACTACCACGATCATGATTTCGACCATGTCAAAAGTCTTTTCAAGTGGCTTCGCAGCGACTTTTCAACATCAAACCCGGCCTCTATAAGGAGATGATTCTCACAAACGAACGAGAAGCACAACTCACTTGTGATAGCTACAAATGGTATTTGTTATATAGAGGCAGTGATTTAGGAACAGTTTACTAAAACTTGTACAAAAATTGACTTAAAAAAAAAGAATTTTTTGCTGGTACGACTGACCAATAAAAACAGACAACAAATATTTAGTTTAATTTTGTTTTATTTTAATAATCTAAAATATCTATGGTTAAATTTAGAAGTAATTGCTATCTTGTATATGGAAACAAATTTTTATAAAAATCATTTTTTTTTTAATTTTTGTTAAAAAAGTGCAAAAAGGTCAATTTGAAAATTTAGAGATAAATGTAGAAATTATGACCCTCTTATAAAAACTTCTTAAAAATGGCAATCGATTTTTCAAATACTGTTTCAACCCAAACTATAGATAATTTATTTAAAAAATTGTTTAATGAAATTGAAATTTTCTACAAAGACACCTTTAAATTTCGTACTATCATTTTAGGAGTATAAGTCCAATAACGTTCGATTGAACTTTAAATTCCTCTCAACTTTCACGTAGAAGCAATCGTTTAGCAAAAGTCGCACAAATAAAACGTTTCTGTTTCCTCAGAAGGTTGAAAAATGCACATTGTTATTTCGAGACACGGCTATTTAAGATCTTTCTCAAGAAGTTTTTCTGGGAATATAATAAATAAACTACACAGATATTTGAATCTGAAAATTTTCCGATTTTTCCGCAAACTAAGTATTTTTTCCATAAATTTTTCCTAAAAACAATTTTTCCTCAAATTGAGAAATTTTTTGTTTAATTTTTCCTCAAAACAAGTAAGTCAGTTTGCTTAAACTAAGGGAAATTTTAATTGATATATGGAAAAAAGTAAACTTAACATAAGTTTAATTGGACTGAAACTGAGGAAAATATTCAAATAATTCAACGAAATGAAATTTAGATTTTGGAATTTCTAATCAAGTTTAGTATTTTTAAGACGATTATTTATCAATATTTGTCACGGCAAGTAATTGGTCTCTAAGGTTATGTGAGTAATTTTCGGAAACAGTGTTTTCACATCGTGCACACAATTGATTTCACTATAACAACAAATGTGATCAAAAAGCTATATTTGTTTATACTTTGGTTATTATAACGCAAAAACGCGAATTGCTGGGACAATTTGATGCCATTTTCGAATTGAGCACTCTGTCTCCAAACATTCATGTCTATCAATTGACTAGTCCTGTGGAATATTGCAATCCTCTGCAAAACAATCAATTATTCCTCTGCGAAAAATTTAAAATATTTTTAAAAGCCCATAACATTACTGTTCTTCCTATATAAATTTTTCCCAAAATCGCAGGTGCGAATACCTTAAAAACTACAACTTTGCTGAAATAGAAAGTAATTTTTAAGAACAAAATTAATAGCTGAACCTATGGTCACCTCACTCTGAATTTGATATTTTGTAGAGAATGAAATATGCTTAAATACCTTAAAATTATGAAAACTCTTTTCGTACAGAGGAGGTGAAAACCTTTCAGAAGATACAAATACCAATAACATTAAATCGGTCCAATTTTGTGATGTATGATAAGATAACCAACTTTGGAGCACTATAAACCCCAAATCACGTATTACTTTGAGATACGGTAAACGCTATATTACCCGTATGTAAGAGCCAAATTTCATCGAAATCTAAGAAGGTCAAACGGGGCACTGTGTCGAAATCTTGTGAAGTTACCTTATACAAAATTCATATAAAAAACAAGTAAGGAAGGTTAAAGTCGGGCGTGGCCGACTATATGATACCCTACACCTAGTCATTATACACTTTGGTGTAGGGTATAAAAACGTCGTTACATTTGCATCGGGTGATATACGATACAGCTATAAGAGAAGAATGTACTACAAATTTTATACTTCTATCTGCATTTGTAAGAAAACTTGAAATATGTGGGTTCTAGAGCGGAAATCTGAGGAGTTATTTGTATGGGAGCTATATATAAATCTGAACCGATCTGGCCTATTTTTACCAGAGCTGTTTCTATTTAAAATATATGACGTTTTGCCAAATTGGAAGAAAATCTGTTGTAATATGTGGTTGCTAGAGCGGAAAGAGTAAAATCGGGAGTAAAATTTGTATGGGAGCTATATCTAAATCTGAACCAATTTGCTTCAAATAAATAGCGATCGTCCAACAACTTCGTTGTGCAAAGTTTCATTTAGTTCTAAGAACAAATGCGAACTGTACTTTGATTACAAGAATAGATGGACAGACGGACGGACATTGCTAAATCGGCTCAAAAAGTAGAATCACTTTCGATCGGAATGCTTAACATTGGATCTCGCTTCCTTTTAGGTGTTACATACAAATGCACAGTCATTATACACTGTGGTGTAGGGTATAATGAGAATATGATCAATTCTCAAAAGTCTCATGATAGTTGTGCCACAACATACTATACACTTTATTCTAGTTGAACTCTTCCTAAAACCAAGTAAATTTTTACTAAATCTGAGCAAAATTTCAGTATTTCTTCCAAAACCAAGTAAATATTTACTCAAGCTGAGGAAACATTTATTTGATGCATTTTTCCTTTAAAACAAGTACTTAAACTGTTGATACTTTTACTTGAGATAAGAAAAAATAATTTCAAATTAGTTTATTTTAACTAAAAATAATTCAATTAAATGATTTTGCTCCAGAGTATGCAAAACTAACACAAAAGATGACAGCAGAAAGTATTTCTCAAAAGTTTTCCACAAAGCGTTAAGGTAAGGTAAGGAATAACTCCATGATTGCTGCGAAGGTGTCTGTCTGTCTCAGTGATTGTTTAGAATATTTGAAGTTTTTTAAAACATTGATTTGAACTTGGATATTGTTCTCGCAAAAGAACATTTTGAATCTATATTTTATAGAATGAAAATTTATTTACACGGTGACATTTATTACTTGGCTGCCCACTACCACTATTATGATTTCTGACCCATGACGAACTTCTTCAGAAATAAATTTCGTAAAACGAACGGCAATTGGTTCTTTACTATTCATCAATCTTCTAAACTCATTGATGTTTTTATAAGTTCACTAATATTTGAATGTGTGAAATAAATATTAAATAATATGCTCTCCACTTTCTACCCCAATAAATTCAATTCGCTGTGGCTTCTAGAGCAAAACGAGTTAATTTGTGAAGGACATTTGTATGAGGGCTATATTGAAACTTGAACGATCTGAACCACGGTGTTGTGCTCAATTTGCAGGAAATCGGTTATAATATTTAGTTTCTAGAGCGCAAAAAGTAATATCCGGAGCGGCATTTGTATTTGAGCTATATATATATAAATTTGAACTGATCGAGCCCAAATCTATTAAAATATGTGGATTCTAGAGAGGGCATGGCTAATTCAATTCAAAAATTGATTCTAAGTCGATCGGTGTAATAAAAGATGGACCTATCTCGCTTCATCTTGGGTGTTATAAACAAATGCAAAAATAAATAATATCCTAAACCCAGTAAAACAAATGGAAAATTTTGCAATATAAAGAATTTTGCCTTTATTTTCGTTCTTAAAACTTTGAAAATTTTCTTCCACAGAAGTATGAAGAAGTAGGAAACAATTGAAAGATTTTTTACTAGACCCAACGAAATCCGTTTAAGTAAATTTACTACCCCTTTTGTAGTAAATGAATTATTTACTATGGTTTTGAAATAAGTAACCTTTACTTACTAAACTGAATTACAATTGTCGAACTAAATTGGTGTCTGGATTTTAGTCGGATTTATGAATGATATTTCCCTGAGTGCAGGTGCCCGAAATACAAATACAATAATACAACCACAACAACTGCCGTCTAGTTGCCTCTTTCGTCTTTCAACAATCTTCTTGGCTTCAATTTTTGTGTAAATCCGCCAATTTAAAGTTGTTCCTTTTTCGTTTCTTTAAAAATTCAAGGTTTCTTTCACTTTCTTTATCGGCACAAACTGTTGTCCCTCGTTCTATTTGGCATTCAAGACGTTTTTGGCAAAAGAATTGCTAAACGAAGCGTGGCATCTTGATATTTCATTCACTGATTTAGTATTACCGCTTCGATTATTTCAGCTACAATACATTATCTTTAGCAGAAATGTGCTAACTTGCAGACATATTTTGCGGCTAAAAAATATGGTGTATATTTTTTGGACAGAAGCGGAAATCGAAAACAAACCAAAACGAGACAAAATCGAAACCAAAAATTTTATTCTTCGACCTCATAAATTGCTGTCGGATATATCCGAATAGTTTCATATTGATTAATATAACAATAGAGAAAGTTAAAATGTATATAATTGTATCCTTGAATTTTGGACTTTTGCAGCAACTGCTATGAATTTTTTATACATTATATTGGCTTTATTGTAGCCACAGATTTGGTCCAATTTATGTGAAATGTACCAGAACGGGTCCAAATATTTCGTCCCTATTTCATGTCAAATATGATATCAGCCATATGTCTCCAACATTTTCCCTAGGTTAGGGTTATTTGTGTGAACACATTTCTGCTCTAAACATGTATAATTGTGTCAACACATCTCTTTCAGTTCAAAAGTTAGTTCCACAAATTTGGAACCAATCATTGGCTTTTGTATATAAATTTGCCTTAGCAATAATAAGTCCTGTCTATTGATTGAGAGAAATTCTCATAGCCCCGCTTAGTTTTTTGTAGGATTGTTTCTAAGATCCCATTTTTTGGCCCTCTTTTTCACAAGCGTTGTACCTGACAGAGGAAGCTCACGTTGATGTTTTTCCAAAATCATAAATTGATAGATGTAAAAGGGAAATAAAACACACACACACACGCATACATACCCACTCCCATAGATTTGAACAAGAAAAAGGGAACGAAAAGAAAACAAAAAAAAAAAACAACATATTGGAATAACAAACAAAGAAGGAACGTTTACGAAGAACACGAAATAGGAGGTGGTGATGGAGGGAGGATAAAAAAGCTCGACGGAGAAAACTAACAAAACCCTAAGCAACAACTACAACAGTCACCCACACACACACACTCGCACCACGGAATCACTCACACAATCACTCGCTCATACATTTGCAAAAAGCGAGAGGCAATCAAGTGGAAATATTTCAATTTACAAATACAGATGTTTTGACGAATAACTGCTGTTGTAGAACGAAAAAAAGTACAAGGATATGCATACTCACTCACACAAAGAAATATGTTTTGAAAAACGAGAAGAAATTCTTTTGAATGCCCTACACCGCTGTTTCACTGTATGGAATGGGCTGTAACAGGCTAGCTGTTTGTAGCACCTGGATAAATGTCTCACATAGCCACAGTCAAACATGAAATTATTGCACAATATACATTGCTTGAATTACATAAATATATGTATATTTCCAACCGACTTATTATTTATCGCAAACAATGGGTTGTGAACATTGAGTATTTAGGTGGAAATGTGTTTCAATTGACTTCATGAAAAATCACACCAAAGCAAAATGGCACAAAAAAATAAAATCGCACAAGTTAAAAAGTGGATCAAAAAAACTAATACTTGTCCAAAAATGCAGAAAGCAGTATACAAATTATAGTCTTTTCATAAAATTGACAACAAGAAATACGATATGAAGTCGAAATTTGTGGCACATACCCACTAGCAACCAGTGCTCCAAATGATAGGAATCTGAGCCAACACATAAGTATTTGTATTAAAATGAAAGGTAATTGCTGAGACTACGCAGAAAAAATGTTTCCGGCAATGAGAGCCTTTGGCCGATTTTCTCCTCTACGTATGCCTAGAAATTACAAGAATTGTAGTAGCACGTATAAAACAACTCTTCGATTTTACTCTGAACAATTGTTATTTTAGGATATCAATTCCTTGTGCATCTGTTTGTAACACCCAAAAAGAAGAGCGATAGACCAACCGTTTATTGTATCGATCGCCTTCAAATAACTTCCTGAATCGATTTATCGATGTCCGACTGCCTTTCGCCTAGTATTTTGACTTTATTTTGTGAAATATAAGTAATATTTTATTTTGGTTATTTTGCTTTAAAAGTTTTTTTTTATAAAATTCCAATTTTCGTCAAAATATCGAGCCCTTAGCGCGGAATGATCGTAAGCGCTAAAACGCACATTTTACAGGAGAAGGTTTTTATTGATTATTTTGAAATATTTGCATAAAATAAATTATGTTTTAAAGCAAAATGTTTTAATTCCGCTGTACCCAACGAAGTATTATTAAAAATGTATCATTTGTTTACATAATACGATACTTTTGGCGCTTGAGATACAAATATTGTTGTTGCGGCTACAAATACTGAAAAACTTTGGCACTTATGATATAAGTTTTTTTCGAAACCTCGAAATTTTAGTAAAAACACACTTTTTATTATAAAAAAAAAATATTAAAACAACATAATAAAATAGATAGCACTACTTTTATAAAGGGAAAATGAACAGAAAAGTAATTAAAATCGTTAATAAAAAACTATTTTGGACACATTTGACTGTAGTTAAATTTCATATAAAAGTTTTAGGTAATATTGATATTGAATTTTTCTTTGAACGAATAATTAAATTAATATTCATTTTGAGCACCCTACTATCTGCAAAATATCCATATTTAAAGGGACCCAAATTGTTCTTCCTTTACAAAATGATTCAATTGTAGAGTGCATGGAATCAACTGGCATCATTGCCAGTTATGTTATGTTAACGTTCTTAACGAAAACTGACGTTTTTATACCCTCCACCTCCAGGATGGGTGTATACTAACTTTGCCACTCCGTTTATAACACCTTGAGACACTATAAAGTATATTCACTATATTCATGATCGTCATAAAATTCTAAGACGATCTGCCCATGCCCGTCCTATCAAACGACAACAGATATAAACACGAAATTCGGTGTGTACATTCATTTAATTTAGTAGATACATAATATAAAAGTTATTTTTCCAAATTCGTACTTTTAAGGGGTATAATGGAAATAGAGGGATAAAAATGGTACCAAGGCTATATTAAAAAATATATTTTCCTGTAATATTACTTCACTTCTACGAAAATCGAAAGCCTCTGTGGAATGCAATCCATGGTGGAGGGTATATAGTTCGGCCCGGCCGAACTTAACACCGTTTTTACTTGTTTACTCTTTAACTCAATAGAATTGTGGGCAATATGCCAATTTTCATCACTATTTTAAGTTAAGTATTATGTTTCTTTGTCAAATTTGCCATTATTTGAATAAAATAAATGTTAACGTTTACTCATAATAGTAGTGAATGATACCAAAACCATGTATACAGTATTTGGCTTAATATACGAATATTCCAAGAAGAATATTAAATTATTTTATATAAGGCACAAATCGTACAAAAAGGCTTTGTGTTCTCCAAAAAGACATTAATTTAGAGCTACTTTCAGTTATTGTGGGTAAACTTTGTTCTTCTGGATCGATAAAAAATATATAAAACAAATATCTGGGATCTTTGAACCTCCTAGCTCAGTTCGTTCGTAACCTATCGTACTTTCAGCCAACAGACGAACCCTTCATTCTATGGCCGAGGGTATAAAAATACACTTATTATTGACAGTTTTTGCCTAAATTCATAAAATGTCGCTTGCGATAAAATTGCTTTCTTAGAAAATGTGAGCAGCGACATAAAATCTTAGCCCCGTTTTTTATATAAACGTTAACAATTTTGACAATTTTTATACCCTACACCACAGGGTATAATGTCTTTGTGCATTTGTTTGTAACACCCAAAAGGAAGCGAGTTAGACCCATCGTTTATTATACCGATCGACATAGAATCACATTTTGAATCGATTTAGCCATGTCCGTCTGTCTGTCTGTCTGTCTGTCTGTCTGTCTGTCTGTCTGTCTGTCTGTCCGTCCGTCCGTCCATCTATTCTTGTAATCACGATACAGGTCGCAATTATTGTCCGATTCTAACGAAACTTGACACAAACGATTTTTGTTCGTCAAGAACGGACGCTATTTAATTTCAAGCAAATCGGTTCAGATTTAGATATAGCCCCCATACAAATGTTGCTCCCGATTTCACTTTTATCTGCTCTAGAAGCCACACAATTTAAGCGATTTTGATAAAATTTTGCACAACACCTTATATCTAAGTTAGAAACATCTGTGGTGAAAATGGGTCAAATCGGTTCAGATTTGGATATAGCCACCATACAAATTTCGCTCGCTATTTGACATTTTCCGGCCTAGAAACCGTAAATTTTAGCAGATTTTCGTCAAATTTGGGTTAACACCTTATATTTCAACTAGATACATTTTTGGTGAAAATGGGTCAAATCGGTTCAGATTTATATATAGCCCCCATACAAATGTTGCTCCCGATTTCACTTTTTCTGCTTTAGAAGCTACATAATTTAAGCAATTTTGATCAAATTTTGCACAACAACTTATATCTAAGTTAGAAACATCTGTGTTAAAAATGGGTCAAATCGGTTCAGATTTAGATATAGCCACCATGCAAATTTCGCTCGCTATTTGACATTTTCCGGCCTAGAAACCGTAAATTTTAGCAGATTTTCGTCAAATTTGGCTTAACACCTTATATTCCAACTAGATACATTTTTGGTGAAAATGGGTCAAATCGGTTCAGATTTAGATATAGCCCCCATACAAATGTTGCTCCCGATTTCACTTTTTCTGCTTTAGAAGCGACATAATTTAAGCAATTTTGATCAAATTTTGCACAACATCTTATATCTAAGTTAGAAACATCTGTGGTAAAAATGGGTCAAATCGGTTCAGATTTAGTATAGCCACCATACACATGTTGCAACCAATTTGACATTTTCAGCACTAGACTACATTTTTAACCGGTTTTCTTCAAATTTGGCACAACGCGGTATACGTTATATTCGCACTACAAACATACATGGTGAAAGAGGGTCACATAGGTTCAGATGTATATACAACTTTCGTTCAAATGTCCCTCCAGAAAGAAAATATTTTAACCGATTTTCTTCAAATCCCTGCAGCGATGTAGTTCCAATTCATTTCACCATTGATTTTAACAAATTTTTAACATATTTTGATCAAATTTGTCTAAGTTAACTACTTATCTCTCTAGAATCCAAAATTCGTCGAAATAATTTGGGTCTTTCGACGATTTTGTTTTCTTCTTATTTGTATCGTATAAAGTGCAATTATTGTATCGTATAAAGTGCAATGGTAGAAGCATCGATCACATCAATTACAGTTATATTATACACGTTGTTAGCAAATTAGGTAACCGTTTTAAATGATAATGGGTTTCGTATACCTCTCATATTACTTGGCTAAATTTACCCATTCTCTTACTTCACACATTACTCGAATACCACAGGTATCAAAATTCACGAGCAAATTTATGGCTTTGTTTGTGAAGTAAAAAGTTTTATTGTGACCCATTTTAATCCGTACGCAGATCAATATGATACGCTGGTACCTGGCGTCGAACATGATATTAAATATCAAGCCAGGTAGTACCTGTACATAAAGAAAAATAACATATTCCACTGGATATTCAGGTAAAAGTTAACGCGTATAAAACCATTTGTGAAAATAAAACTAAGGTTTAGTTTATTTTCATATTTCAAACGGTTCAGACCACGTTAAAATAAATTTCTTTAACATAATGCCCAGAACACGTAAACAAAGTGCGAACACTCGTAGTCGTCTTGTCAGGAATAGAGTTCAAGCATTGCGAGTTGTTGAAGTAGAGGACGAACCCACTAGAAGAGTCCAAAACAACACAATTCAACGGCGAGTATACAACAGCGCATGGAGATCACAGAGGCGACAGAATACAGAATATCGCATTGCAGAACAACAGCGTAACACTGCTTCACATTCACAAAGACGTCAGGATGTTGAATATAGCATTCCAGAACAACAGCGTAACACCGCTTCACATTCACAAAGACGTCAGGATGTTGAATATCGCATTGCAGAACAACAGCGTAATACTGCATCGCACTCACAAAGACGCCAGGACATTCAATTTCGCATTGCAGAACAACAGCGTGACACTGCCTCACATTCACAAAGACGCCAGAATGTTGAATTTCGAATTGCAGAGCAACAACGTGACACTGCCTCACATTCACAAAGACGGCAGGATGTTGAATTTCGAATTGCAGAGCAACAACGTGACACTGCCTCACATTCACAAAGACGCCAGAATGTTGAATTTCGAATTGCAGAGCAACAACGTGACACTGCCTCACATTCACAAAGACGCCAGGATATTGAATTTCGCATTGCAGAACAACAACGTGACACTGCCTCACATTCACAAAGACGCCAGGATGTTGAATTTCGAATTGCAGAGCAACAACGTGACACTGCCTCACATTCACAAAGACGCCAGGATGTTGAATTTCGAATTGCAGAGCAACAACGTGACACTGCCTCACATTCACAAAGACGCCAGGATATTGAATTTCGCATTGCAGAACAACAGCGTGACACTGTCTCACACTCACAAAGACGCCAGGATGTTGAATTTCGCATTTTAGAGCAACAGCGTGACACAGTCTCACATTCACAAAGACGCCAGAATGTTGAATTTCGCATTGCAGAGCAACAGCGTGACACTGCCTCACATTCACAAAGACGCCTGGATATCGAATTTCGCGCAATAGAGCAGGAGCGTGATACTGCAGCTCACTCGCAGCGTCGTGCCAATATCGAATACCGAATAGGCGAGAGGTTAAGAAATACTGCTCAGAGGCAAAACAGGCGCGCTGCTGAACGATATGCGTTGCAAGACGCTAACCGTTCAAGAAATTTAAGAGTTATTAACCATAGACGGGATCCCGTTAACAGAGCCAGAGGAAACATTGGACAATCACTAAGGATCAGAGAGAGGAGGGAGGCTCACACCGACGAAGAAAGACGTGGAGAAATTGCTGCGGTTATTAGTAGGCGTAATGAAATCAGATTCCAAAGGTACAACGAAACTATTAAGCAAGGACCAACAATTATATGTACGTGCTGCGGAGGACTATGGTTTCCCCATCAGGTAGAGACACTTAAAAAACAAGGTATGTCAAATTTAAGTTTTGTAAATGAAGTATTTTTCCTCTCTGAAAAATTTCCCTCATCCGACGATATGTATAGTTTCTGTAAGACCTGCAGTAGATCAATAAAGAACGGGAGAAAACCTAACATCTGTCTCTCAAATGGTTTAGATTACCCAGAAATTCCAAACGCTCTTAAAGACTTAACATCTGTAGAGGAACGTTTAATAACCGCCAGGCTACCTTTCATGGTTATTGTCGCACTTGGTTTTGAAAGACAAAGTGCTATACGCGGAGCTGTAGTTAATGTACCAATTTCGGTAAACGAAACGGTTACAGCACTCCCAAGGACATTTGATCAAGCTCATGTAATCCAATTGCATTTGAGACGTCGCATGGAATATCAACACGACTATATGACAGAGATAATTAGGCCAGCTAAAGTGATTGAGGCTGCCAGATATCTAATAAATACCGAGTTGTATATCAAACATGGCATTTCCATTGCAGATGGATGGTTTGAAAGTTTTAATTCTCAAAATATAGTCCCTTTCGTTGCTAATCAGCAGGACCAGGAAGTCATCCAAGCAATTTTCAATAATCAGATTGAACATGGAAATAATAATACTGGTGAAATTCCAACTGTTGACGAATTTTCTACAGAAAATTTAAATCCTGGAGGCCAACAAACTTTGCTAGAGAACATACCATGTGAAAATATTCCTCAACAGCGTGTTGTTATGGCGCCTGGTGAAGGTCGTCGACCAGTCGATATGATAACGGACACCGATTCCGAAGAGCTTGCATTCGCTACAATATATTGTGGCAAAAAACGTTCCTGCACGGAAACATACTCCAAAATTGTACGGTCAGAGCTACGGCGATACGACAGAAGGAGTTGTAGAACAGATAAGTTGTTATACAGCTACAAGAAACTGGAACTATTGACCATCAAGAGTGCCACGTCCATTGCTTTGCGAAAGCATATCTGTTCTCGAAATGTCACTGCAGGAAATGCTTTGGATGATACATACGTCAATAACCTTATACAACACGACGACGGATTCCGCATTCTGAAAGGTGTTAGATCTTCTCCAGCTCATTGGGAAGCAGAAAAAAAGAAGGCCATTGCTATGATTAGGCAGTTCGGTCTTCCAACTTTCTTCATAACCCTTTCAGCGGCCGAAACCAAATGGCAGGAACTGTTAGTTATTTTGGCTAAGACTGTGGACCATGTTGATATAACGGAAGACGATGCTTCAAACCTTCCATTCTCCGAAAAGGCAAGATTAATCCGAAGTGATGCAGTAACGTGTTCTCGCTATTTTGACTACCGTTTTAGGCAACTGTTTTCTTTATTCAAAATGAATAACGGAATTTTCGACAGTCACTTTGTCGAAAAATATTATTGGAGAGTAGAATTCCAACAACGAGGTTCTCCCCACATTCATGGCATGTACTGGCTTAAAGATGCTCCCAAGATAGATTTAAGTGATCCATCTACTTTCCCTGACGTGATCAACTTCATTGATACATATGTATCTACAAACGGCGCTGATGACAATTTATCTGAATATCTTCAGTATCAGCGACACAACCATAATCGCTCATGCACAAGAGAGTTTCGAGGTGAAAAAATTTGTCGATATGGCATGCCTTATCCCCCGATGCCATCAACGGAAATTTTAATGCCTCTTCCTGAAAACTTTGAAAACGTAGAACAATACAAACAGAACTACGACAAAATTCAAAGTTTATTGAATGCGAACATGAATTCAGACGAAATATCGCACTTAAATAATTTTGAAAATTTTCTTGCGCACGAAAATATCAACCTTTCTTATGAAGACTACTTGCTATCGTTACGGTCATTTTTAAAGAAGCCAAAAATTTTACTACGCAGAAGATTTCAGGATAAAATGTTAAATGCATATAATCCCACAATATTAGAATTGCACAGAGCCAATATGGACATTCAATTCATTTTGGATCCTTACGCATGTTGCAGTTATATAATTAATTATATAAATAAATCTAATCGTGGTGTATCCAGAATTCTTCGTGATGCTGTCGAGGAAATCCGATCGGGAAACTATACAATTAAACAAAAATTACAACACATAGCCTACAAATTTATTTCAGGTACCGAAATATCAGCACAAGAAGCCACATATTGTTGTTTGGGAATGAGGTTGTCAGAAAGCAGTAATGCTGAGGTATACATCAACACTGGACGACCGGAAGAACGAGTGTTTATGTTACGACCCCGTGAACAGCTACAAAACTTGCCACCTGATTCCACCGACATATACGTCGTCGGCCTCTTAGATCATTATATTCAGCGGCCAGATGAACTCGAAAATTTGTGTTTGGCTGATTTTGCAGCCAATTATAAATTTACGAGAACATTGCGAAACAGAAATCCTGAAGAGAACTACGAGGAGCAAGAAATCGAAGATGAAGTTGAACGTTCAACGCGTACCTTTCGATTGAAGGACAACAGTGGTTTCATTAAAGAAAAGTCCAAACCGCACGTCATTCGTTACAGAAGGTATAATGTCAACACTCACAGATGTGATTACTTCCGTGAACTAGTGATGTTGTACCATCCCTGGAGAAACGAAGAGAGAGATCTGCTGCAAAACGATAATGAAACCACCTGTACTATTCATATGGATAGTATTGAGTCCAATAGGAAAAGGTACGATGTCTTCGAAGAACGAGAACTCGAAAATGTTCTGGAGCGCCTAAGGGATGAAAGTGAAGCGGTCAACGATGCCAATGAAGAAGATGAATCTAATATCGTAGATGAGGAATTTATGGTTCTGGCGGTACCTGAAATAGATCCCAATATTAATATACTGCAGACACAGGGTAATCCAACAGCGGAAGAAACAAGCGATGAAACAATACGTGTTATAAAGCTTCCTCCCATTATATCCGAACCTGAACTTTTGACTATGGTCCGAACGTTAAATAGCAAACAAAAGTTATATCTAACTCACCTTCACCATAACATAAAATGTGGTGCCACATTTCATGAATTTGTTAGTGGGGGTGCTGGTGTTGGAAAAAGCAGATTGATATCCGCTATTTATCAGTCGGTGAACCATAGATTTAATAGCATTCCAGGATCGGATCCAAATTTAATTAAAGTTTTATTGACAGCTCCAACTGGCAAGGCGGCTTTCGGTATTGGTGGTTCTACACTACACTCAATGTTTTCACTACCAATTAATCAATCGACAGCTGACATAAGGCCATTAGGAGCAGATACCGTGAATTCAATGCATGCTAAACTTTTGAATCTAAAACTCCTTATTATTGACGAAATTTCAATGGTTGGTGCAAAAATGTTTTCATATTTAGATGCACGCTTGAAACAAATATTTAGAAGTACAGATCCTTTCGGAGGCATATCTGTAATTGTTTTTGGTGACTTACATCAACTTTCTCCAGTAGGTGACCGATGGGTATTTTCACCTCCCTCGAACAACCCGTACGGTGTTATATATGGATCATCTATATGGGATATGTTTAAATATTTCCAACTTACGGAAATAATGCGTCAAAGAGAAGATCTGTCATTCGCCACGGCTCTCAATAACATGGCTTCTGGTCAAATGACTGATGATGATATTTCATTAATAAGACAGCGCATAGTATCACAGATTGAAGTTCCTGCTGAAGCAATTCACCTTTTCTGTTCAAACGATGAGGTAAACGCCTTCAATGACTCCAAGCTAAGCTCAATACCATCAGAGGAAATAATATCTATTGCCCAAGATATTGTAAAATCCACTGGATTGACAAATGCAAATAGAGCACGAATTTTGGATGTTGTAAAATCATTTAAAGTATCCGAAACACAAGGCTTACCTCATCGCTTAGTTCTAAAAACTTCAGCGAAATACATGGTAACTGTGAATATAGACACAAGTGATGGTTTGGTAAATGGAGCTACAGGGCAACTTATGCAAATTGACTTCAGAGCAGGTACAACACATCCATCAACTATTTGGATTCACTTTCCTGAAAGCAGCGTTGGCGCTTTAGCCCGATCAAAAAAAAGGCATCCAAATGAAGCATCATGGACTCCGCTTGGAATTGTGGTAAAGACGTTCCAGTTCAAGCGGAATGATCAAGTAAATATTGATCGAAAACAGTTCCCAGTAGTACCAGCCGAAGGAATTACAATACACAAGAGTCAAGGTGCAACCTACGAAAAAGTCGCCGTTCACTTAAAACCACGTATGAACCGATCAGCATTATATGTAGCATGTAGTAGAGCAACTAAGGCTTCTGGTCTATTCCTTTTGGGTTCCTTTAACCCACCCAAGCCATTTTCGCCAAACGATGTAGTGCACTTGGAAATGTGCAATCTTCGTAGTCATAAAAGCTTACACACGCATTTTCAACATATGTTTGAGGCCACCACTTTGAAAATTATTTATCAAAACGTTCAAAGCCTTCATGCACACATTAATGATGTAAGTAATGATAAATTAATGTTACAGGCTGATGTGTTATGCTTTGTCGAAACATGGACCCTGAATCACGAAGACTATGAGATTCCAGGCTTTACGGTTTTACCTGAAATGCGATTAGATTCCACCGATCAAAGCAGTCGAAGATGCAAGCGAGGTATAATCGTATACGTAAAAAACGAAATTGCTAACTTCGTGCAATATATACACCACAAGCAACTTCATATACATAACAAAACACTGGAATTTATTGTTTTTAAAGTCAGGGATACTAACATATTAGTCTTGTATAGAAATAATAACTACTCGGAAGGTACATTACGAATTGAGATGAATCGGTTATTCACTGAAAATACGTATTTAAGCGGAAATTCACTTATAGTTGGAGATTTTAATATATGCCGCAGTCGAGGTAAGCCCGAAACGGAGATACGTTTAAATAATAAGGGATTCCATTCGATACTAGAGACAGAAACCACTAAAGGTTTGACAAAAATTGATTGGTGTTTCACCAATATTGACAATAGCATTATAAATGCTTCAACATTTGAAACTGTATATAGTTACCACGACGCGATATGTGTTAGCATATCTAATTAATTTACTCCTTATAGTTTTATTATTATACCAGGAATAACGTATTATTATAAACAAATATATTTATTATTTTATTTTTTGTTATTTAATAGCTCACTTATGTTACAATATCGAAACATAAATATGATTCTGATATTAGAAAATATATCGAAATTTATATACGTTTCAACATTTGTCTGACATTTTTAAACTAACTTTTAAAATTGATCAGTAATAGTGGTTATTACTTTAAACTTATTGACTTGGAGTCAATAACAGACGAAGCGATCATTTATAATAAAATATGTTGAACAATGAATTTTATTATAAATAAAATTTTAGTCTGCATTAGTTCAACCTCAATATTGATAATAGTACTATACGACGATATATGTACTAACATATATATTTAAATTACACATTTAAAGTTTTAAATTATGTAAATATTAAGAATAGATTATTATTATAAATATATAAGACTAACCACACAGCTTTACATTTATTGACTTGGAGTCAATAACAGATAAAGTGATAATCAATACTAAAATGTGTTGAACGATGAATTTTATTACAAATAAAATTTAAAATTGCATTTAACACATTCAACTCCCCCTGGGAATAAGCCTTGACGTGGCGAGGGAGCTAAGTACTTTCTGAATGGAAGGAAACCAATTATTCCAAATATTTAAGTCGCATAAAATTGAAAGGTCGGTATTATAAAATTAAGTTGTATGTAACTATTATTTTTTATTTCCTCATTAATTTTTATGAGACAAACTTCACCCTATAACAACATTTTTGTACTCAAATAGTTTAACAATTTTTTTCTTATGGGGTATGTCCAAAACCGGCTACGCCGGGATTAAAGATTTTCTCCTATAACGAATGTCCAAAGCCGGCTACGCATTGTAAAGGTTTAATGGCAACGCAAGAAATCTTTACAATGCGTAACCGTCTGTGGACATACTTCACTGAAAAACGTTAATTCCGGCCGAAGTCCGGCAAAACAGAAAACTTTTACTTTGCGTAGCCGGTTTTGGACATATCCCACAGGAGAAAATCTCTAATCCCGGCCAAGGGCCGGCAACGAATAAAACCTTTACTTTGCGTAGCCGGTCTTGGATGTATCCCATAGGAGAAAATCGCAGAGAAAATAATTAATTCCGGCTGAAAGCTACTTGGAGGGTTTTGGCAAATTTGGGTTTTATGACGGCGCGTGGATTGGGGGTTATAGTTTTGGGCGTTATTGCCTAGAAATAATGTCACAATCCCCAAACGCCACGACATATTGCCCAAAAAAAATAGATAAATTTTACAATAACACAATTATATTTCAACTAAGAAGACATTCTATGAAAGTCAAATATATGGGTCCATATTTTTTGGTATAACCCCCAAATTGGGCCCACATTCTACTCTATTCCATCTCTAGAACCCACATCGTGCATTGGATCTCGATATAATTTTGCATATCATGTCATATTTCAACTAAAAATACCTACTTTGAAAATGATCTATATGGAACCACTTTTTAATGCAGCGCCTTTACAAATGGCCCCATTTTAATTTGTAACCCTCAAGGACTCAAATTTTACATCGTTTTTTTTTTAAATTTTGCTGATTATATAATATTTCAACTATGAATACATACTATGAAAGTCAAATATATGTGTCCATACTTTGGAATAACCCAAATGGGGTCCCCATTTTACTCTATTACAGTTCTAGAAACTACGTCTTACATCGGATCATGGTATATTTCAACTAGGAATACCTACCGTGAATGAGAAATATATAGGTCCATGTTTTGGGCCAGGCCCCAAGTGTTGTTATAAGCCCCCTTTCAAATGTCGATCCGATTCATCCTATTACTACTGTATAATATGTATTTGTCTGTCGTAAAATTGGACCAATTATTTACCATATTCGTATAATTTATATGAAAATTGCTCCCATGAAACACCTGGATTTAGTAAAGCGAGGTATATACACAGGAAGAGGTGTAGGGTATTATATAGTCGGCCCCGCCCGACTTTAGCCTTTCCTTACTTGTTATTTATGTATCAGCCCATAAAATTTTAAATTCAACAATAAAAAATATTTTCAGAAAATGTCGCTTACGATAATTCCGCGCTAAGGGCTCGACATAAAGACAACTAAGGAAAAGCTAAAGTCTAAAAATGCAGAAAAATGTTCAATATTATATTTTAGTTGAAATATTTTATTAAAATATTCAGATGTCGCTACATATGCAAATGATTCAATCAACAACCATAAAATAGAAATAGTGTTGTTAGGTAAACAAAACTAAAACGGGGAGTCGCCGAAATTGCAACAACTTACCACAAACCGCTATTTCTGCCAATTTCATATCAAATAAACTGAAAATGACAGAAAAAAATCGAAACCGCAAAAATTCAAATCCACATAAAAAAGACCCAAGAGTACTCAAATAAGTGTAATATTGCAAATTTGACAAAATGCTGTTGGAATATGTAGATTTTGCATGTGCACGGGGCTACGTCATGTCTCTGATCCAGTTTCACGGTACGCATTCCCATTGGGGATATCGGGATTCTGTGATTTTTTTATTTGGGTATACAGTTGAATGCAGTATTATAATGTAAATTGGGGGTCTCAAATTAAAGAGGGGAATATCTGTTAAATATACTTAAAATTTCATGCTCATATCTGTATTAGTTTAGCATTTCGAATTTTCCCTTAGTTTATTCATATTTTACTTTTTTAATGGGAAAACTTGAAATGCTAAACTAATGCAGATAGAAGCTTGCTTACTCTCCTCTTTAATTGTACACCTATCGTGGGGTGCGAATAACTATTTAAATTTTTTTCTTAATTTATCTTTATTTATCCTTTGAAATTTTGTATACCTTTTAAGAGGCAACAGGATGAGGAAATGAAAAACTGAAAACGTCAATTAACTTCATTTTGCATATAGTTTCAGACGTATATCATTCGGTTCAAGCGAAATATGGTCTGTCGGATGGTGTTATGATATAGCCCTCATACTACTTTGACTTACATTGTATTCTGCGTTTGGTAGTGAAGGCAAATATTATTATAGCACCGTGCGACTGTACTTTTTAGAGCTGAACCAGACCCTATACACATTTCCTCTATTTTCTTCTTCTTACAGGACTTTTAATTTCCAAATGTTATAATACTTTATTTTCGTACTTTTCTGAGACATACAAAACATGGGTGTCGCCGAATGTCATGTATCTATCATTTGAAATTTCTCCCTTAAAAATCAAAATAATTAAACTTAAACTTTTTAAGGGGAAAAACTTTAAATAGTTGTTAATGCTAAACTAATACAAGTAGATGCATGAAATTTTAAGTATTTTTAACACCAGTATCATTTGACATCAGTATCACCATTGTATAATTCGCATAAGAACGAAAATAAATTATTAAAACTTATATATCCTTTGGTAATTAAAAGTTCTGTAGAAAGGAGAAAATGTCACTAAATGGAAACTCAGCTTTCCATAAATACGATCTCTGCTTCCGTGGGCCTTGTTAAAAAAAATGTAAAAGTGTCACACGGTGTAATTATTAAAATTATATTATAATTATTAAATTTTTTTTTTTAATTTTTTCGTTTGTATTTTTTTGGTCTGTAATCAATATTTGATTTGAACTGGGATATTGTCCTTGCTCATGACCATTTTGCATCTATATTCAATAGAATGCAAATTTATTTACAAATGGCATGATGACATTTATTACTTGGCTGCAAATTACCATGATCATGATTTCGACCATGTCAAAAGTCTGTTCAAGTGGCTTCGCAGCGACTTTTCAACATCAAACCCGGCCTCTATAAGGAGATGATTCTCACAAACGAACGAGAAGCACAACTCACTTGCCGAATTTGCTTTTAAAAAATCGCACCAAGTAATAAAGTACACATGTCATCTCACAATCATCTCATTGAGTTGCATATGTAAGAATGTGTATATGCAGGTATAGTTACCCAGCAATACTTCTGCCGTGCCAACGCTCATTTGTTTTAGTTTTATCGTTTGTATTTTTTTTGGTCTGTAATCAATATTTGATTTGAACTGGGATATTGCCCTGCCTCATGACCATTTGCATCTACAGGGTGCGGCTAAAGTAACTATATGATTTGTTTTTTAAATAACTATTGAATGGAATGAAAAAAACAAAAAAAATTATGATAAAAAGAAAGTTTATTTTATGTTATTTTTTTACATTAATTATGAAAAATAATATCAGTTAAATGAGAACCGTTTTCTCTAACGCAAAAATGTGCTCTTTTTATGGCATTTTCCATAACTTTGTTGAGTGTTTCTTGTGGTATACGATCAATTTCTTCTTGAATGTTGTCCTTTAGTTGTAAAGATTTCTGATGAAGATTTTTGGGATCCCCAAAATCTGTTGTTTTGTTTATTTACGAAACCGTTCAAGTGAAAATGATCAACGAGATTTAAAAGTGCTCTAGCAAATTCCAAGCGCAATTGCGCAATTTTATAGCGTTCCATTTTTAAATATTCTCCCAAGTTTAATTTCTGAAATAGGAAAAAAGAAAAAATTAAATATTCACAAGCAAAGAAGTTACAATTGTTGTACATCATATAGTAACTTTAGCCGCACCCTGTATATTCAATAGAATGCAAATTTATTTACAAATGGCATGGTGAGCCAAGACAATATCCCAGTTCAAATCAAATTATTATAAATTTATATAATTATATTAAATATATTAAATTTTAAGGGCCGATGTTGATTTTGATTAGAACACAAATTATTTAGGAATTATTGTCATTTCATTTTATTATGATAATATTGGTATGGTTCAATTATGTATGGAACAAAATATCGGCCAAATGGTCCAAATTTACGATGACGCTGATGCATAGTTGAGGTTCTACGCCGTTAATGTGCCGAATTATCTCACCATTTACCTCTTGAATTGTTGCTGATTTATCGACGTACACCTTATCTTTCAAATAACCCCAAAGAAAGAACCGTCAAAAGGTGTCAAATCTCATGTTCTTGGCGGCCAATTGATATCGCCACCATGTGAGATAGCACGGC
The DNA here is from genome assembly GCA_947397865.1 of Polietes domitor. Lineage (NCBI taxonomy): Eukaryota > Metazoa > Arthropoda > Insecta > Diptera > Muscidae > Polietes > Polietes domitor. Next base: position 104,352,690 of record OX377622.1, read on the forward strand.
CATTGAATGTGTCGCGCAAAAGAGCCATTGTTTCGTTAGCTGTGTGGCAAGTGGCACTGTCCTGTTGAAACCACATATCGTCCACATCTATCTGCTCCATTTCGGGCCATAAAAAGTTCGTTATCATCTCACGATAGCGAAGACCATTCACAGTAACTGCCTGACCGGCCTCATTTTGGACGAAATACGGCCCGATGATAACGCCAGCCCATAAACCGCACCAAACTGTCACTCTTTGTGGGTGCATTGGGTTTTCGACAATCACTCTTGGATTATCATTCGTCAACATGCGGCAATTCTATTAATTGACGACTCCACTGCGGTGAAAATATGCCTCATCATTGAAGAGGATTTTCTTCGATAATTGCACGATATGCATTTTGATTTGAACGCCCATTTTCATAATAACCCTGAATAACTATAACGCGTTGCTCGACAGTGCATCTTTCCATGGTTCAAATTGAGTTAGTCTGAAATTGAGAAATGTGAAATAATTCTTCCTTATTTACCTCAGAGATATGGTAAAACACTAAACATTTCCAATCGGTGCTTAGCGATTTGAGAGTTTTTATATTTTTGAGAGGACCTATCGGAGAGGTCCGGTTACTAAAATGCTGCTGGATGGCCATTAAACGCATTTATGCTTATTCTTCTTCACGAAAAATAAAAGAAATTCGCACCGAGAGGAAGAAATTACAAACGAGATAATGCTGTCACGATCAAAATGAAGACATTTTTTCAAGTTTTGTCTTTAGAAATGTTTAACTTTTGATTGAAGTTAAGATATTTTCACCAGATTCTTGAATATTTTATAAGGAATGTATAAAAAATATGAAATATTTTCTTGTAATTGAAAAATATCTTAAACTCAAGTACGTTTTTAGCTATTTATGAGCATTATCATGAAGGAAATATCATTGCAATCGGTACAAAATTGTACTTTTGGCAATAACTTCAAAATTTTGCACGGCCGAGGTGGCCAACTTTGGAGGGTCACGCAGCATGTGGAATTTTGTCAATATGGCTTTCTTCGTCCAAAACTTACAGAAAAAAAATCTATTTAGAACCATGAACCTATGCATGAGTTTATATTTTCCCCAAGCAGCCAAAATGGTGTGGAGTCTCACGCAGTCGGTAATACCCAGTCTTATCCTTTCCGCACTTGTTTATCAATAACAAACCGTGATGTAGTATTTGAGTGAGTGCGAGAACGTGTAGTGCAAGTAAATGTTTACGTTGTCTTTGTGTGCGTCTGTCTGTCTGTCTGTATGTGCTAAAAGTGTTCAAGGATACAAGATGATGAAGAAGAAGAATAAGCAAAACAAACAAAAAAGATGGAAACGGAAAACAAAATTTATGGGTTGTAAAACACTCCAACACTTGAATAACTAAAAAGGAAAGGAAATGAAATGAAAGCAAAACAAATATCAATGCCTGTATTGAAATATCCTTGTATTGCATTACTAAACAAGCAGACAACAACTATCCTCTAACCGAGAGCAAAAGAATGAAGGCCCAAAATTACGAGAGTGCCAACGGAATTAAAAATGCGAGAAGAAATCAACTGCGAAGGCCTATCACTTCAGCAATCGTAGATGCTTATTGTTGTTGTGATTGCTGTGTAGGTTTGTCGCTACTAAATTGCTGGTAATTTATAGAGCAAGAAATATGGATTGCAGAAATGTTCAAGGAAACGAAGTGTAGTCTTTCCATGCTACTTAATCGATTGACTACATCGATTTCAAAAATATAAATTTTGATTTTTCCCCTACTTATCACACCACCATTCAGCTAGTCGCAGAGTATCGCTAGTTATCCTTTTACCCTAATAAAACACCACACTCTTCGTGAAATCACAGGAGAAGGCATGCCTAGAAAACAACTCTACGAGTAAGAGAAATTCTTTGCTAAAATAGTGGTTCGAAACCAAGACAATATATTTGTCAAATATTGCGACAAAAATGATTTTAAAGACGAATTAGGGGCTAAAGTCGGACGGACCCGCTTCACAACTTTTTACTCTATTACAGCCTATTGAAGCAGAGTCCAGGAAGTTTTTAAAATAAAGTATGTCTTAATGTCTGAGATATTAGTAATCGATGGAGACTATTTTATGGATCCTATTTTATGGATCCTTTATCAAAACATATCCCCATCGTCCATGGTTCTATCAAAATAATTTAAACCCCGTGTCTTAAATTATATGTTGTTGGAAGATGTCCAATTATAAAGGGTGTCCCAAGAAGAGCGCAATTTTTTAATTTTAAATAAAACACAGATATTTAAGAAAAAATCGTGAAACTTTATTATATCGTAATGTATGGAACAATATATCGTGCAGATGGCCGTCGCGGCTTTGCTGGTATGCACGCGATCTTTTAATGAAATTTTCAATGACCGTTTTGCATGAATGCTGCGGTATTTCATTAATGCAGCGTCCAATTTCGTCTTTTAAGGCTTGAGTCGTCGTCGGCTTATTCGCGTAAACCGTCGACTTCAAAAAACCCCAAAGAAAAAAATCTAATGGTGTTAAATCGCACGATCTAGGCGGCCAATTCTGATCTCCAAAACGCGAAATAACACGACCGGGAAATGACTGATGCAGCAATTGAATTGTTTCTCTGGCTGTATGACATGTGGCGCCGTCTTGTTGGAACCACATGCCCTCCACATTCATTTCTTCAATTCTAGGCAAGAAAAAACTGGTTATCATTTCACGATACCGAACACCATTGACTGTTTGCGCTTGACCTGCCTCATTTTCATAAAAAAGGTCCAATGATTCCTCCAGCCACACCACACAGTGACACGTTGAGGATACATTTGCTTCTCGTGAATCACTCGAGGATTTTCCGCACCCCAAATGCGACAATTCTGCCTATTGACGAAGCCATCAAGATGAAAATGGGCCTCGTCACTGAAGATGATTTTATCGGCAAAATCAGCATTTTCATGTTATCTCTCCAATACCCAATTAACGAACTCCCTTCGCTGTCCATGGTCAGTTGGCTTCAGTTCCTGAGTAAATTGAACTTTGTATGCATGAAGATGCAAATCTTTCGTCAAAATTCGCTGCAAAGTGGATTTGGAGACACCAATTTGCTGAGCTCGGTGTCGAATTGAGGTGGATGGAGTTTGAGCGACATCATCACGTACAGCTGCGACATTTTCGGTCGATCGACCTGGTCGATGGCGCGTTGTTGTCTTTACATCACTAACAGACCCAGTTTCGGCAAATTTATCCATTAATCTCTTTACAGTTGACTCTTTTGGAGCATTATTGTGACCCCAAATTGATCGCAATTTGCGAACTGTAGCCGCAAAACTTTCACCATTTTGGTAAAACAATTTCACAATGAGAATGCGTTGTTCATTCGTGTAGCGCTCCATTTTTACTAACCTCGTACCTTCTACTAACAAACAATAACAATTGTTCAAATGTCAAACAATGACACTTCGAATGTTGCCAGATTTAAAAATTGCGTTCTTCTTGGGACACCCTTTATATCCTGCCTAAAACTGTAAGTGAATGTATGAGCAATAAAGATTTGTTAGTTTTATCAGTGGTTGTTTGGATTCGAACCACTGTGATATGCTGGTGGGAGGCCATTTTAGAAAAGCGTAGCACTGGCCGCAACATCAACATCCATTCTACCAAACATCGGCGATTTGCTACTGCCAGTGAGTGGTAAATGACGGACTGACCGAAATCGACATGACAGGCTGGAGATGCAAAATGTTGACAAACATTGTGATGGATGAACCAAAACTAGAACAACACATTTCAGTCTCCTTTAGGCTGTTCGTTCTTCATTTTCCCCCATTTTCCATAGTGTCTTTCAATTTCAATTATTCCCATGAACATACATATCTGGAGTTGGCCATTTGCATGCAGATTGGGTTGATATATTTTTGGTCTTGGCGATTTAGCTGTTGCGCGACATATGATTGGTTGACTGATTTTGTCGTGATAAATGAGGCATTTGCTTGTCAGGTTCGTAGTCATAATGTGTGCACCACAAATAGAGGCAGACAGATATGAAAAACATAGGCCCGGTCGAATGCTGACAACAAAAGTATCTTTTACTCTGCGTATTTGGGCATATCCCAGAGGAGAAAATATTGTGCCATTGAAATTGTCAGCAACGCAGTACATCTTTAATCTGCGTAGCCGGCCTTGGACATACTCGTATACATACACAGATCTTCCAAAAAATCATCAAGTCTTAAGCATTTCATTCGAAAATGTGAATGTTTCCCGATTTTGAAGAAGTTCTTATAAACAGATTCCATAAAAGTTTATATTATGTTACATTTGAAGAATTTTTTACAAGAAACAAAGATTTCTTTATTTATAAATATATTTTTTTAAGCAATTTTGCTTTATTATACACTCCACGAGAGTATTATGTCTTTGTGCATTTGTTTGTAACACCCAAAAGGAAGAGTGATAGACCCATTGTTAATTATACCGATCGGCTTAGAATCAGTTTCTGAGTCGATTTAGCAATGTCCGTCTGTCCGTCTGTCCATCTATTGTTGTAATCACGATACAGGTCGCAATTGTAGCCAGAACTAAACGAAACTTTGCACAACGAAGTTTTTCGGGACAAGGACGAACGCTATTTAAATTGAAGAAAATCGGTTCAGATTTAGATATAGCCCCCATACGAATTTCACTCCCGATTTGACTCTTTTCACTCTAGATACCACATATTTCAAAAGATTTTCTTCAAAATTGGCAAAAAATCTTATAGTTTAACTAGAAACACCTGTGGTAAAAATGTGTTAGGTCGGTTCAGATTTATATATAGCTCCCATACAAATTTCGCTCCCAATTTGAATTTTTCCGCTCTATAATCCACATATTTTCTTCTAAATTCGCAAAAAAAACTTATATTTCAACTAGAAACATCTGTGGTAAAAATGTGCTAGATCGGTTCCGATTTATATATAGCTCCCATTCAAATTTCGCTCCCGATTTGACTTTTTCTTCTCTAGAAACCACATATTTTAACAGATCTTCTTCAAGTCTTGCAAAATATCTTATATTTCAACTAGAAACACCCACGGTGAAAATGGGTCACATCGGTTCAGATTTACATATAGATCTCATACAATTTTCGTTCCCCCAGAAACCGCGTATTTTCAGAGAATTTCTAAAAATTGAGCATAACACGTTATACTTCAACTGGAAGAACTTATTGTGAAAGTTAGTCACTTCATTCCATATTTGGATAAAGCTCCTATACAAATATTCTTCTCGATTTGACAAAGTGGGTCAGCTCACATCGGTCTATGATTAGGACACATACAAAAATCCTTCCCGATTTCACTTTTGAACCGTATTGAGTTGTATTCGTGTAGAAAAAGGAGGGTATCTTATAGTCGGCCCCGTCCGACTTTAGCCTCTTCTTACTTGTTTTTTAATAAATTTATTGTCTTTAATATATTTATATTTATTTTTCCCTAGCAATGACTAAAAATATACCCTAATAATTATATATTATATTATTTAAGGAATTTTTGAGAACTTCTGATTTATATGCATTTGAAATTTGTTGTTTATCTTGTAGCTTGAAAGCACCAAAGTTAGCGGGCGAAATGAGACAAAGGGGATACAAATGGTACCAATGATACGACAATAGCTAAACTCATGCAATTCGATGTGTACATCCCTCTTATTGCGTGGGCACATAAAATAGAGGTACCAACCAAACTGCTGAAGTTGAAATCATGAAAATCAATGTATACATTCATCTGACTCTTTAGACGCGAGACATAAAGAATTTAAATAAATCGTCTTACAAACGAACAACGCTTGCAAATTATTGAATTTTATTTTCAAAATGCGTGCTCTGTTAAGGAAGTTCATCGCGAGCTTCCATTTTATGGTCAGTTTAATCGACCAACTGAAGCGGCTATTCTGACTAAATTTCGCACCAAATTTACATTGTTGGACATTAAACCACCAACACGCAGCTGTATCGGCCAGTGTTAATGATGACCATCAATTATCGATTCATCACCGTTCGCAACAATTGGGCCTCTGTTACTCAAAAACGTGGAAATGTCAAAATTGGACTAAGCGGATGGACCATTTGAGGCGCAGTCAAGGTCAACATTTGCATGAAATAATCTTCAAACATTAAATTATATGGACCGCACTATCGATTCAAATAAAGATTTCATGCATTTTTCTGAATTTTATGTGTTTTTATTTTTTTTTTGAAAACCTTTCCTATACCTTTTAAAAAATCACCCTTTAGAATCATGGAATTCAGTATTTACATTCGCCTGACTGCATATACGCAGAAAATTCGTACTTTTCGTGTCAAAAAAGAATAAAAATGATACCAAGCAACCGGCTGTAGTTAAATTTATGAAATGTCTGTATAAATGCTACAGACATTTGGGCTGTAACTGGAATCAAAAATGTCCAATGGGGAAAAGCAATACGGAGGGAAATTGTTTCTACATAATAACGACTGACAATACATCTACTATTTCGGACACATTTTTGAAAATTGTTGCCTCATTTCACTTTTTGATTACACTTGATTACAATATTTATATATAGTAGAGGACTAGTAATATTATAATAATGAAGCATCACAATTTACTTCGTCCGCACATTATCGTAATGTGCATAAAATATATCACAATTTCCCTAATATGGAAGTACTCAAATATGTAAAGTCGACAGCGTTTCAATAAGTCGTTTTAATTATTTCTAATAAATATTTTTAATTTCGACTGTAATCATGTTTATAATTGTAAGTGATCTTTATAGTTCGGTGGAAGTGAAGATACTGGTTTCGATTCCCAGCCGGCGTTCTGATAAAATTCAATATCAACAAATAACTGCTAGACAACATTATGCTGATGATCAAACGTTCCCGTGATAATCGGATAGGTGCCGGAACGAAGTCTAGTACAATTCAGACTAAAGGATCAACATCTCAGTTCTCCTTAAAGCTGCTACAAGAACATAATTGTGGTAGAGTAAGTACCAAGAACTCCTTCATGAAACTTGGACTTGGACCGTCTTACTGACACTATTAGTTGTTAATAACAATTGCAGGGAATTAAAAGAAAATAAAAATATTTTATTTTAAGATTTGATAATTTTAATATTATCTTATGAAAAATTCCAGATTTTCTATCCATCCTATATCTATAAATTCATTTTTTTTAACCCAAGGAAAATGTCTGTTCCTTTTCACTTGGAGTCGGAAGGACAAAATGTAGATTTTATTAAAATTATTCAAATAAATAAAACCAAATATAAAAAAAGTAAGGAAAGACTAAAGTCGGGCGGGGCCGACTATATGATACCCTCCACTTTCTATCCGAATACAATTCAATTCGATAAAAAATTGAAAACGGGAAGGATTTTTGTATGTTTCCTAATCATAGACTAATACGACCTGACCCAATTTGTCAAATCGAGAAGAATATTTGTATCGAGGCTATATCCAAACATGGAATGAAGTGATCCACTTACACAAGTATAACGTGTATCGGAGAAACTCAAATTAGGAGCGAAATTTGTATGGGAGCTATACATAAATCTGCACCGATCTGACCTATTTTCACCTCAAGTGTTCCTAGTTGAAATATAAGATGTTTCGACAAATTTTAAGACAATCTTATAAAATATGTGGTTTCTAGAGCGGAAAAATTAATGGGAGCTATATATAAATTTGAACCGATCTAACACATTTTCATTACAGGTGTTCCTAATTTTGAAGAAAATCTGTTAAAATAGGTGGTATCTAAAACAGAAAAAAACAAATCGGGGGCGAAATTTGAATGAAATTTGAATAAATCTGAACCGATCTGACCTATCTTCACCACAAGTGTTTCTAGTTTAAATATAAGATATTTTGTCAAATTTTAAGACAATCTGATAAGATATGAGGTTTCTAGATCGGAGATTTTCAAATTAGGAGCGAAATTTGTATGGGAGCTATATATAAATCTGAACCGATATAACACATTTTCACCACAGTTGTTTCTAATTGAAATATAAGATGTGTTGACGATAATTGCAACTATTTCCGGCTCAACTATATAATAAGTAAGAAAGTCAACTTGAATTGTTTATTTCACTAACAACTAATTATAATTAATTAATGAGTTTAAACATAAGTCATTTGAATTATTATATTATTTTAACGGTCATTTGAATATTACGACCTTGTAAATTGTACTAGAATTAAACCCCTATTTTTAATCCAATCTGGCAATTAGTTGCCAGTCTTCTTTTAAGTCTCCATTGTATTAAAACCGAGCTGTCACGAAAGCAAAGGTGATTGGCTCGGCCTCTTTCATCATCAGCAGCTCAACTAAGGAAGTAGCCCTTTTCATCCCTAATAAACATTATTGATGTAAGTGGTTGAAAACGAAATTCCCAATATTGTTTTATATTCCCATTAATCGGTCAAGTATTTTCAACTTCAAACCGTTCCCTAAGGAAACAAAGCATACGAAGTTGAAAATAGTTGCCTTATTCCCTAAGGAACACAAAAAGGAAATGAAAAGGTTTGTGAGTCTATTCCAAAATCCCCACGAATGCTTGGATTTAAAATAGTGTGAATTGTCGGTCCCAATTCCTTAGAATTCTCGACCTGAAACGATCAAATTCAACGATTAGGAAATATAAAGTCGGATATATTATTTTCCTAAAACCGACCGATTTATAACCTGAGTTATAATCGGTAGTAATAAAAATAGTTGCAATACCCGCAACTTTATTCATGGTCCTTCGAACCTACCTTGGCAACCCTGGAAGAAAAGACGGTCTTACATAACAATGGTTACAAGTTACCAAAAGAAACTTAATTAATTCGTATTGTGTTTTTAAGACGCCGGTCGGTCCACGATCTTCTGAGCAAAAGAAATTGAAAGTGCGGGAAAATAAAATAAAAAACGTTTAAAGTAGTAAATTTTCTTGGCTCGGATGCCTAAAAAAGAAAAAAAGAGGTAAAAATCTTTACGAATCAATCGTTATTCTTAATTGCAAAATTTCTTCGAAGCTCAGTGCTTGTGGAGGAAGAAATCACATTGTTTTCATTCTTTTGTTCTCCCTTGTTTTACAAGAAAAAAGTGTTTGTGGTTCTGTTGCTCTATTATCAGCATTGTCGTGGCTGGCTGGTTATAGATAACAGAAATCGAAAGTTCGGAAAAATAAAATAAAAACGTTTAAGTGGTAAAATTTCTTGGTTCGGATGCCTAAAAAGGAAAAAAGAGAAAAAAACGGTACGAAGTCGGGAGTCACTGCAAAATCGATCGTGATTCTAAATTCCATTAATTTCTTCAAAGTTCATTGCTTGTGGGCGAAAAAATCACATTTTTGTCTATTATTCTGTTCTCCCTTGTTTTACAAGAAAAAAGCGTTGTGGTTCTGTTGCTCTATTATCAGCATTGTCGTGGCTGGCTGAACATAGATCGATCAGAAAAAGTTAAAAATCGTGTTTTTTTTTCCTTTGAAACTTCAAAATTAAGCCAAACATAAAATCCAAAATAAAAGGTCTTCGTGCATAAAAGAAGAGTGGAAGGTACGAGAAGGGAAGAATAAATACTTTTACGCAACATTTTTTTGAATAGTGTCTCCTTCTCGTAACCAAAACGAATCAAAGATTCATGAAACAGAAGGAATTATTATTGCGAATGGTTAAAAAGCTGGAAATTGTTAAACCAAACTGAGAAAGTGAGTAAATAATGTGTACGTTCAGTGCGCGAATAATGGCAACAAACAAATAAGGAAAGAAAAAACAGGAGGGAAGGAAGAAAACACGAAAAAACAACGTCTTTGTAGGCAGAAAATATTAATAAAACAAAAGTCATGCGATTCCAGCAAGGCAAAATAAAATAAACAAATAATTACGCGTTCTAAGTGGGAATAATTCTATCAAAGTTAGATAATTAAATACCTCTCTACCAAAATTCCCCTGTTGCATTCACAATAGATCACTTAAATAGTTTCAGTGGTAAGTGTTAGTGTCTCCTTTTCCTTCTATTTCTTTTCCTAGGAAAATAAATCAGAATAGGAAGTGTGTCTTCGCTTAAGTTAGCAGGAAAGAGAACCATTCTTTCACGATCATTGTGAATTGATTTTTTCCTCTCACCCTATTGGAAAAGTTTAGCAGATAGTTACAAGTCTCTTTTGTCGTAGTGTTTCTCAACAAAAATATCACTTTTATATCTGGTTTATAAAAGAAAGCAACTGAAATTTTTAAGAGAACATCCACAATAAATTCATACCAAAAGGGAAAACTATTTTTAAAATCGGTTGAATATTTAAACTGTTGAATTGAATTCAAATATAAAAATTTGGAAATTGTGTGTGTTCAATTGGGGAGGAAAAGCATCACGAGAAGAAGATCAGAAAGGAGCGTTTGGTTAGCACGAATATCAAACGAAGGTTCTTGAAAATTTAATTTAATTTTTATTATTTATTCAATAGAAAAATATTTAAATATTTATTCCAAAAACGAATGAAAACGAAAAATTGATAATATGTTGCCGGTTCCAAGTTTCCAAGTTTTCAAGAATAATTTCGTTGTTTAGGAAATTTATTCCAAAAAAACGGTCCAAAACATACAAGTTTAAGATAATTAAAAAAAAAAAAGGCTGCCATCACACGTGGAATTAAGAGCACCTTAAATATATTAGAAATTCAAAATAATAAATATTTATTTTGTAAAATAACCAATTACAAAACGTTGGAAGACAGGCTTCCACATTTCCATAATTTAGACACATATTTGAAAACAATAGATATATATTATATTTAATATATTTATTAAATTTAAACAATCTTGAAGATAAAAAAAACTGTAATATATACAGAAGTTACAAACCAATTTACATCGATATTTACTCCACCCTTAAAACCAAATCAAAAGACTATTGATACTGTTAATTTCACCTAAGAGGGATATTTAACAAATAGCCTTAAAATCCTGATCAATATAGTCGTTGGAAGTCAGTTTTTTTTATCATTCCAAACGTTTTTGCTTCAAATCTTTACTTTTCTCGTCATGTATAAAGAATTCCTTTTCGATTCTGATGAACTTATCATCTACTGTTCAGAGTTTGATAGCATCCCCTCTGAGGAACTCAGTGACTCTATGCTGGAAGTCAAACTACATGATTTAAATGAGAAATGGGCAAATGTTCAAAAATCATATAAATTATTCCATCTCTCCCCAGATGTAGACAAAACAAATTTAACCGATTCGACTCGGAAAAAGTATTCCGAATGCACAAAAATGTATCAAAATGTGAAAGCTAAGGTCATAGACTTGCAAAAGACCCTTATTGCCCCCAGTCCCACTTCTTCGCAAAATGAGCTTGTTTCCAACGCCGAATATACGACACTCAATTGCATTAAAGTCCCACCCTGTGACACAGATGTTTTCCATGGCGGATATGAGGAATGGCCCTCATTTCGTGACATGTTCACAGCTGTCTATGCTAATCACCCCAAGCTATCACCAGTACAAAAATTATACCACCTTCGTTTAAAGGTGAAAGGCCAGGCTGCAGCTATAGTTAAAAATTATTCTCTATGCGGTCAAAACTTCTCCCTAGCATGGGAAGCCCTCAAGTCCAGGTACGAGAATAAACGAATTCTCGTGGACAACCAACTTAAAATCATTCTCAACTTAAAGCCAATAGTTTCTGAAAGTAGTGAATCCCTACAAAATATTCAATCCAATATAAATGATTGCTTAGCTGCCCTTAAAGCACAAAATATAGCTACCAGCGACTGGGATCCCATTTTAGTGTACATCTGTTCCACAAAACTTCCTCATGACACATTGTCATTGTGGGAACAGTCCCTAAAATCACACAGGGAACTTCCAAAATGGGCCGCTATGAATGATTTTCTCTCAAATCGGTATGAAGTAGTTGAGAGATTGAATAGTATACAGGGCACTAAAATAACAGCCAAAAAAAGAGTTGAACCGGAAGTGAACTCGTTCAATACCGAAAGCGTTCCCAAATATAATTGTAAACTATGTCAGTCCAATCACTATCTTCAGAACTGTCCTGTATTCCTTAAACGTTCTCCAAATGAAAGAAACAACTTTGTTACTGCCAACAATATTTGTTTGATTTGTCTTTCTCCAGGCCATTCACGAAAAACCTGCAGAAAGACATTCCTTCATTGTTCATCCTGTCAAAGGAATCATCATAGCTTGTTACATTTTAACAAAACTGAATCTCCAAGAGTTAGCGACAATAGAGAAGGAGGAGAACAACCCGGAACTTCAAATGCGATTACATCTCCACAAATTACTAAAACCGCTTCGCATTTCGCTTTCGGGAAAAATCTCCCATGTAACGAAAATACTTTGCTTCCCACAGCTATTGTTCAAATTGACCATAATGGAGAACTTTTCAATGTCCGAGCATTTCTCGATCAGGGCTCCGAAAGGACATTTATTTCAAAGCGCCTTCAACAAAGCCTTAGGCTCCCTACGGAGACAAAGAGTTTTCAGATACGAGGGATAGGCGGCCAGATTGTGGCAAACTCAAATTCTCTATGCTCAATTTCCCTCTTTTCTAAAAAACATGAAAAATTGGTACGCGTCAACGCTATCGTAGTACCCAAAATTACACGACTACTACCAAACTTTTTCATTCCCAAAACGGAAATTTCTCGTGAAGACATCAAAGATTTGAATCTTGCCGATCCCAATTTTCACTCTCCAGGCCACGTCGATCTATTGATTGGTAGTAATATCATTCCCACCCTATTACTCGATGGAGTGAAGTCAGTTTGTGATACCCTAATCGCACAAGCTACCATTTTCGGCTGGATAATAAGCGGTCCAATCCCAATTCAGACGGTCAGATCGTTCTCAATCGAAACTACCGAAACTGAAGGGGACCCAATTGCAAGGCAGTTGCAGAGGTTTTGGGAACAAGAGGAAGTGCCTTACAAACGCCCTTTGTCTGAAGATGACGAATTTTGTGAAAATCTTTACCAGAAAACTACGTTTCGCAATCCTGATGGTCGTTATGTGGTGAAACTTCCATTCAAGCCTGGTTATCCACATCTTAGACCCTTAGGCGCCTCTCGTACGCCAGCTCTGATTCAATACGTTCGAACGGAGCAATCCCTTAAAAGGAAACCAGAGCTTGAAGAAACATACCACAAAGTTTTACGCGAATATATCACTCTAGGCCATATGAAACTCACGACCTCTCAAGAAATCTACTCTGACAGGACTTTCAAATCATTCTATCTGCCGCACCATGCGGTTCTTAAACCAGAAAGTCGTAGCACAAAAGTTAGAGTAGTTTTTAATGCGTCAAAGCGAACAAATACAGGAAATTCTTTAAACGACATTCTCCATGTCGGTCCTACGTTGCAACTCGATTTAATGACATTAGTTCTCAACTGGCGACTCTATAAATATGTCTTCAATGGCGATATTGAGAAAATGTATCGCCAAATTTTGGTTCACGAAGAAGACACCCAATTTCAAAGGATAATATTCCGCAAAAACATTGATGAGCCAATTGAGGATTTCGCCCTAAAAACGGTGACGTTCGGAGTGAACTGCGCACCATATCTAGCCATTAGGACTTTACATCAATTAGCTCATGAATCTGAAGATAGATTTCCCCAAGCAGCCCACATTTTACGAAAAGAAACTTATGTTGACGACATTTTGTCAGGAGCGCACGAACTGAATTCTGCGCTAGAGTCTCTGTCACAGATAATAGAAATTCTAAAATCTGCACATTTCCCTTTGAAGAAAATCACCTCCAATAACTCAAAAATCTTAGAGTCTGTCCCAAGAGAAAACCTTTTAGATTCTGAATTCCTGAAATTTCAGGAAACTAGTTCAACCAAAACTTTAGGAATTCAATGGAACGCTTTAAGCGATTGTTTCTCGTACAAAGTTCAGGTTATTTCTCCCGCAAAATCTATTACCAAGAGGCAAATACTATCCTCAGTGTCCAAGCTCTTTGACCCAGCTGGCTGGATTTCCCCAATCATAATACAAGCAAAAATATTACTCCAGCAGCTATGGCTGGAAGGTACTAAGTGGGATGAATGTGTCAAACCAAATACGCTTCTTAAATGGAATAACTTCGTAGAAAATCTTCCCCTGATTTCAGACGTGAAAATACCACGCTGGACAAAGTTTGCCCCAATGCGTTCCATAGAAATACATGGTTTTTGTGATGCCTCAGAAAAGGCATACTGTGCTACGATATATCTAAGAGCACAAGACGACAACTTCATATATTCAAATCTTCTCGCCTCAAAAAGTAAAGTTGCACCACTTGACCCTGTTAGCCTCCCTCGGCTAGAACTTTGCGGTGCAGTCCTCCTCTCCCGCTTAGTTAAACAGATAACATCTACTCTACAAATGAGCAACTACGATCTCTTTCTCTGGTGCGACTCAACTATAGTTCTAGGATGGTTAGAAAAGCCACCTTACTCTTGGAAGACATACGTTGCTAATAGGACAGCCATCATCATGCGAAATGTTGGAAATGTTTCATGGCGGCATGTCCGTTCAGCGGACAATCCCGCAGATCTCGGCTCTCGCGGTTGCAATACTCACGAACTTGCAGATAATCCCTTATGGTGGCATGGTCCAAGTTGGCTTCAAAGCTCCCCCGAGGAATGGCCCAAGTCCATCTTAGTTCCAGGAGATCTTCCTGAAGTGAGGAAAATTGAATCATTCCACACCTTTATTGAATCCGAGGATGTATTGGAAAGATTTTCGAAATGGGATCGAGCAATTAGAGTAATATCTTATATATTCCGATTCTACAACATTGTATCAAAAAAGAACGATTTTCAGCCCAGAGATTTTAAAACTATTACTCACACTGAATTTATTTGTGCAAAAAATAGAATAATTGTTCTCACGCAGCAAAAATACTACTATCAGGAAATATCATCTCTTACAACACTAAAGAAAGTTAGCAAGAAAAGCTCGCTCTATCCCCTTAATCCATTTTTTGATAGTAATGGTGTTCTCAGAGCAAATGGAAGAATTTCCAATTCAAATCTCTCTTATAACGAAAGTCACCCGATTATTATGCCAGTGAATTCTTTTTACTGCAAACTCTTCATATCATTTACTCACAATCTCTTAATGCATGCAGAACATTCTCTGATGATAAGGGCAATAAGAGAAGAATACTACGTCCCGAGACTAAAATCTGCAATTAAAAAATGCATTCGAAGTTGTAAAACATGCGTTATTTATAAGCGAAAAGTTCAAACCCAGTTAATGGCCGCACTACCTATGGAGAGATCTTCATTCTCATTGCCATTTTCCATATCAGGTATTGATTTTGCTGGTCCATTTTCTATAAAAACTTCACTTATTCGTCAAGCTACATACCACAAAGGCTATGTATGTGTGTTTGTGTGTTTTAGCACAAAGGCTCTTCACCTGGAGCTATGTTCTGATTTGTCTTCATCATCGTTCCAAGCTGCCTTTATACGTTTTGTCGGACGTCGCGGTCTACCCCAGAAGATTATGTCCGACAACGGCACAAACTTTGTGGGCGCTAAACGCACCTTAAAGAACGAATATTCACAATTTATTAAGTCAGTTTCTCAAGATATTGCTCACAAGTATGCATCTCATGGGTTTCAATGGAATTTCATACCGCCTAACGCCCCCCATATGGGAGGGTTATGGGAAGCCGGTGTGAAATCTTTTAAAATGCATTTCCGAAAAATAACACAAAATCAAAAGTTCACCTATGAAGAATTTACAACTTTATTAGTTCGAATCGAAGCAGTCCTAAATTCTCGACCTTTATCACCCATGACTGAAGATCCACATGACTTATTGGCATTGACTCCAGGACACTTTTTACGTGGTGCTCCCTTAGTCGCCAGTCCCGAAATCACCGACGACTCCCTCAAACTAGTAGACCGGTGGGAAAAACTGAAATATATACAACATCAATTCGCTCGTAGATGGAAAGACGAGTACTTGAAGGAATTGCAGAAACGCTACAAATGGCAGCATCCGCAGGCTGATATGAAAGTGGGGCAACTAGTTGTCATCAAAGAGGAGTTAATTCCTCCATGTGAATGGCGGCTTGGGCGCATCATTAAAGTTTATACTGGGTCAGACGGATTAGTGAGAGTTGCAGACATAAGAACCCAAAATGGTGTTTTGACGAGAGCAATTGCCAAGCTTTGTCTGCTCCCCTCAGAAGCGTCTCAATAAAATCTCAATTTCTTTCTCGTTTCACAAACATTATCTTTTCATTTAATTATTTTGTCCCGTTTTTACTAATTGCGATTTATTTCACAGGGCGCCAAGAAACCCTCGAATCCAAAGTAGAGCGAACACCCATAAGGCTCCGAGAAACCCACGAATCCACCAGTGCATGATCTGCTACCGGTTCCACTCACTACGGTATTGTAAAGCCTTCTTGGAGATGAGTACCGAAAGACGACGTCGGGTAATTTGGGAAAAGAAATACTGCAGGAACTGTTTAGCTCGGTCTCACACCATACAACAATGCCCATCATCGGAAACATGCCAACGTTGTGGCCAAAAGCACCACACTCTTCTACATTTATCTGTATTTAAAAGGATAAACGGACCAGCTCTACCTGCTCGACATTGTCACCCTACATATCGTGTTCAACGAAGTCGTAGATCAAATCCTCCAGCACAACACCAAAACCATGTTCGCGTAAAACCGAGGAAAAATCTACAAAGGAATATTGCTAATGGTCAACCTAATAATCAACCTAATGTAGCCAATACCATTTCTCCAGTTGGCACAAATCGGGGATTGATTCAGGCTGCAATGTCAGTACTGGAATGTTTGGAGAAAAGCCTGTAATTTCTGCAATTGTACTTGCCTTTCAGGCAAGGTGGCCAGGATGTTGACGATAATTGCAACTATTTCCGGCTCAACTATATAATAAGTAAGAAAGTCAACTTGAATTGTTTATTTCACTAACAACTAATTATAATTAATTAATGAGTTTAAACATAAGTCATTTGAATTATTATATTATTTTAACGGTCATTTGAATATTACGACCTTGTAAATTGTACTAGAATTAAACCCCTATTTTTAATCCAATCTGGCAATTAGTTGCCAGTCTTCTTTTAAGTCTCCATTGTATTAAAACCGAGCTGTCACGAAAGCAAAGGTGATTGGCTCGGCCTCTTTCATCATCAGCAGCTCAACTAAGGAAGTAGCCCTTTTCATCCCTAATAAACATTATTGATGTAAGTGGTTGAAAACGAAATTCCCAATATTGTTTTATATTCCCATTAATCGGTCAAGTATTTTCAACTTCAAACCGTTCCCTAAGGAAACAAAGCATACGAAGTTGAAAATAGTTGCCTTATTCCCTAAGGAACACAAAAAGGAAATGAAAAGGTTTGTGAGTCTATTCCAAAATCCCCACGAATGCTTGGATTTAAAATAGTGTGAATTGTCGGTCCCAATTCCTTAGAATTCTCGACCTGAAACGATCAAATTCAACGATTAGGAAATATAAAGTCGGATATATTATTTTCCTAAAACCGACCGATTTATAACCTGAGTTATAATCGGTAGTAATAAAAATAGTTGCAATACCCGCAACTTTATTCAAGATGTATTACCGATTTTGAAGAAAATCTATTGAAATATGTGGTATCTAGAGTGAAAAGAGTCAAATCAGGGGGTTATATCTAAATCTGAACCGATTTTCTTCAAACCTATATTTTGATTACAAGAATAGATGGACGGACGAACAGGCATTGATAAATCGACTCAGAAAGTAATTCTAAGTCGATCGGTATAATTTACAATGGGTCCAGTGTTGCAAACAAATGCACAAAGACATAATACTCTCATGGAGTGTATAAAAAATATATTTTATTTAAAATGGCTTGTCTTTTTCAAGCACAAAACATATTTTGTTTCTCTTTTCCATAAACCGATTCAGCTTTGTTTGTAGCACCCAAAAAGAAACAAGAAAGATCAATCTTTTATACGGATAAGCTTAGAATCACTTTCTGAGTCGATTTAGCAATGCCAGTCAGTCCATCTATTCTTGTAAGAAAGGTCACAAATATTGTCCGATCCTAACAAAAATTGCCACAATTAAGATTTGCGGGCAAAGAAGGAACGTTTTTATACCCTACACCACTTCGTGGACTAGGGTATTATAAGTTAGTTTTCCGCCAAATGTTTGTAACACCAATAAATAATTGAGCTAGACCCACCTTTAAGTATACGGATCGGCTTAGAATCGCCAGCTGAGTCGATTTAACGATGTCTGTCTGTCCGTCTGTCTGTCCGTCCGTCCGTCCGTCTCTCCGTCTGCTGTCCATCTAAGCTTGTTCGCACTCTACAGGTCGCAATTGCAGTCCGATTATCGTGAAATTTGGAAGAAGTTACTTTTTTGGCCAAGGACGATCGGTATTGAATTTGGAGGAAATCGGTTCAGATTAAGATATATCCCCCACACAAATGTCGCTCCCGATTTGACTTTTTCCGCTCTAGAAACCGCATATTGTTCCCGATTTTCTTTAAAATTGGCAGAACATTTTATAATCGAATTAGAAACACCTATGCTGAAAGTCGGTTAGATCGGTTCAGATTTAGATATAGTCCCCATACAAATGGCGCTCCCGATTTCACTTTTTCCGCTCTAGAAACCGCATATTGTTCCCGATTTTCTTTAAAATTGGCACAACATTTTATAATTGAACTAGAAACACCTATGCTGAAAGTGGGTACGAGCGGTTCAGATTTAGATATAGTCCCAATGCAAATGTCGCTCCCGATTTCACTTTTTCCGCTCTAGAAACCGCATGTTGTTCCCGATTTTGTTTAAAATTGGCACAACATTTTATAATTGAACTAGAAACACCTATGCTGAAAGTGGGTAAGATCGGTTCAGATTTAGATATAGTCTCCATACAAATGGCGCTCCCGATTTCACTTTTTCCGCTCTAGAAACCGCATATTGTTCCCTATTTTCTTTAAAATTGGCACAACATTTTATAATTGAACTAGAAACACCTATGCTGAAAGTGGGAAAGATCTGAAATGGGTAAGAAATTGGCACAACTTTTTATAATTGAACAAGAAACAACTATGCTGAAAGTGGGTAAGATCGGTTCAGATTTAGATATAGCCCTAATACAAATGTTGCTCTATGGCAAAAGTGCGTCGGATCGCTTCAGATTTATGTATAGATCCCACACAAATTCCGCTCCCGATTTGACTTTTTTCTGCTTTAGAAACCAGATATTTTAGCTGAGTTTATTCAAATTTGCCACAACATCTTATATTTCAACTTGAAACATCTATGGTGAAAATGAGTCAGATCTGTTCAGATTTATTTATAGCTCCAATACAAAATCAGCTCCCGATTTGACTTTCTCCTCTCTAGAAGGTACATATTTAAACAGGTTTCCTTTACATTTGCCACAGCTCCTTATGTTTCAGCTAGAAATATATATGGTAAAAGTGGGTCAGATCGTTTCAGATTTAGATGTACATTATGATGAAAGTGGGCCACATCGTATCAAGTTTTAATATAATCCTCATACAAATGTCTGTCCGATTTAACTTTTTTCTTTCAGACACATTCATTAACAGGTTTTGATCAAATTTGGCAGACCACTTCATACTTCAGCTGGAGACACATATTGCGTCGGTTAATGAATAGTACCTTTCCCATCTTTCCCAACTTCACTTTCTTTTCCGATCAATTTCCTTACTTGTTTTGAGTTAGAAGCTGGAAATAATAGTTCAAACGTTGATCAAGTCTCAATATAGTCTACCTGGCGGATGGGAATTATGTCCTCGGATAGGTTGTAAACGTTACGCTTTTGAATATTTGACATTGGCTTAAAAAGCCAGCAGAGTATGCATGTTGAATGGCAACTTTTTGTTATCCTCGTTAACTTGCCAACCCATAATCACGTTTCACTCGGATGGGTGGTGCGACGTAAATCGAAACAAAAAAGAAAACATATCGAATATTATGTCTCCGCATGCATGTGCCATGAACAAATTGACAAGGATATAATCTATCTATCGTTTCGCCATTCCGCCTTTCTTCCCAACCCGGCATTCAAAACAAAATTATATTTATTCCGGCTGTTCAATAGAACACGTGCCTGTGTATTATTTAGTCCGTTTCGTGCTTTGTTGTTTCCGTGCTGCGTATCACATTAGAGTGGGTTACACTAATAGCATACAGATATGGCCTTTTCCAATGAAAGCCAAGATATAATGAGTTGAGCAATTGTGAGCTAATCTATTTTGACAAAATCCACAATCTCCTAAATTAAAATTATATAAAAATGTCGTAATAAATTCCAAAATATTCTAAAGTTTTAGAAAACTATCCATATATACTATTACATTCTCTACACCTCCCATACATTCAAGAAATTGTCTAAACAGTTTCGAAGAATTGGAATTATCAGAAACTTTTCCCATTGTGCGATATCGATCGGGTAATTCTGTCCAGTCTATATTCCCTTTAGAGGACAAAGGACATGTCAATAATGACATCAAATTATAATAGGCTAACCCGATTTCGGCTTGATTTTAAAACGACTGTGTGCAAGGCAACATCGAGAGACCCCCTCTAATGTATATCTTTATATGTTTATCGCTGAAAATAGAAGCGAACGTGTGTGTACACGATGACGCTAACGAAGAATATTTGAGAAAATTATAGGTCTTCTTATTAATCGCCATTATAAAATATGGTTCATGTTGGTAATGCCTTCCAAGGAAACACAAGTACAAAAACCCACCACTTCACCCCACCCACAAAAAGAATGTTTTTATTTTCGACGGAATTGATGAAACACACATACGGGTAAATATTAAATTGAGCATCAATAAAAGTGCTAATAAAATATTTAGTATAGATTTCGTTTTCGCTGTTGTTATGGACATGTGGTGATATCGAGGAGTGTGTTTTGGGTCGAGTGTGAGTGCAGAGTTATAAAGTCCATGTTTCCTCCCAGTTAGCCATTCAGAAAATTGTGGCCCAATCCTGAGAAGCATTTTAAAGAGTCTATGTTTGTATATGTGATTGGATATTAGGGTGGATGGAAAAGAGGACAGTATGGGGGAAAATTTTAAATCATAATTTATAATTAAATGTTTTTCTAAACATTCTTAGCAAATCAACAGCTAGCCACGTCTAGGAAAATCTTAAAAAAAAAAATCTTTAAAACTATCGGAAGAGATTATACTAAAGTTATAAGTCTTCGTTTTAGGTAGAAGTTATTACTATTGAATTTTGAATTAAAAATAATAAATGTCTGATTTTCTAATGATACGCCCCAAAAAAACTTTAACCTTAGAAAAAGCAGAATCTCATTTACATCATATCCTCCCTTTGCTATTATCGAATACTTCAATTTGCAATCCACCCTATGGTATACGCTTGTTTTTGTTGGGTCTTTTCTGAATCCTTAAAATTTTTTCGCATTCATTGTACACAACCCAAAATGCGCACAACACTCTGTGCATACTGATGACTAGACTCACTGACTTTTTTGTCTGGCTTTATCTCACAGCGGCGGAATTGGTCAGGCCCTTCCATAAGCTGTTAGACAAGAAGCCGTCCGGTTTTTATAAAAACTTTGATTTTTATAAAACTTTCGTTTTCATACCCTCCACCTCCAGGATGGGGGTATATTCATTTTGTCATTCCGTTTGTAACACCTTGAAATATTCATCGGATACCCCATAAACTGTATATATTCTGGGTCGTGGTAAAATTCTAAGACGATATAGCCATGTCCGTCTGTCCGTCTGTCAATGGGGATAGAGGGATCAAAATAGTACCAACCTAACGGATGCACCTAGAATATATATATTATATTTCACTCCCTCTGATCTTCTCAATATCTACACTACCTACATCAGACCAAAGATGGAATACAACTCCCATATATGGTCAGGTGCTCCAGCTTCATCACTGGAGCTACTTGACCGTGTCCAGAGGAGGGCGATGGTGTTGATAGGTGATGGTAGGATATCCAATTCTATTGTCTCCCTTGAACACCGTCGTAATGTTGGTTGTGTGTCATTGTTCTATCGATACTTTCATGGTGTTTGTTCTTCGGAAATTCGTGATCTTATACCGCCCGTGAGAACGTTCGGCAGAGATACGCGACTCTCCAGGAACGCTCAGCCATTTGTTGTCGATTGGACAACCGGCCGCACTACACATTACAGAATAAATTCGTTCTTCGCCCGTACTATCCGTATGTGGAATCGACTTCCGGCAAATATCTTTCCCTCCAATTACGACATTCAGAGATTCAAAACAGATGTCAACAGACACTACTCCCTCTTTCCTCCTTCCAATACCTTATCTTCCTTCTACCAACGCATTGCACTGCATTTATAGGGGACATCCCCTGAGTGTTGGTTCAGTGAAGACTTTCAAGGGATACAATGGGAGCAGAGGGATAAAAATAGTACCAACTAAACGAATACAGCTAGAATGATGAAATTCAGTGTGTACGTCCCTCTAATTGTGTAGATACGTAAAATAAAGAGATTTTAGATAGTCGTACTCTTGAGGGGGCAAAATTGGAAAAAGGGGATAAAAATGGTACCAACAAAATGGCCGCTGATAGAATCATGGAATTCGGTGTATACATTCCTCTGACTGCATAGCCACGTAAAATATTTTTTTTAAATTCGTACTTTATTTTGTTGCTTTTACGACAAAAAATGGTAGAATCATGAAGTTGTCTTATACTGCGTACGTGAGAGATAAGGTATTTTCAAAATTTATACTTTAGAATTTAAAATAGATGGAAATACAACCATCCAATATTTAGGGTATTTATGATTGCTGCCTTATATTTACTTTATGAATTGAAGTATTATTTCCATTATATATATACATAGTATATAAATATTGGTAGCCTTGGCTTATTAATTAAATTTCTGATTTTCATACATTTGAAATTTATTGCGGACATTCCTCTTGTAGGTTGGAAGCACCACAAAGAAAATAAAAGTTTTAGCGCGCGAAATGGGACATAAAGGTACCAATGATACGACGACAACTAGAATCATGAAATTCGATGTGTACATCCCACTAATTGCATAGACACGTAAAATAGAGGGATTTTTCGAAATTCGTACTTTTAAGGGATATAATTAAAAAGAGGGATAAAAATGGGACCTACCAATCCGCTGAAGTTGAAATCATGAAATTCGGTGTATACATTCTGACTATGAATACTCGAAAAAGGGTTTTTTTTCGAAATTTGTACATTTGGGCGGAGAATGGGGCGAATGGGGATATCTTTAAAATTTATACTTTTCTTATCACTTTGTCTGTATCTGAAAATTCTTCTCCCTAATGGCGACTGACAATCGCCTAATATTTTCAGCATGTTCACTTTCACAATTACAGCATTGTATTTATTTATAATAGTAGATTTTAAACAGTGCGCATAAGTATACATTATAGTTTGAAATAGTAAACAAATATAGTAATGTTCATAAAAAATATCACAATTTTCGTAATATGGTACTGTACTTCTATGTAAAGTCGACATCCTTTAATCTGCTGGTAATACTGTGGAATGCACTCCGTGGTGGAGGGTATATAAGATTCGGCCCGGCCGAACTTAACGCCTTCTTACTTGTTTAAATATAAATGGTTCTCTCAAATCTCGACGTTCAAACTTAAGGCGTAAAAAGAAAATAATGAAGTGAGCATATTATTGAAATTGAAGGCCAGTGTAAGTAGTTGAAAAATTATATTTAACATTTTGTAATATTGTGATCTAATCAGCTTTCTAAAGTGTTATGATTTTGTAATACATAGTACACATAACCTATAAATGTCGAGGACAAAAGGTATATGTAGAACTCAACTTGAATCAAAGTGCAAATGTGAAAGTGTTCGTCTGAGTCTATGGTATAATTAATATCTCGTCAGCATTTTTAGGCAAACTCCAATTTTAGCACAATTTTCGATTACTATACACATATTTGATCATATCGCTGAATGAGGTTTGTGTACGAGAATCTTTAAGTTCTTATTTTTAAGGTGTTGATATTAAAGTTCCTTTATAATGGTTTCACTTCACTTTTTCTGAACAAATTTTTCTGTAGAAATTTTATCTTATTTATTGAGATATTAACAATTAATTATTTGAATAGAAGTCGAATATTTGTATTCTATAATTAGCTTTTGTAATCTTCAGAAAAGCACATTTCGTCAACGCACACTTAGCTTCTTTCTTTTTAGCATTCTTGTTTGGTCGCCATGTACCAATACAGGTTTATAATTATGTTGGTTATATTTTGAGTTTATACGGGAGGTGATAGAGGGTGTGGTCCGATCGGTCCATTTTTATTTTTTATGTATGTTCTGACTAGCAATATATGCATGTGTAGGCGGGGTAAGAGTCCCATATATAGTCAGGTGCTCCAAGATTTTCCTTGGATATCCTTCGATTGGATATCCTACTGTCCATTTCAACATCGATAGAATGTACCACTTGTAAATTTATTTAAATTACACACTTGCTATGGAGTAAAACGCCGGAATATAGTTCAAATATAACGAGTTAAGCTCATATTGTGAAACTTCTTGCTTTCTGGTGCGGAAAAAGTCTATCCGAAATTTGTATGGGAGCTATATGGGATATTCTTCTGGGGATGGCTAAAAAGTCAAACCAATATTTATAGCCGCACGGATAATAAGGCTGTTCTTTAAGACTGGATACTTAACCTGTGATAACAAAAAAATTTAAAATTTCACTCAAACAAAAAAAAATATTTTTTAACAGCAATATCAATGTGTGTATGAAAACAAACTTTGAAAAATAATTTTATATTAAAAATTTCAGACTTAGCCTGGATAATTATCCAGAGTAAGTCAAATTTATGGTTATCGAGGCTAAGTCCAAAAAAGTTAACAGAAAATATTTTTTTGAAAAATTGCTTGAATACAAATATTTATATTGTAGATGGCGACAATGTGAAAAACATATTTTTTTATTTGGAGAAAAAATTAAATTTTTATTAACGTTTTTGTTATCGCAGCTTGTATTCCGGCTTAACCCATTACTGCCCAGACGGGTAGTTTTCTACCCTGAACTAAAAATGAGATTTCTGCGAAACTAGACGGAGTAACAACTATTTGTTGATATTTGTCAAATATTTAGAATAATAAATATTTTGAATGTAAATTGAAGACATATTCTATTTACTATTGACATGATTGTTTCATTATTATTAATAAACTAAACATGCAACGGCATTAGCGGTAGAAAACTACCCCAGCCATGTCTTGAAGACCAATATAGACATCAAATTTTTGTGTCTAAAATATTCATAATTGGGCCAAAATTAGGTTGTACTCAAAAAATCAAGAATCCAAGAAGAATCCGATCCAACAAGATCGGGTACCAGGCAATAATGTGTTAAAGAAACAGTCCTTATTTAACACTGTTCTGCTCAGTACACTGAAAACGGTTTAAAGTTGTTTATGTTAATATTACAGTTAAATAAATCACTACCATTAATAAATGATCCTACAACGATTTGAAACATTAGGCGTGTTTACACATGAATATGTTTAGTATTTATTTATTCACACTCAGCTACATGTTTGACATTTTAATTTTTAATAAAATTTTGGCAAATAAACAAAAATACAAAAATAACTTAGCAGCGGCTATTGCCCTTATTTGCGAAATTATATAAACTGATGAAACAACTTTAATTAAATTTAACCTTTTTCAAGTTCAATTTCAAAACTCACATTTTTTTCTTTTTGTGTTGACAATGGATTTTACTTTTTCGAAAACTGAAAGAATTAAGTACAAATTGTATTATATTAATTGGAAATTCTAGGGGAAGGCTAAAATTTTTCTGGGGTGGGATTAGCCACACCCAGGACCACTCGTCGTCCTACGCCAATGGTTGAAATATGAGATATTTTGAAAGATTTGAGAAAGATCTGTTACAATATGTGGTTTATAGAGTAGAATAATTGAAATCGGGAGTGAAATTTGTGTTGGAGCTATATATAAATCCGAACCGATCTGACCAATTTGCGCTATAGCTCTTTATAGAACAAATATAAAAGAGTCAAATCGGGAGTGAAATTCGTATGGTGGATATATCTAAATCTGAACCGATTTAATCCATTTTCAACACAGATGTTTCTAGTAGAGATGTAAGGTAATACAAGGTAATTTGAAGCAAATCAAGTGAAATATGTGGTCTCTAGAGCGGAAAAAGTCAAATCGGGAGCGAAATTTGTATGGGAGCTATATATAAATCCGATCTAACACATTTTTAACACAGGTGTTTCTAGTTGAAATATAAGATGTTTTGCCAATTTTAAAGAAAATTTCATTTGGTTCTGTCTACAATTGTGACCTGTATCGTGATTACAAGAATAGTTGGACAGACGGACGGACGGACATTGCTAAATCGACTCAGAAAGTGATTCTAAGCCGATCTGTATAATAAACGATGGGTCTAACTCGTTTTCTTTTGGGTGTTACAAACAAATGCACAAACACATAATACTCTCGTGGAGTGTATAAATAGTTCTCAGAGTTTTTGGACTGTCGCACAACGTCTTCGCACGATGTCACGTATTGCAGAGGTCCAATTTGCGGCTGAATTTGAGCGATGATCTGGACAATGTTATCTTTGAAGACATGGATCTATTACGGTAAACCCCACAAGGAAATGTCTAGCGGAGCCAAATCGCACTATATTGTGCCAAATTTATGTCACATTCCCGTAATTATCTCATCCAACATACGATGAAATATTGCATACAGAAGGCCCGCTGTGGCGTTCGCTGTTTGGGATCAGTGACTTAATAATAATCTATATATTTGACAGACGTCGCCAAAACAATATGGCCGTTTCAGACTATCAACATAGTCCTTCCCTAGTCCTTATATATATTTGAAAACTAGAACCGCACTTACAACTAACATTATCGTAATCAAGTTCCTTGTGTTGTTACCACATTGGCGTGTGGAGCCACTACAAATAAAGGCCCACTATCCAACCCGCAATCCGCTGCCGAGGACTAATTCAGAGTGCTGCATGTCTGCGTGTGTATGTGTATGTTCATTTCTACGAGCGTTTTATGTTGTCTTAGTATTGACGTATTTTTGATAGCTAATGTTAGATGAAATAAAAGTTTATGATTTGTATAAATATTTGATTTTAAGATTTCGGAAATAAAATGCACCCCAAACTCCCACCACCACCACAGAACACATCAAATCGTAATGGCACCTGCGGGAAATGTTCTAAAATGTTTGGCTTATTTTTATTTTACTTCGCAATATTTATGAAAATCAATGCAATCTTAAATCGGCATAAACGAGAGTATAGTCCAACGGGGTCGGCCATTAAATACAGCCCACAATAGCTTTGGCAGTGCACTTGCCTCTTATGGATGTCATTGAAAAATTTCTCTTGAAGAAAAGGCCAAATTCCATTTAGGGCGCATGCGGATGGGGGAAAATCATGACACAAAATAAGGACCACTGTGACCCAATTTCACCATAGATGGTGGTAGGTGAACTATAACGATGTCTGCCGAATATGACCAAAATCTGTTAATTTTTGTAGTTTGTAGAGCGAAAAAAAAACAAATCTGGAAGGGCATTTATATGGGGACTATATCGAAATAAGGACTAATGCAACCCAAGCATAGATTAAGCATAGATGTTTGGAAATTTGTCTTGATATTATGGAACAGTATGTATCAATGCACTCAAAAAATAAATATTTAGGTCCCGGATATATTTTGATTTTCTTTTTATTGTATTGTGCTTTCAACTGTGGGGTTCGTAAGAAACATTTTAATGAAAAGTTGCACATGTAACTTTGACAACCATACACAGTGTGTTTATCGTTCCAGCTTAATACACACACACGTATTCAAAAAAGCTCAAACATTTTGCTACTAATACAACAATGATGGATGGATTCTGAACTAGTGGAGCAAGAAATAATTTTCTATCCCTTAGCATCCTTTTGCTGCCTGATTCATTGAATTTATTAAATTAAATTCCTTTCAGCTCTGGCAATGCAAAACGAAATAGGGCACCCGCTCTGATAAGGGCGGCAGAAAAATGACACACTTCTTTTGAATGAATGAAACACTATTACAAATATGCCATAGCATCTTGTGATTCCCTGAAAGATAAAACAACAGCAACAACAAATGTGAGTAAGGCAAGCTAAGAAGAATGGGATATGTCGTCTGGAATTTTGAAATGAAAGAGTACGATTTTGACGAAGACTAAAGACAGAGAAAGCAAACAAATGTCATAGCAAAGAACAGTTCTCGGAAGGACGATAAGAAATTGTTAACGTTGGAATTATATTGAAATGAAAGGCACTGGATAACATGGGACATGGACAACTATTATCTGAAAGGGAAACGGATTGAATTTTCCGAATGGGAGAAAGAAGTGAGATCTACTTTTTTTAACAGCAACTGAGTATTCCTTAGAGACAACACGAAGAGGAATATAAATATTCAAGAGTAGGAAAATAAGTAGAATATAAACAGTTTCTGCAATTTTTGTAATACTATTTTCCAATCAAACTGTGGGAAAATGTTAATGACTACGTCCACTAATCAGACGGTGACAAAAACGCAGTACATAGTGTTCCAGTCCTCGGCTATATCTAAACAAATAATGCAAGAAGAATTTAAAATTGTTAAATTTATGGTAGAAACAATCCGAAAATTCATTGAAATACTTTAAACATGATTGTATTGGAGAATCCTTCAGGAAAACGTTTTCAAAATTTTCCAATATTCGGCTAGACATTTCTAAAAATAATATGAAATATATATAAAAATAAATCATTATACACATTAGACTGTCAGAACAAAATTAAACTGTTTCGAAAATAACACGGTTTTGATAATTTTCCGTTCACATCGCCCTCCTAAAATTTAGTTTTGTGGGACAGTATTCCAATTAGGAAAACCTACGAAATTAACCCTAAAACAAGTAAGGAAAGGCTAAAGTCGGGCGGGGCTGACTCTATGATACACTCCACTTTCTATCCGAATTCGATTCAATTCGGTGAAAAAGTGAAAACGGGAAGGTTTTTTGTATCCTGTAAATGTATGTGTTTGACAAAAAATTTTAAATCGGAAAGGACATTTGTATGAGGGTATATTGAAACCTGGAACGAAATATATGAAGTATAAAGTGTATAGTTTGGCCAAAATCGGTTAAACTTTTGGGACCAACATTTGGGCTATATTTAAATCTGAACCGATCTTACCCACTTTCACCATAGTTGTTTAGTTGGAAATCGGGTACAATATGTGGTTTCTATAGCGCAAAAGTCAAATCGGGAGCGACATTTGTATGGTGGATATATCTAAATCTGATCCGATCTAGACCGCTTTAGCCACAGGTATTTCCAGTTAGATTATAAGATGTTCCGCCAAATTTAAAGAAGATCGAGCACAATATGTGGCTTTTAAAGCGGCAAAGGACAAATCTTACCCAATTTCTAGTAAGATTATAAGATGTTGTGCCAAATTTAAAGTAAATCGAGTACAATATGTGGTTTCTAGAGCGGAAAATGTCAAATCGGGAGCGACATTTGTATGGGGGCTATATTTAAATCTGAACCGATTTGACCTATTTTCGCCGTAGATATTCCTAGTCGAAATATAAGATGTTTTGCCAAATCTGAAAACAATCTTATACAATATGTGGTTTCTAGAGCGGAAAAAGTCAAATCGGGAGCGAAATTTGTATGGGAGCTATATATAAATCTGAACCGATCTAACATATTTTTACCACAGGTGTTTCTAGTTGAAATATAAAATGTTTTGCCAATTTTAAAGAAAATCTGTTGTAATATGTGGTATCTAGAGTGCAAAGAGTCAAATCGGGAGTGAAATTCGTATGGGGGCTATATCTAAATCTGAACCGATTTTCTTCAAATTAAATAGCGTTCGTCCTTGTCTCGAATTACTTCATTTAGTTATGTCTACAATTGCGACCTGTGTCGTGATTACAAGAATAGATGGACAGACGGACATTGCTAAATCGACTGAAAAAGTGATTCTAAGTCGATCGGTATAATTAACAATGGGTCTATCTCGTTTCCTTTTGGGTGTTACAAACAAATGCACAAAAACATAATACTCTCGTGGATTAGACTGTGAGAACAAAATCAAACTTTATTGAAAACCATTCACATCGCCTTCCTAAAATTTAGGTTTGTGGGACAGTATTCCAATTATTAAAACCTACGAAATTTAACTTAAAATGAATGTTAAACTTTGACTTATTTCAGGCACATAAGTTTAGTTTTGTGTTTTCAGAGACTAGAATCCACCAAAAATTTCCTTGTAGTGTTTTAAGTAATATTGCTGAACGCATCATATACTTAAAATGTAAGGATCCCTAGGTATCCTATTGCGATAAGAATGTGTAAAAGGGCGAAATATTGACCACCCTTTAAAATGACTACCATACGTAAACTTTCAAATAGCCGACTCACGTATATTCATATTTTAGCCCGTCAGAATCCGTTGTCAGTCCATTTGTACTGCTTTGTGTTCCACAGTGTTTTCAAATCTTTTTTTTTTTTTTTAATTTTTTTTTAATTTTTAATGGAGCTTGTTTTACTATTTTTAGAAAGCAATATTCGATGAAGACTAGCCTCCAATCCGTGCAACCATGATACAAATTTGCATACCATTACTTACACATTTATCATAAAAAATTGATTTTTGAGTATAAATTGCCTTAATACACAAAAATCTTATTTTTATTTTCGGTACATAAAAAAATTCATAAATTAGTTTTGTGTAGAAAACTTTTATAAATATTTCGCGAAAAATAATAAACGTAGTTGTGGTTGGTTTGAGAAAATTTGACACAATCAATTCAATACTACTTTCTGGATAATGCCTTGCTTTGCTATTGCTATAGCTACACTCAGAAAAAAGTGAGTAAAAATTAATAACTCATTAATGAGTTAAAATTAACTAAAATTTAGGAAAATTGAACTTCGTATAGCGCTAAAGCCATATTTCCTCATATCAAGTTCAAACTTTTCTTTAAAAAAAGTACATGCTTTGAACTTGATTCTGGTTAAATTTTCCTCAAACCAAGTTAATATTTACACAAACTGTGGAACATTCCAGTAAGTCTTTCCTCAAACCAAGTACATTTCTTTACTAAATCTTAATAAAATTTTGCTGAATTTTCCCTAAAACCAAGTAAATTTTTACTAAATTTAAGTAAAATTTTCCTAAAACTAAGTACATTTTTACTCAAATCAAGTAAATATTTATTTAAACTGAGAAAAATTTTTTTACTTAAACTGAGGAAAAATGTAATTGATACAAGGAAAAAAGTGAACTTAAAATATGTTCAATTTAAATAAAACAAGTAAGAAGGCGTTAAGTTCGGCCGGGCCGAATCTTATATACCCTCCACCAAGGAGTGCATTCCACACTTCTTCTATGTAAAGTCGACATCCTTTAATCTGCTGGTAAAGATTAAAGGATGTCGACTTTACATAGAAGTACAGTACCATATTACGAAAATTGAGATATTTTTATGCACATTATTATATTTGTTTACTATTTCAAAAAAGTGGCTGTATTATTTTGATAAGAAAAGTACAAATTTTAAAGATATACCCGTTCGCCCAATTCTCCGCCCAAATGTACAAATTTCGAAAAAAAAAAAAACGTTTTGTTTCGAGTCTTCATAGTCAGAACACCGAATACACACCGAATTTCATAATATCAACTTCAGCGGTTTGGAAGGTCCCATTTTTATCCCTCATTTTCAATTATATCCCTTAAAAGTACGAATTTCGAAAAAAATCCCTCTATTTAACGTGTCTATGCAATTAGAGTTATGTACACACCGATTTTTTTTTGTATTTTGCTACCATATTTTACCCCTTTTTGTCCCATTTCGCCCACTAAAAATTGTATTTTCTTTGTGTTGCTTCCAAGCTACGAGAGGAATGTCCGCAACAAATTTCAAATGTATGAAAATCAGAAGTGAGTGTGTTTTCAACTACAGCCGTTTGGTTGGTTGTATTTGCATCCTATTTTAATTTCAAAAGCATAAATTGTGAAAATAACTTATCTCTCACATACGCAGTATAAGACAACTTCATGATTATACCATTTTTGTCGTAAAAGCAACAAAATAAAGTACGAATTTGGAAAAAACATTTTTAAAAATACCATTTTATCCCCTTTTTCGCATTTTACTCCTTAAAAGTACGACTTTCGAAAATTTCATCATTTTAGCTGTGGCCTTTTAGTTGGTACAAGTTTTATGCCTAAAAAGTAAGAATTTAGAAAAATACTTTTGCATTATGTATTTACTCTATTAGAGGAATGTACATGCCAAATTTCGTGTTTCTATCTGTTGTCGTTTGATAGGTACAATTCCTTTCTGTCCCATTTCGCACCCTACAAATAAAAATCACTCTATGGTGCCCTTTTATGCTATAAAGGGAATCCGATTTGCAAATATCAAGTAAATACAATCTAATATGTTCAAAAAAACATGCTGAAATACTCTAAATAAAGGGTGATTTTTTAAGAGCTTGATAACTTTTTTTTAAAAAAACGCATAAAATTTGCAAAATCTCATCGGTTTCGGATTTGAAACGTTAGATTGGTCCATGACATTTACTTTTTGAAGATAATTTCATTTAAATGTTGACCGCGGCTGCGTCTTAGGTGGTCCATCCGCTTAGTTCAATTTTGGCATTTCCACGTTTTTGAGTAACAGAGACCCAATTGGTGCGAACGGCGACGAATCGAAAATTGGTGGTCATCATTAACACTGGCCGATACAGCTGCGATATTTTCTTCAGTTCGCACTCTACGTAAGCGTGTTGGTGGTTTAATGTCCAACAATGTAAATTTGGTGCGAAATTTAGTCACAATAGCCCGAATAGCCGCTTCAGTGGGTCGATTAAACTGACCATAAAATGGAAGCGCGCAATGAACTTTCTTAACAGAGCACGCATTTTGATAATAAAATTCAATAATTTGCAAGCGTTGTTCGTTTGTAAGACGATTCATGATGAAATGTCAAAGCATACTGAGCATCTTTCTCTTTGACACCATGTCTGAAACCCCACGTGATCTGTCAAATACTAATGCATGAAAATCCTAACCTCAAAAAAATCACTCTTTATTAGGGGTATTTTCAGTCCTTGTGAGGGAAAATTTTTTCCCTCTGAGCCGATTCGCCCACTTTCAATCCCAACCGATCTGCAACCATAAGACACATTTAGGAAAAATTTGAACTTCCTAGCTTTTTTCGTTTGGCCGCTATCGTGCTTTCAACAGACAGACGGACATGGCTATATCGTCTTAGAATTTTACTTCGACCCAGAATATATATACTTTATGGGGTCTCCGATGAATATTTTAAGGTGTTACAAACGGAATGACAAAGTGAATATACCCCCCATCCTGGAGGTGGTGGGTATAAAAATAGTATTGCTTGATACAAAAAATGACAACATGAAATATTTCTCAAAAGTTTCATGATACCTCTCCCATAAAGAGCTGAGCTATTACTCCATGATTGCTGCGAAGGCAATATAGGCTCCTTCGCAGCGGTTGTTTAGAATAATACTTAAAGTATTATTAAGATTTTTTATAAGTTCATTAATACTTAAATTTATGAAGAACTCGGCATAAATTTCAGTAAACATATTAACTCAAATTCAGGAAAAAGCTCATTTTTAAGTTAAAATTTCTTAAATTGAATTTCTTAAATACAAACAATTTCGGAGTTTTTTTCTTACTTAAAGCCTTAGAAATATTCTTCCACATAAGTATGAATTTACTCAGTTGTAAGAATTTTTTATTAGATCCAAAGAAATGTTTTTAAGTTAATTTACTACCCTATTTCTAGTAAATGAACTATTTAATATGTCTTCAAAAGCAGAAAACTTTTCTCACACTTAGTTGATTTTGCAACTTTTTAGGAAATTTTTATGAACTGGATTTTTGAACTAAATTGTAGTATGGATTTTACTCAGATTTAGGAATGCTATTTTTCTGAGTGTATGTGATGTTAATAATGCAATTTAAATTGAAGTTATTTAAAAATTAAAAATTTCCAAAGCTGAATATATTTCTTATCCAGCATTAAGTGTTTAAAATTCTATGACCAGGTGTTACTTTTGCTTTTAAAGCACTCAAAGATGTCAATTCCAGCAAAGCAATTGTAGGAAGCATGTAGACCTTTGCAAATTCCCAGGCAGAAAATTCCAGTCTCAATTTAGAAAAAAAAACAGTATTGCATCATGAAGTGTGGTTTTTTGTCAAAGCCATTACAGGGCTCATAACCTTGGAACTAAAGTTATTTAAATGAACATTGAAAACAACAAATGGTATTAAAATCCACGAACAATAACTGTGTGAATGATCCTATGTTATTTTATTTTTTTTAGAGGAGGGCTAGAATATTTTCAAATGTGTCCTATATCATGGACCGA